>CM076575.1:1245684828-1246067829 GCA_034641835.2 Pinus albicaulis
AATTCTAATTCTAATTCCAGTTCTAATTCTAATTTTAATTGTAATCGTATGTAAAATATTTGTAAAATTTTAATTGTATTAAAGTGAAAATTTTAATTGTATTAATGTGAAATGATTTTATTAAAAATTTTGAATTTGTAAATTTGTAAAATTTTAAATAATTGTAAAATAATAAATCTAGAATAATATGAATTATTATAACATAATAAAGTTTAGAAAATAATGCAAATAAATTCATGTACTTTAGAATTATCATTATTTTATTAAGATCTTACATACAAAAAAATAACTTTATACAGTACGCCATTGTTTTTGAGATCAACATAATTGCAAATTATCAAGTGAAATATTGATTTTAACATCAACACAATGCAAATTACCAATTAATTCAAAATACATATTATAATGTTTCGAAAAATCCATCTTAAAAAGTATAAATATTGATGAAATAACACATGTACCATATTACTCTCGGTTCTCATGATCACCCTCATTATCGTCCAGCTCGCATGGCATGATAACACTATTTTTCTCAAATGTATGTTTTGATCTAGGGTCATGTCTCAATACAAACCACCAATCCCTATCCAGCACATCTGGCTAAAAAAACACCTGGTTGCAGTGTTTGGGGAAAACATATGGCTCCTTAGCTTTATCCCACATCTTTCTAGAGTTTATACATATCAGCCTACTATCACAATCTTCCTTTACATTATTATGATCATAGGTGTCCTACCACTTGCACCTAAAAATAACACATTGGAAAGAAGAGAAATCCACTTCAATTATCTCTTGTATGTTTCCGACGTAACCTAGCATCCCTCGTACTAGGTTTTTATCACGGTGGCTAGATAGACTAGATGATCAGACTCAACTTCCACTCCACAGTCTTGTGTGATGTTTCCAGCATCGGCATTTTCTGTGCGAAAAATGGTGTCCATATGCCCACATAGATGGGAACAAATGCAGCTATTATAAAAAAGTTAAAAAAAATCATAGTGTCATGTTTTTTATAATAACCCAATAGTTAAAATATGAAATATAGATGTCTTATAAGTTTCAGATTTAATATAAATTAAATAGATTATTACTAAGTTGCTGCATCCAATCCCTACATTTAGCGCATCCTCTTCAGCACGCGGGTAATGACCGATTGCACTGTATTTGTCTCTGACTTGGTCAGCAACCCAATTGTTGGGGCATATTTTTGGCATATTTTCTTTTAAATGATCGGTATAAGGCACACTTATACCATTCAACCGTCTAAATTCTTTCCTGACACTATCCCATTTCATCCTCTTTTTTTCGTACAATGCGACCCACGGTTGTGTTGCTTCAGAATTGTAAAGAACGAATTTATTGATTGCTTCAATTTATGCATTCGCTAATGAAATCAAACAAACATTATATAGTACTTAGAGAATATACATTATATCAAAGTTCAACGTAAATATTTACTTTGTGTAAATTTGAAAAATTATAAGTCGCTTACTCTTTATCAAGCGCTTTTTTCCACTTGTTTGGAGCAACTCCCCTTCTCTTTTGTCTTCATCCCTTTCAACACCCAAGATTTTCAAAAATTTATTTGCCTCTTCGCAGCTATCGGGCAAGACATTATCACTCGGAAGAACCTTATCTTTAAACGACATGTAGTTGGTGATCATGGAAAAATATATTAATAAATGTACATTAATGTCGATATCATTATTAACGTTCATAAAATTTACCATTTATAATGTTCATTTTTTACAGATTATATTTCTCAAATTTATATAAGGGAGGACTTTATGGTAACTTACCTCAAAATTTTCGAGAAACATACATTCGACAAGCCAAAATTTTCTTTAAATTTATACAGTAACATCATTGTCCCCAGCTGGGTAGACTTTAACTAACCACCAGGTCCAAAGAGAGGGGTGGTGGAAGAAAATTTAAGGCTTTCGAAAAAGGTGTCAGCGATATGAGCATCATCCCCTAGTTGATCATCGTTTTGGAATGCATCTAACAATATTGTCTCCATGGTAGTCGTATCCCTTAACTAATCATCCATACCAACCTCTATTTATTACCTCCATTGCCAACTTGTGAAGAACTACTATTGTTGTAGTCAGTCCTAACTGGTGAATCTGGACGTAGTGGGAATTGAATCGGTGGTTGATTCAACCATTCTTGGTATCATTCCTCTCTGATTTTCTCTCTTAATTCAGTCTTCTCTTGATTTGACATTGTCGTGGGGTGCAACGAAAGATGGTAAGTAGGTTGCTCGTCATCACTAGAATCCTAATAATTTATAAAAAAAATTGAACATGATTAGTACAAAATATACGATATCAATTAGTAACCACGTTGACAATATTGTTGATTAATTGGTTTGACGTTGAAATAATTACATTAATCAATATACCACACAATTATAATTATTACCATCATTGTCCCAGGATTGTGGCTAGAAGATGCAATATTGTTACAATTTGCAGGGTGAAGTGGCTGTCCATTTTCATCTACCAAATGTGCCTTGTGGTATGCTACTCCTGATAAGAGCTTCCGACATTTTGGAGTTGTTTGAATATTTTTTGCATCTGAATTCGATGTTGAATCTACATGAACATGCAAGTTTGTATACATTATAAATTTAATTAATTTGTGCATGATTGACATGGATAAAAACCATAAATTCAATTAGATAATGAAAAAATAAATAAAATATGAAGTAAATATTACGTCTCGAGATGGATAGGGAGAACTCCGCGATGGAATTTGAGAAATATTATGGAACAAGCTGGATTTTGAAGAATTTTCCATTCGATATAATTATGATATTTTCTCCATGCATTTGAGCAAAATCAACAATAAATTTTGGCACACACACCTAAAGTAAATTTCGGTGCCTTAAAAATGGACTTCTTGTTATCGATGCTAATGTACAGATCACTGCACCGGTGTGTTTTCGTTACTGCGCACCAGTGCCATTTTATAAATGGACGCAGCGGTGCGATGCTATTAAGTGACGCATCGGTGAGGAATAACCGCAAATAAAAAAAGTGCAACTCTATTTTCTTTAAGTGAAAAAAAAATGGTAAATTGAAAAATGGGCGAAAAAATATTTTTGAAAATCTAATTTCATAAAACAATTCTTTAAATACTAAATAATTTTCATTATTTCACTATTTTGCAAAAAAAAATCAGCCAGAGATTTGCAGGACACATACCTAGAGCAACAGAGCACGAGAGAAATGTGGAGCAACGAAATACGTTCAAACAGAAGTATTCAGACAATCAGAATTCAAACCCTGTAGCATAGAATTGTTGAACCCTTGGTTAAACTGAGAGGGGGGGTGAATCAGTTTAATGCAGTCATGGTATTGAAAAACTTCCTTTTACACTTAATTACATCTTCATTTTTTGATCAACTTAATATTCAATGGAACAACAATCTTAATAAGTGAGCAGCAGGTATTAAGAAGATTAAATATATAATATCAACACATAATCACCATGCACATAGACAACAGATATAAGTGGAAACCCATAAGGGAGAAAACCACATCTTATTATTGTTGTGATGAAAAGGCAAGCTCCAAATCCCTCTCACCACTGATTTTCCGTAGGCTCCAACCTACAGGAGGCTACTACCTCAATTATGCAAGCTACAACTTGCAAGGAAGCTCCAACTCCCATCTATTTTCTACAGGCTACAACCTATAGGAGGCTCCTACCTCAGCCAGCTACAACTGGACATCTATCAAGCTACAACTTGATATGGAAGCACCAACTTCCTCACACTACTATGAAAACACATGTTGATTTACCTGGATATCAACTCTGTTATATTCCTTCTTCATTTTTGTCCTCCACCCTTCATATCTACCTTTTTCCTTGGATCTTCACAGCTTCTCTGTCTGCTCCTTCTTCTTCTTACTCTTTCTCACTTCTTTCTTCATTCTATCAAATCTTATGCATATGCAAGTAACATTATTTATAGAGTTAAACTCATAATTGTTTGCATTCCACGGGGAATTTGAAATGAACAGGTATGACTCTTTGCCTTCCCCCTTCTCATTTTCTTGTCCAGCACATTCAGAATGATATAACAAAATGTATATATTTGTGTATTACAGTGGAGTTTTGCTTTGCCTATGAAGACTTGCCTTTGCATCACATACAATAAAAATAATTAAATCATTTACATTTACAGATACAATAATACATTTCACTCAGCCCTTTCAGCTCTTGGTTCACCATACATTTGTCTTTTCTGTTGTTGTCACTATCTTTTCAATTTCTTCTATTATAGTCTAGCTCTGCTGCATAACTACTCATTTTGTCTGAATTGACCCATTCTATTGCGTTTCTAATAGTGTCATCATATCTCATTTTGCCCGACCATGCCTCTTTTTCTCGTGCCCATAGCATTCAACCTTCACCGCTCTTCTAAACATTCAGTTCTGCCTTTTTCTCTATGTCGGGTCCTTACCTGAGCCTTTCTACCCACATTCATACTTTCCTTTTTTGTTTTATGTTATAATCCTCCTTTTGCTTCTCCGAAATGATTTACAGAGGAAAATCCACATACTTCTGGACTTGAAATGCTTTAGGCTTTAGTTTTGATCTTTATCGCATCCACTCTATTTATCGCACTTCAGCGTTTCAAACGCTCTTTGCTATATGGCTCCTTTTCTTTCCTATGTGATTTACAAAGGGAAGTCACATACACCCGGACTTGAAATCTCTTAACTAATAGTTCTGATTTGCATCGCATCTGGCTCCTTTATCGCACTTTGTCCTGATCTTGCGATGAGTGATATGCGATCGGGTCCCACTTGACTTTATCACTACTTCGCATCGCAACTCACATGACTTCCAAGATTGTGTGATATCTCTCCTGAGATTTGCGATCTGTGATATGCGATGAGTTTCGCATCGCATTCATTGATCGCATCGCAAGTTCTATAACTTACGAATTCCTATCACATAAGCAACACCGATTTCGATATGTGATATGCGACGGGTCCCACTTGACTCTATTGCTACTTCGCATTTCGGTGTTCCCATGTGTTTCTTGCTATGCATAGCTCTTCCAACCGCTGATGCGATTTCTCAAAGGGAAACCTTATACCTTCAGATTTGAAATCCTTTAGACTTTTTCTTTAAATTTGCATCGCATCCGGAACTCTTATCGCATTTTTCATTTCAGCGATTCAACCTTGCTCTTACAATCTTCACCCTTCCGATCTTTCGATTTGCGATATGTGGGCCAGGACCCCATCATCTCCATGTCATCATGCCACATCACCTTTCCACGTCATCGCGACATCATCGTGCCACGTCATCTTGATTTATTTGTGATTTGTGGGGTCAGGTCCACGTCAGCTGCCAGGTCACTTGCCACATCATTACATCGCACTTCACATTTTCTGTGACCACTTTGTTTGTGCAATTTTTCTCCTACCCCGATTGCGATATGCGATCGCATCACATTGCATCCATGGCATCGGATCTCCTTTAATCTCATCTGTTTGTTTACGTTATCCCGCTCTGTGACATCGGTCCCACACCTTTTATCATTCCACTCTTTATATATTGTTTGCTTTAAAACAAAGCATGTCAACAAAATGTATTTGCCCCACAATATGTATGGCACCGGACCTCAAAAGGTGCTCGAATTATTAAATTAGATTCATAGTACTATGGAGGCACTCCTCGGTATGGAAAGATCATTGGGATTGTGCTACTGCAGTGAATGACAGTCATCTATATGCGGTCAACGCCCGATGGTCTGGTCAACTGCGGAGGCACCCCCTTGGGTTAATCATCGAACTATTTGTGCCCCCGTGGTATCCTTGATCCCAGATCAATTTTAACCGCGCTCATACGATGTGCACGAGGTTTAGCCTTTGTTGTTGCCTTCGCTGGTCCCACACCTTTGTTAACCCCTGCGCAAATTCGGGTGCGAACACCGTCAAATCTCAATTTTTGATGATCGAACGGCTATCACGTTCAATTAACCCCGACGACTTATCGCTCAAAAGTGACGTGAAACTGGCGGCTTCGCGCCCGTGACGTGTCACAGTCTTATTTGATCGCATTCAATTTCAATAAAACCACTTACCACTCGAAGGTTGCACGAAAACCATCTATTGTTTTTTGAAACTGCCTTCACTGTTCACTGTGATGCTACTCATGGTTCCCCTGCACCATTTACTTCTAATTCCACTTCTAATTTCTTTCGTTACACCTCCTCCGTATACTTGTTCAAACAAATCATCAATTCATTTCACTGCACTATGACTTATCCTTTACTCCATCATTCTGCTTTCACGATATCAACCAGTCTTCAAACCCTCTCTGGCATTCATTCCACGCATGATTTAACCTCTATATTCAATTTCTGTGGTTCTTATCTATCATTTTCCATTACAGTAAAAACCCCAAATGGGCAACCGCAACCCATTGATACATTAAACCCTGTGTGAAATCTCTGCAACTATTCCATCTGAATCTGATATGCTCCCTTGTCTTGGTGCTGCTCCTTTGTGCTCCTTTGCCATCAATGACAATATTTCCAACAATAATTTCAAATGATCTCGTGATTAAATTTTATTGCTTTTTTTACTTTTTCTGCAGTTTTTTTTACGCAATAAGAAAAAAATTTCAATTTATTTTTCATTTTTAAAAATAAAATTAAAATTAAAAAATCCATTTTTAGCCTAAACCCTACATTATTTTTGTTTCTGCCCTTTATTCTCCCTCTTTCTGTGATTTCATAATTAGGGCTTTTCATTTTAGATTTATATCTTTGTATTTCTATATATAGGCCTAAGACATCCAACCCATAAGACGACTTTCATAGTCGGATCCAAATCCATGTCGACCCTTGCGTGAATTTTTAAAAAATAGATTTTTTTTTTTATCGGTGCTCCCGGCGTAACCTAGCGTACTAGTGCATTGTATTATCCCAGCACACCACGAAAGTACTGTGTGATAAAAAATTTAAAAAAAAAAAAAATTTTATCAGTGCGCCATATGTAAAATAGGGCACCAATGCGCTATTTCATTATGGCGCACCACAAACATGTTGTTTTGCAAAAAATTCATTTATTTTGTTAATCGGTGCACCATGTAACATGTAATGCACCACACCAGGTCTCCTAGTTGACAGAGAGCACCATATGGTGGTCCCTTGTTTATGCGAGGCGTTTATGCTACAAAAAATAACACTAGACAAATTTTATTATCTTCTCTGTGTAAATCGGTGCAGTGGTTAACATGTAATGCACCGGTGCTCCTTCTTGACATAGAGCACCATACGGTCTATTATACTATTTTTTTGGTGCATTTATAAGACTCCAACGCACTGACGCTGGTGCGTACACCATGAATGGTGCACCGGTTTCTTGAGATTTTCTTTTTTTACCTAAAAAGTTGACACTTTGTTTATAAATATATTAATGAATGATATGGTACAGGTTTCAGATTGCTAAATAAATTCCTGACAAGAGATCAAATAACAAAAATATTGATAACACATCAAGAAAAGCAAAAAAGGCAAGTTCTTTGTAAATTATTTACAAAAAATATTATTTTTGAACTATATGTAAGTTTAACTAATATGTATTGTTTATTGTGTATCATGTAGAGCCACAAAATGACGAAGCTTGATAATATTATTTCTGATATTGGACCAAAAGAGTGTAAAAGCTTGATGGAAAAATTGCAAAAGGATGAATCAGGTGAATGAAAAAATACTATCGATCCAATATGAGTTTCATTTTTTAATTTTCTTTAATAATATACTTAAAATTATTAGATAACATGTGTCAAACAATCTATTAATTCACATCTATTTAATGTTCTACAGGGACCAATAACTCAGAAAAGGAATGTTTTTCTAAAAAAAGAAAAAAAATAGAACATGCAAATCAAAATGAATTTCTCCTTAGCTCATCTGGAATGGTGTTGGAGGTTAACGAAAGGGGGGAAAGATTTTACAAAAGTTTGAGGGATCTATTGGAGCAAATGTATAGATGTTCCTTCCACTTACAATACAAAAATTAATCCAATGATTCCAAGAACCAAATTTTATCTAAACTACAGGAAGAGTTTCCAGAGAATTGGTCAATGAGAAATGTCAGACTTTTAATAGCAAAAACGTACAACAACAAAAAAGAAGGAATGAAAAATTAATATTCCCTTAAATGTTTGTCTACAATTATTTATAAATATCACTTTTGTTATATTTACTTTTCATATATTAATAAAAAAATAAAATAGTATATTGTCATGTTACATTTTCAAGAAGATTATGAAAATCTCAAAAGATGAACGAATTAATATCAAAAATATGGCAGTAGGAATGTCCAAAAGGGTTTACAATGAAATGGTCAAAGAAATGGACAAAATTGCATTGCAAGAGGAGCCATCTCAACAACAACGTGCTTCAAATGTAATTTTTAATCATTGAATTTTTCGATCATTAGGTACAATAAATAAAAAATTTAGCATTAAATATTAATTTTCAAGTATTTTCTTGCAAAAAATAAAAGAAAATGGAACCCATTCAACACATAAAACAGGACGACAAGGAATAAAATGGTTGATATCTAAGTTTGTGAGTAATTTTTACTTCCTTATAACAACTTAACTAGATTTCATTTTTGTATTTTTTAAGTTCTTTTACAAACATCATCATTTAATTTCTTCAAACAGGTGCTAACATACAAAGAAGAACCATCGGACGAATTGATTGAAATTGAGTTAAATATGGGTTGTGAGTATATGTTGGCATATCATAAATAAATTGTGGAAATTTTAAGCATCTATCGATCTTGTTTTAATTAGCTCCATCTATAATTAATAAAACAAAAAAAATCTTTTAGATTAAATATATGATTTGTTATAGGTTATAAAACTTGCAGGAAACAAAGTATGGAACTGCGCCAACAGATGAAATCTTGAAAGATGGCATGGTACATGGTTTTGAAAGAATGTGTATAGTTTATGAGTCAATTGTTGCTATGGTACATCATTTCTTTTCTATTTACATTGATGTATATTATTTAATATTGAAATTTTCATTATTCTCACCAATGTATATACACTCATTACAGTTTATTTTTATGTTTGTATATGGAAGGTTAAGAAGAAGAAAATAATCAACACCATGAACAAAACATTCCTGAAAATAAACCAAGTCATGGAAGTAGCTCTAGCAGTCACAGCAATTCAAGTGAAGAATGATGATCACTATGTTTGGATATCAAAGCAAGGTGTTGTATTTTTTGAAATATTTGTCTGTGAAATCAGACATTTTGTTTAATGTAATGGACATAGCGTCCCAATTGAAAGACAAAGGGATACCAATAACTGTCCCATTTTGTATGACAAAGATTGTCTTATATATATATATATATATATATATATATATATATGTTTTAATTTATTCTATTGTGTTCTCCATTGTCGCTGTGAAATGTAACACCACTGACTAAATTTATGGATAATTAAATATTATAATGAAGAGATGTGAAATTTGATGATATGATATAACAAATTAATCCAAACATCACATTCAAATGCACTAATAAAAAATTAATTCATATGAATATTGTTATAAGATATATATGTGTCGACTTTTGATGAATAATGAATTTTTTAAAATCACAATAATTATGATATGATATAACAAATTAATCCAAACATCACATTCAAATGCATTAATAAAAATTTAATTAATATAAATATTTTTATAAGATCTGTTGACTTTTGATGAATAATGAATTTTAAAAAATCACAATAATTGCACTATCACAAGTCAATGTTTCTAAAAAATACAAAATGAACAACGGTGCGTGTTAGTTGTTGTACACCGATGCATGTGTATGCTGCAGCACACTGGTGTCTTTCTACAACCTAGGGGCACCACACAAATACCAAAACCAATTAAAAATATCTGTGTGTTTGTGTGGTATTGCGCATCGGTGCATTTATGTGAGACTATGCACTGATGCATTTGTACAACCTATGGGCACCGCACAAATACCAATACCAATTATAAATCTCGGTGCGTTTGTCTGATACGGAGCACCGGTGTGTTTCTCTAAGTCTACGTATCGGTGCGTTGAGATGACCTATGGGCACTACAAAAATCCCAATACCAATTAGAACAGCCTCGTGTGTTGTATCACCAACACTGCGCTTGGTGCGGTTTTATACCTTGATGACCTAGTGCATGCACCTTCAACCGCCCTGGGCCACCTTCTAGATGACATGCATCGGTGCGTTGAAACCTTAGTAGTGCACCGATGAAAAAAACATCCGTAATAACCTCCGGTCACCGAGTTTTTTTAGTTGTTGAATTTCCATTAAACTCTCTGCCAAAACCTCTGTAACCATAAACGGGCATTGTAGCAAATGGTTTTTTGACAATTTTGGCCAATTTTATAACACTAAAAATCTCCTATATAACCTCTGCTAGAGGGTCTTTTCCTTGTAGTGCATAAATGTCCCCCAAGGTGTTGTAAAAGTTGTCTTTTCATGATCATCTGGATGGACTAAAATCTAATTATACCTGGAGTATCCATCCAGCAATGAAAATCTAGAATATCCAACTACCCTTTTCAGAATATGGTCCATCTTTGGTAGTGGGTAATTTTTCTTCAATGACACTTTATTCAGATTTCTAAAATAATTGCATAAGTGAATATCTCATTTCTTCTTTCTCACTGGCACTAGATTGGACATCCAATTTGAAAAGTGAAAAGGCACTATAATTCCAGCAATAAATAATCTATTTACCTCCTTTTGACTAGAGGGAAACAACTTGGGATTCATTCTCCTTAACTTCTGGCGGAAAGGTTTTTGATCTAGCTCCAAGGGAATGGTATTTTGAATTATGCTCTTATCATAGACTTTCAAATCAAAATATTCCTAAGAAAATACATAAGCAAAATGATACATAAGTGCTATCTATTTACCTTTCATTTCTGCACTCAAATATTTTGAAATTTTTACCATCTTTGGCTTTTCTGAAGTGCCAATATTGAGATCTTCCACTCCCACTTTGGTCGGTAACATGGTCAGTTTGAGTGCAACATCATCTTGATCAAGAAGCTCTTTCAAAGGTACAAAACCTCTTGGAATGGAGTTATCTTTCAGTTGAAGCACTTGCATCTCTTCTGCAGGGATATCTTGGTCATCTTCATAGCATTGGTTATCCATTTGAGAATTCATAAATTCCTCTTTTGTCTACAAGAAGTTGTTGATCTATTTATCATCTTGAGAGACCTACCAATACTGAACATTAGTTGGGACAGCAAGGCATTGTTTGACATTTATCTCATACCTCTTATTAGGATACAATGGAATTTTGAACATGTCGGCCAAAGTGGCAAGAGAAATAGCAATAACATTGTTGTCCCTTTGGATCAACGACAGTGTAATCGGTGAATGTCTTGAGGATGTCTAGCACTTAATTTTGGTAATCTCGCATCCTTGGATGCTTGGCCTGGTATTCCCCTTTGACTTGCTTTATTACTAACTCATAGTCGCCATATACAAAAATATTTTTGGCACCTAGCTTCTTGAGAATTTTTAGACTAGTTATTAAAGCCTCATACTCAGCTTCATTTTTTGAAAATTCGAAATCCAGCTTGTACGAGGGCATTTGAACATTGGGAGGAATTTTTAATAATTGATTTACAGGGCTATGAATCCACACTCCAATTCCAACACCTTATTTGTTGTTAATTCCCTATATTAATAGTGTAGTTCCTTATTATGTTAGTGTAGCCCCCCTTATTGTTATTTTTTTACCCCTGTAAACCCCATATTGTTATTATTGTGCCCTTACATTATTATTGTTAGGTTGGCTAGGATTACATTGTGGCCCCATGGACTCCTATATATAGAAAGGAGGTTTTTTCATTTGTATCATCCAAGAAGTGTTTATTCATGTAATGTATTGGAGGTTTCCCCCTCGAACTGGCTTATTTCTAAGGTGTTGATATCTCTTTTCTTCTATTTTTGGGGTTGGTTTCCCAACATTTGGTATCAGAGCTTTGGATTATAGGGTTTCACTGCTCCAAACAAGTCATCGTGGCATTTGCGCTATAAATTTTTTCTACAAAGTTTCAGAAGCTGAAATATTTATAGGGCGAAGCCGAAATCCGGAGGAACATCACCACAAAATTTCAGATCTTGGTTCGCAATATTTTCGGAAATATGATTTGTGCAAGTTAGGGATTTTTGCAGGCTCCTCAATTTAACCTAAATAGGTCATCGTGGCATTTTCGCTATAAAAAATTTTATAAGAAGGTTTAGATGCTGAAATTTTTAGAGTGTGAAGCCGAAATCCTGAGGAACATCGTCTAAAATTTCAAAGCTTGGTTCGCAATATTTTCGAAGATATGATCTGTGGAAGTTAGGTTTTTTTTAGGCTCCCGAATTTCATATCAAAGAGGTGATCGTGGGAAAAACGTCATAGCTCTCTCTCTCTAAGCGTCGGATTGAGATTCTGTAAAAATTTGCCACAATTACACGGGCTGTAGTTTCTTCTCTATCAATTTCAGAGTCGAAGGAGGAAACAAGCTCACGCGGCAAGTCGTACAAGTTTTCTCTACTAAATTAGTCCATAATTATGTCATCGTAGGATATTGGGCATAACTTTGTCTTCAAGAATCCAAATCAGGTCAAACATATGGCATTATAAAGAATATTCAAAGGGCTACTTCATGGCCAACTTTTATTTATTAAGGATCTAAAATCACATAGATGATTCAGTTTCAATATCTAGCTTCTCAAAATTAAGAAAAAGGTGTGTATTTGGTCTTTAAAATTGCATAACATTTGTTTGAAAAATAAGTTTGAAGTGATTCCAAGGGCATATTTTAGAATTTTTATTAGTATTGGGTTCTATAATGCCTCCAAAAAATAATTCCATGCCCATTAAGCCCTCAAAAAGCTATATTATGATGCATGAAGAGGAAGAATTGCAGTATGAGATATCAAAATTATGTTACCAAGTGCAACAAATTTCGATCTTACGAAGAGTAACTGAAGATGACATAGATGGTTTAAAATCAGAAATGGAGGCTAAGTTGGATGGTTTGAATGATCAAATAATAGCTAATATGGACGATAAATTAGTGGAATATCACATCGAGCATCAACAACAAGTTCTCCAACTCTCAAAGGATAACCTAACTTTGGTGCAAAATCTAATGAAACAACAGGAAGATCAACATCACATCCAAAGAAGTTATGAAGCAGTCACAGAAACAAGAACTAGACAAGTATGATCAATTTTAGAGTATCTCAGCAAGTGGAAGAACTTTCTTGTAGAATCTTCCACATGGAAGGATGAGAATTTTATACAGAAGCATCAAGAAATAATCAAGTGTTGAGGACAACACTTGTTTAATGGAGAGGGGCATGTTAAGTCCATATATTAATAGTGTAGTTCCTTATTATGTTAGTTTAGCCCCCCTTATTGTTATTTTTGTACCCTTGTAACCCCATATTGTTATTATTGTGCCCTCACATTATTATTGTTAGGGCAGCTAGGATTACATTGTGGCCCCATGGACTCCTATATATAGAAAGGAGGTTTTTTCATTTGTATCATCCAGGAATTGTTCATTCATGTAATGTATTAGAGGTTTCCCCCTCGAAGTGGCTTATTTATAAGGTGTTGATATCTCTTTTCTTCTATTTTTGGAGCTCGTTTCAAAACATTTTCCCAAAGCTCCATCAAAGTCCATGGTCCACAAACTACTTTCTTCATCTGGAAATTGTAAATCAGATGATTGAAATTTACTTGCTACTTGAGAGAGTCTATTGTACCAAAAAATTATGTTTCTTTCACTGTTTCATCATTTTTTTGAGATAATGTGCTTGGTCCCAGACCACTTACATATTTTCACAAATTTCTGCATTTGCCAATTCTAAAACAGAATTTGAAAATTCAGAATTTTATGCTTTATCTTCAATCAAAAATTCAGAAGATGTTGAACATTCATCATTGAATAAGATAAAGGACTCTAAATACGTATGAATAGCATGTATAGGATGTTTATTTGGGTTTTCTCAGCTGCAAATCATGTACTTATTTTTACTTTCCCGGTATAGTTTCCTAAGTTGCCCAAAGACGGGAATGGTAGCATATGAAAAGTCAAGTTGTAAGGTACCTCTAAGAAACATAGCTACTTGAACTTTGTATTTATCATTATCGACTATTTCAGTTAGAGGAATGGAGACTTTAAATTTGGAAATTTCATTTTCAAGACTAAAAAGAGCAGAATGTTTTCCTACCTCTTTCAATGGTGCATCTTTCTTTTCGGCTTGATCTTTGTGTGAAGACTCTTTCTTTTGTCCTCCATCTTGGAATTATTTATCCTTTCTTTGAAATATGGAGGAAAATTCTGTGTCTTTAGCTTGATTAGGAACATCAATTCCTTTATATTTTCTTTTATTTTGAGCAGCAGCTTCTTTATGATGAGCATCTACTTGAGCGGTTTGTTTTTCTGATTGAAGGTTATAGGAACATTCCTATTTCTCAAACCATACTATCTTTTCACTTGAGAAAGAACATTCTGATATCCCCTCTGATAATATTCCATGCACATTGATAACATGTCATCATTTGACAATACATAATGTTGATCATCTGATGCACAAATTTCTGTAGAAAATTGATCTTCTTCAGTAAGGAAAATAGATTGTTGATTTTCCTCAAATAAATGATTCTCGCCAGAAAATTATTCTTCCTCATCTTCATTGGGGCTTGTTACATGTCATTTTCTCACCTTGACATTTAACTATTCATATGGGTTTATCACCACCCATATCATATTCCCTTTAAGGTCAATAACACTAATGTTCCTGAACCAAGTCTTGCAATTGGAGAAAAGATCTATAAAACTCTTAAAAGTCTACATGTGCGGTTTTTCTAGCCTTTCCCTGCACATGCGCTATTTTTTGTCCATAATTTACAGAAACTCCCACACTTCTTGCCACTATTACCTTCGCACCCCCGTGAAAATAAAATAAAAGAAAAAATTAAATTCTAGAAGCCTATTTGGTCGAATATTCTCCCAATTGGAAGCTTCTAGAGTCGCGATCAGTTCAAGTTTATCCTTCCACTCATTAAGCTTATCCCTTGGTCCATGGAACTAAAATCCATTTATGAGAGGAATCCATCCCCCTCTTCATGGAATTGAAACTACCTCCATTTTCCTATAAATTGAGAGCAAGTTTTTGGTTGAAGGGTAGACACACGTAGATACCAATGTAATTAGAGACTAGTCTATATAGTTTCTAAGCTGAAAAGAATTCATAAGAGTGCATACTTTCTACACTAGTGAGTTGTTACTGGCATGAGAATTATCACAGCCTTGTGTCTATAAATCCATGCTGGTATTTAAAGAGGAAGGCTTATCAAACTGAAGTAGAAATGATTGTTCAGGACCCTGGCAGAAATGTATACAACATCAAGGCATCAGGTTGTAAGATTACTCTTTTTATTCAAGATAATACATATGGATCTTTTTTTCTCATTGCTTTGTTTATATGCTTATTGGAATAATGTCAATACTTAGAATCCTTGATCAAAAATTTGGATTAGCATTTTCTGATTATTATATGTTGCAGATGCTTTGATCCTTTGTCTTGTCTTTGATTGCAGGTTCTACTCATTGGAGAAACCACTTTGGAGCGACGGGACAAAAGGCTACATCAAACATTTGGATTTCAAGGTAGGGGCATGTCCTCTCTACTTTACTATTATAATCTTGGAATGCAATTAACCTAGAGGAAAAGGTTTTCAAATGGATATGTGTTTCTAGTTACTAGCTGAGTACTAGGAAGATCGCTCTTGTCCACAAGAGGGATTAATCCACGTAACCGTGCCTTCAGTGTAATTCTACTGAAATGGAATGTGAATTTATTGTTTGATTTGTGGATCCTAACCCCTATGTTCCCTTTGTTTGATCTTGTATTGAGGTTGTTGATTTTGACCCCTGAAATTGGGATTTCTAATGGAGGGTTTAGCTTGTCGATCAGCGATGGAAATTTTATCCCTCATCTTCTCCATGGTCTTGATCAAGGTATCTAATTTTCCCTCTAATGAAATAGATGTTTCCACTTTAATAATTAATTTTCTCCTTCTTGATTTTATACTTTTTGATGATCAAATTAGCTTCCACGCTCACTGCGTTTCTCTGCATTTCTTCAAGAGTTGATGGGTTTATTTCCCTCAACTAATAGGCCATGTTAGGATCGAAACCATCAGGATAATGAAGTAAATGAAGGCTTGGATGAGACTTAATATTATCAGTAATTGAATCATATATTTTAATTAATCTAGTTGTAAAGTCTTGGACAAACTCATTGGGATTCCTTTTCAAGGCGTTATACTCAGCTAAAATCTGCAATGGATTATTTTTCTCTTCCCATTTCGCATTAAACAAGTCAATAAAATTTTGTGAATTAATTATTGAACTATTTGTGATAGAGATGACCCATTTCTTTACCTATCCATAGAAACTTTGTGCAATAATGTGCAACTTGGCATCAGCATTATCGATCTCTTAAAGATCTATGAAATCAATCACTTTGGCAATGTGTTGATAATTTGTAACCTCTGATGTTCCATCTAAAAGGGGAAGTCTTTGAAAATATTTCTGAGGTAGTGGAGTGAGATGAAGTGGTAATATAAACGAAGAAAATATGGCCATGAGTAATGTAGGACGTGGTGGAGGTGTTGATGGAGTAAAAACTTGCAGAGGTAGTGATGGAATGAAAGGAAGGTTTGATGATGTTACAGTATGAGAAGGTGTAATGATAGGTGAAGCAAAAGCCTATTGATGCTTTAGAAATAATATTTTTCTAAAGTTTCTTTAAACTTATCCACCAAGCCTTTAATTTTGTGGAAATTAGACCAGATTTCGCTATCTACTTCAGAATAGAAAGACTCTGAAAATGGTGCAAAGGTCTCAAAATCAAAAGGATCAAAGGTGGTTTCTGAAAGAAAGGTTTCAGACTTAGTTCTAAACAAATATATTTTAGATTTTGAACTATAAAACAAATCTTCTGAAACAAATCTCGTAGGCAAGGAATTTGATTTGACAAGTGGAGGAATAGCTCTTCTAACCTTTCAAGACTTGGTTTTAGGCTTTCTAAAAATACTCTCAAGGTCATTCACAATTGGTGAGGGATTTGGGTCTGGATTTGACCTGGTATGTATTTCAGGAACCAGCTTAAGATAGGAATTTTTTACTTTGGCTCAGATTTAAGAATTTAGCCTATTTAGAATGTTAGAGCTTGTCACCTTGTTTTGTAGGCAAATCCCCTCTGCAGACAAAGGCGATCCCTCTAGCCCTAGGGTGGGTCTAGAAACTACAGGAACATACTAACATCTACCTTCCTAGATTGTATATGAAATTCAAAGCAAGGAAGATGACCTACTTTGTTCTGATGTTATGTTGTCGTCTTCCGTCAAATATTATTGATTCACCATTCTCCTCAAGCTCGATACACGCTGCTACCAACGTTTGATTAACTGTATAGAAAGTTAAGACACCACGACAAGCGTAAAACCACAACAAACATAAAACAATTACAACCTATCTAACTGATCAAGGAATGCTAGAAATCTCATTATAAATGTAAACAAGAGTGGAAGATAAACATTAGTTTCATTTTATTATGATAAAAACAGGGGGAGTTTACAACCAAGCCTTGATTTTGAGGTTCTCCTTTGGCAGGTCTGTATCCAGCCACATTTGCAACATCCTCATACACGAAGGTCCAAGATCTCACTATGTTCCTAACACACAAAAACAATCACACTCTACTCTATTCTCCCGAAACTATAATTGCTTCTTCTCTCTATTGTTGCAGCCTCTAACCAGCTAGGGTAGCAGAGGTGAAATAGGTCTCCTTATATAACAATGGAGGAGGATGATATGGGCCCTCAAATAATGGAAAAAAAACTTATCCTTTGGAGTAATTCATATTTTATGGGAACAAGAAGCCCAAAGGGGAATTCCTCGGCCATATCCTCAAAAAAAACTTCCAGATCTCCGCTTCGCGAAGCTTCTAGTCACGGAAACTTCATTTCTATTTTTAAAAAATTCTAAAAGAGGATCAATGTCAGTCAGAAATTAAGATAGAGCACTGATCGGCATGGGTCTCAATGAAAATCTCTGCTATCGGAGCGGGTCATACACTGAGATAAAGCATCGACCTTGAAAACCAGGTTTTTATAGGGATCTTCCAGAAAATTTGTTAAGGGAGATGAATTGGCAAACGAAATGTGGTTCAGGGGTATGTTTTCATGCTTGGATAGTATACAAGGGTCACTGTATGGGTCCTCTAGGATAAAGGAATATGGAGTACAGAGACAGTGATAAATTAATGTAGCATATGCCCCTAAAGTATTAAGTCCGAACATGACTAAGGGGTAAAAGTTTTTACGAGTGCGTGCAAGGAACCAGAAGTTATCATCAGGAGACCTAAAAATCAAGCATACATACATATACATAACTAGAATATCTGATGAAAATACATGAATCAAATTATGAACACAGCCATCTATAAAAGAGACCATGGCATGGCCGCAACCATCCATCTGAGAAGGATCACATATAGACTCATGGTATGGTCATAGCCATCCATCTGAAAGAAACATGTATCCAATCTTGGACAAATCATATCGCCTTGCAACCTGGACTCTAGAGAATAAATTCAAGGTCTTGCACTCTGTCATGACCCGATAAAGTACAATTTCAAGCATGCGAATAAATGAGTTGAAGTTGAACATGCAGGAACATCACTTGATTACGAGTCAATGATGTAAAATGTTAACAGGCGTGAGAGAAACCACCAATGATGACAATGGTACTCAAGGTACTAGTAGTGCAATCCATGGAATATGAATAAGGAACTGAAGTTGAATACCCGTGAAATCACCCGATTGAAGGCCAATGATGTGAACCTGTTGTTGAATGTGAATAACTTGCCATCGGGGCATGCAAGCTCTAAGGTACCAAAAATGAGTCTCTAGATTGACTTCCCAGATAATGAGCTAAAGTCGACAGGAAGTGATCCATCGAAGGAGGGTCATAATGAATCCCACATCATTGACACGAAACAGAGAATGTGCAGGTTTTAACACTGTACAGAAATTATCTACAAACAAATCTTAAAACAGAAAATAAACAATAGCGAGAGCATAAAACATAAAACAGATAAACACAGACATTTTCCCCCAGATCCCAAATCGGGATGACCAGCTTGATTTTTCATTATATTCCTTTTAGTGTTACAACACATATATATACATGTCGTAGCATACATAAACCCCAACCCATTAACCCTAGATTAGAACATAACCGTAGTTCCCTTGACCGGATCTACAAAATACTAGGGGCCGAAAACCATTGTACCCCAAAACCATGGGCGGATCCGCCCACCAAAAAATAAGGACCAAAAAAAAATTTCCAAGTCATTGTTGCCCCCCTGTGACCCCCCTGACACTGTGCCCAGCGCAACGTACAATGGGGGCTATCGCCCCCCCCCCACCCCCGTGCGTGACTAGTCTTGGAAAGAATATAACACATACCCACCATTCTCCCACTTATTTTTTTCTTTCCACAAGGGGCCACATGAGAGCTTAGTCATTAGCCCAGTTCTGCAACATCCATTGTTTCTCTACACTAAGAGAAATTCTGAGTGCTTACAAACTTCGTCAATGCATCTGCAACATTCTTCAAAGTGCCCACCTTTACCAGCAACACCCTTTTAGCCTCAACCATATCTCTCACAAAGTGATATTGAACATCAATGTGCTTTGTCTTTGAATGATAAGCAAGGTTCTTAGCCAAGAAAATTGCACTTTGGCTATCACAATATATCCTTATAGCTTGCTGCACCAACCCCATACTTGAACACAATCTCTGCAACCAAACTACTTCCTTTCTTGCATGAGTGGTTGTTATGTATTCGGCCTCTGTAGTTGAAAGAGCCACTACAGACTATATTTTACTCATCCAACTGACTACACCTCCAAATAGGCTAAACACATACCCACTTGTAGATATTCTTTGGTCTAGATCTCCAGCCCAGTTTGCATCAACAAAACCATGAATGTTCAACACTCTTTCTAATCCTGGTCTTCCCTGGTAGCACAAGCCATAATCACTAGTGCCACGTAAATATCTAAAAACCCGCTTCACTGCTATCCAATGCTCCTTCCCTGGGTTTTACATCAACCTGCTCAATACTCCTGCAGCATTTGCAATATCTGGTCTAGTATAGACCATTGAATACATCAGGCTACCCACTTCACTTTCATATGGAACACGGGGCATATCCTCCTCTTCTTCTTGTGTCTTGGGACATTGTTCAGCAGATAGCTTTGTGCCTATAGGAATCAGAACATTCACTGGTTTAATATCCTGCATATTGAACCTCTGCAATATAGTCTCGACATACTTCCTCTGGTTTAACCACAGCTTCCACTTTTCCCAATCTCTCTTAATTTTCATGCCCAAAATACAGTTTGCAGCACCAAGATCCTTCATGTCGAATTTGGAGAATAGCTAGGTCTTCAAAAATTGGATAATTTCTTTTTCATTTCCAATCAACAACATATCATCCACATACAAGACCAAATAAATAACATGGTCACCAATTAATTTAAAATAAACACAGTGATCCTCCTTTCTTCTGGTGAATCCAAGTCCCCGTATGTAGGTATCAAATTTATGATACCACATCCTTGGTGACTGTTTTAACCCATACAGAGACTTCTTTAACCTGAATACCAGCTCTTTCTTCCCCTTCACCATAAAGCCTTCAGGTTGTTTCATGTAGATCTCCTCTTCCATATCCCCGTGAAGAAATTTCGTCTTCACATCCATCTGTTCTACCTCAAAATCAAATGCAGCAGCAACAGATAAAAGTAATCTAATAGAAGTAACTTTGGCAATAGGAGACAAAATATCACCAAAATCAATTCATGGCACCTAGGAATAACCTTTTGCTACCAACCGAGTTTTGTATTTCTCCACCTTGCCTTCTACATTCATATTCTTCTTAAACACCCATTTTCTCTCGGTGCGCTTCCTTCCACCCGGCAACTCCACAACATCACATGCCTCATTTTTATGCAAGGATGCCATTTCATCAACCATGGCCTCCTTCCGGAGTTTTCCATCCTCTGAATATACTACCTCCCTGAAAGTTCTACGATCATCAGCAGTTATAGTTAAAGCAAAATTAAACAGAAAGCAGATGGACTATACCTTTCTGGTTGTCTTCTTTCTCGAGATGATCTTCTCACAGCTGGAGTTTGTGGCTCTTCCTCTTCTGAGTCTTCTTCTGTTGTAGAGTATGATTCATCCTCATTTAGCTCAAACTCTATCTTCTCAGGTTCCTTTGGTAGGACTTCATGTTTAACAACATCTTTCACCTCTAACATTACATCATGGTTGTACACAAATCTTCTCGTTTCTTGGTTCCAAGTCAGGAATCTTTAAACCATCCTTATACCCAATAAAGATGCACCTTTCATATTTATTATCCAACTTGGTCCTTTTCTCCTTTTGGAACATGTACATATGCATCACATCCAAATACCCTCGCATCTCGAAAGAGGGTTTCTTACTAGTCCATACCTCATGTGGAGTCTTATCCTCCAACGCTGATGGGTGATTCCATAATTCAAGTAACAGTGCCTCCACCGCCTTGCCCCTGCATCATTCTAACTCCTCTTACCGAGCATGCTTGCCTTTTCCATCAGCATTATGTTCATTCTTTCTGCAACTTCATTTTGTTGATGGGTATATGGAGTAGTCTTCTGTCATGCTATACCACACTTCTTACAGAACTCTTCAAATTCATTCTTGCAAAACTCCCCACCATTATCCGTCCTCAGCACCTTTATCTTCTTCTCTGTCCGGTTTTCCACCAGAGCCTTAAATTCTTTAAATCTGTCAAAGATTTCAGATTTCTTCCTCAAGAAATATATCCATGTATTCCTTGAGAAGTCATCTATGAATGAAACATAGTACACAGACTTACCTAGTGATGGAACCGACACAGGTCCAAACACATCACTATGCACAAGCTCTAATATCTTGTTCGCCCTCTTAGCACCAGAAGTAAAACTCACCCAATTCTGCTTCCCATATACACAATGTTTACAAAAATCGAAATCTAGAGAGCTATTAGACATACCTTCTACCATACCATTTCCATACAGCATCTGAAGGCCCTTCTCTCTAATATGTCCAAGCCTTTGATGCCATAGCATGGTCTTTTCTCTAGAGACTGCTAGGCTTTCCGCTCCACTTTTGGGAACCACAGAACTATTGCACCCAGCAATAACAGTGCTACCTTGAAGCTTGTACAGAGTTCCAATCCGAACTCCCTGCATTAATACCAGTGCTCCATGAACCATCTTACAGGTTTCTCGAACATTGTTTTTACACATGCATCATCCATATTTCTTACAGAAATCATATTTCTGGCCAATGCTGGAATGTGCAGAACACCAGGAAGTGTTTTAATCCTTCCACCTTGCAGCTTCAGCTTGACTTTTCCACGTCCGACGATTATGGCCTTCCTATCATCCCCTAGGAATACATCACCGCCATCATATTTCTCAAACTCACATAACCACTCCTTATTGGGAGTGAAGTGAAAAGATGCACTTGAGTCAATCAACCATGACTCATGATCTACATTTGTATTTTAAGAAGAAGCCAAATACACATCCCCACCTTCATCTAAGGTGGTTTTTGCCTCTTTAGAAGAAGCATCATCATATCCCTTTCCTCTCTCAGGAGACTTAGATCTACAGTCCTTTTTGTAGTGCCCTTCCTTTCCACATTTCCAGCACACCTTTACAAACTTTCTGGGAGATTTAGATCTCCCACTCGAAACCTTATTCTTTTTTCTATTTTTTGACCTTCCTCGTATAGATAAGGCATCTCTATTCTAACCCTCCATATTTCTCCATCTCATTTCCTCCGAAAGCAAGGCTGAGACAATATCATTAAAATTCAAGGTAGTTGTATTGCCACATATTGTAATAACCAGACTATCCCATGAGTCTGGTAGAGAAAACAACAAATTGATGCACTTATCTTCATCTGAGATTTTAATATCAACATATGACAGCTGAATTACCACAGTATTGAATGTGTTCAGATGCTTTTTCACTGAGTCTCCATCCTTCATCCTCAAGTTATACATCTTTTTCCACAGGAAAAAAATATTCACCAAAGACTTAGATTGGTACAAATTCCCTAGCTTTTCCCACAAGTTCTTCGTTGTAGCTTCCCCAGATACATTTAACAATACTGAATCTGAGACACACAACCGTATTTTTCTCTTAGCCTTCCGATCTAGTTTCTTCCAGTCTTCATCTGACATTTCTGTTGGTTTAGTACCTAGATCTACCGCGATCCAATGATCTATATCCACCAGCAGATCCTCCATCTTGAGCTTCCACAACTTAAAACTCTGACCATTAAATTTCTCGATCTCTATCTTCCCACCGCTTGCCATCTTCTTTCACCGCAAGAATCGATCTCACAGATCTCCCACTGAACAAGGTCTACCTCAGGCTCGAGCAAAAACCCCTCAGCAACAAAGGCATCCCCTTGAAGCCGAAACTAATCTAATACCAAATATAGGTTTTAAACCTGTACATAAATTATCTACAAACTAATATTAAAACAAAAAATAAACAATAGCGAGAGCATAAAACATAAAACAAATAAACACAGAGATTTTCCTCTGGATCCCAAATCGGGACGACTAGCTTGATTTTTCATTATATTCCTTTTAGTGTTACAACACATATATATACATGCCGAAGCATACATAAACCCTAATCCATTAACCATGTATTAGAACATAACCGTAGTTCCCTTGACCGGATCTACAAAATACTAGGGGCCGAAAACCATCGTACCCCAAAACCATGTGTAAACCCATGCACAAAACCATGGGCAGATTTGCCCATCAGAAAATAAGGACCAAAAAAAATTTCCAGGGCACTGCCTCGGACTCCAACAGGGGGGGCTACCGCCCCCCCCTCTGTGACCCCCCCACGTGTGATTAGTCATGGAAAGAATATAACACATACCCAACATAATGTAATATGATCGTTAATCAAGACTGAAACAGAGGATCAGGGAATGTACAAACTGTAGAAGGATTTTCTCTTAAATACATCAGCGACACGACTCTGGGATTTGGAAGCATTTGAGTCAAATAGGATTAGAGGTCATGTTGACAAGATTGGTAATCGAATGAGAGGAAAACAGATTTCCCCAACCCATGGAGGAAAAGTGACAGAGTGAAGATATCCCAACCCAACACTAATTGTAGATAAGTGTCATGTTCAAGAGTGACATATTTCCGACACAACTGACGAATAACTTCCATTTTACCCCACCATTTCTAGAGAGTACCTCTTTATTTTTACACAAGCTTGAAGAGGATAGCATATGTTTTTCATATAAGTTTTTCCTTTGGAAAAATCCATCGTAGTACATTTTACGAGCCCTAGGAAGGAGGAACTTGGTGATAGCCATGATGATGGATCTAATGTCGTAAAATTTTAACGAGCCCGACAAAGGTGAAACTTGGCGTCTTTTCATATTTAGAGAGTTTGAAAAGAGGCGAAATGAAAACTCCAAAAGGCCCTTTTCATAAATAGTCCCTCGTACCCAAAAAGGTAGGAAACAAAGTATGAGAGAACCTCTTAGTCATGAGTGGCTAAGTTATTCCCTTTTCATAAATAGTTTATCCCATCTTGAAAAAGGGGTAAACGTATATTGGGTAAACAAAGTTCTGCGGCCTTTAACGAGTTCGAAACGACAAGAGATTGGTAATCTTTTCATGTTGTGGGAGTCAGAAAAGAGTCTAAAGTGGAATCCTCCTAGAGGAATGAGTGGCATTAAGGGTAGAAACTAGTTCCGGTGATGGTGGAAATATTTAGAACAAGTAAAGGTCAAGAGGTTGGCTAACAAGACCACTCATTGCAGTTGTTCCTCAGGAATGGGTAAAACAATCAAGAAAGGGCATATCATCGGCCAACCAGATGGTAATGTTGGAATGAGAAAACCAAGGCTCACATGGAAAAACAGGGTGATAAAATTGCAATCATGAGAGGTAAAATAAGAATGGTTTCATTTTTACACAAGCTTGAAATTAGGAAAATCTGCTTGAATTTGGTTTCATTTTTACACAAGCTTGAAACTTTTTAGAAAACTATGCCTGAAACCGGTTTCATTTTTACACAAGCTTGAAACGGAAACAAAGTATGCTTGATATTGGTTTGCATGCCCCCCAGCATGATGACTTAATTTGAGGTACATGCCCCCCAGCTTCATGGAATTCACTTGAGTAGACCACTGGTTACTAACAGGTGGATGGAATGAAGGTTCAATTACGATATCAAGAGAAAGACTCGACTGGGATTTTATGATATCTAATCAAAGGACTCGAATTGAAAAGGGAACCCGGTTCATTTTTTAACGCAGTTGACACAATAAAAGAACTATCCTCACAACCTAATTCATTTTTTAATGTGGTTGACATAGTAAATGAATTGTCCTCATAAGAGCTTGTTTAATTTTTTAAGGAGCTTGACATAAGAAAACAAATTGTGCTCCAAAAGAAGCTTGTTTCATATTTTAAGGAGCTTGACACAAGAAAATGAACTCTGCTCTGAAAGAAGCTTGTTTCATTTTATAAGGATCTTGACACAAGAAAACGAACTCTACTCTGAAAGAAGCTTGTTTAATTTTTTAAGGAGCTTGACACAAGAAAATGAACTCTACTCTGAAAGAATTTGATCATGACGAATAAGAAGTCATGGCTTCCAAGATTTTCTCCTTTGATGGGAGAACAACACTCTAGAAATTAGGATCCAATGCCCCAAGTACATTGTGTACTACCTCACTGACTTAATTATCAGTGGATGCGAACATGGAACAAGTGGCCACATAATTGACTTGTGCGGGGAAGATATCACTGGCAGGTAAGGACTAGGAAGGAACGATGGTAGACAAAATTTCACATCAGGACCAAAGAATTAAATTTGATCAATGGTCACGATCTTCCCTTCATGTGGAAAACAGATCACACGAAAGAGGGAAGAGACAAGCATGCCCATGGCATAAGCATAGTCATGCCCCAGGAGTAAATTAAAATCCAAGGGGCCTTGGACCACCATAACGTCTATATAGACGGCTTTCCCTCCCAAATGAATAGGCAACTTTGGAAGGATCCCTAATGGTTTACTTGTTCCTATGTTAAAATCCAACAGATTCTGAGTAATAGGCACAAGCTGCTGAGAACCCAAAGCTTGCCATGTAGTTGAAGATAGAATACTAATCTAGGTGCCTTCATCTATAATCGTGCCTGGTACAACCATATTGCAGGCCTATATAGTGATCTTAAAGTGAACGTAAGAAGGAAGACAATATCCAGTGAATTAACTCCAATCAAAGGAAGCGACCAAACTACATGGAGGGAGTGCAATAGGAATCGTATGAATGGCTTCCACCCTTGTTGGGTCAATCTTTAATTCTTGTTTAGAAACAATGTGACCTAATAATTTACCTTCTTCTAGGGCAAATAAATATTTCTTTGGATTTAATGATAGACCAAACTTTCTGCACTTTTGAAAAGTTTTTTGCAAATGCTCCAAGTGTTCATCATCTGACCCTAAGAAAATAGTTACATCATCCAGATGTATAGCTACAAACATGTCACCAATGAAGGCTATTTCCATGGCCCCCTGAAATATTGCACCTGCATTCATAAGGCCAAATGGCATCCTTGAATACATGAAGGTGCCCCATGGCATCGTGAAAACAGTATTCTTATGATCTTCTTTTTCTACTGCTACATGATTATACCCAGAAAATCCGTCAACCATAGAAAACATGTGAGCTCTTGTCACCTTCTGTAAGACATAATCCATTTTCTAAAAAGTATAATTATCTTTTAGAGATGCTCGGTTCAAATTCTTGAAGTCTGCACACAATTTTATCTCTCCATTCTTCTTTCTTACAGGGACCAAATTAGAAATCCAATCTAAATATCTGAGAGGGACTATAATTTTTTCCTCCAAACGAATTTCTTCACTTATTTTTCGATTGGAGCTACCAACAATGGATTGGTATGACCAAGATTTTGTTTGTGTGGTCTCAGTCCTTCTTTCAATGGAATATTATGTTGAATTATTATTTTTTCATATGTTTTCAGGTCTTCATATGACTAGGCAAACACATCCATATATTTCTTAGAAATATCAATGTATCTTTCTTTGTAGTTTTTGGGAACACCTTTAAACAATTTCACTATTTTGGTTTCTTGCTGAGTTCCCAAATTACAATCTTCCATCTCTTCTTCTTGATGTGCTTTCTTTGAATCAACATCAACATCATTAGAATCGAATAATCTTTCAAGGCGAACCAACCCTTTAGGGAGCACATTATCTTTCAATTGGACAATCTTCTGTTCACCTATTGACTGCTTAAGGTTTGTTATTTATGCTTTCTGCTCTATTTTTCTTCCTCTTGGTCTATCTCATCATATTCAAAGTTCCAAACATTTTCAAGAATTGATTTATCTGTTCATCGTCATCAAACACCTACCAATGTTTCACATTGTCAGGGATAGAAGGTCTATGTATAATTTCAATTTCATACCTTAGCCTTGGATTTATTAGAGGATTGAAGGTGTTGGCTGCAACTGCTAAAGAATCGGACAATCTGTTCTCCTCCCTCGGAATATGCTGAAGATTGAAGGCTTCAAAATAGTTTTTCATTAGATCTTAAACTTCATTCCTATATGATCTTAATCTTGGATGCTTGGTTTGACAACAATTTTTAATCTGCCTTATTATCAGTTTAGAGTCACAAAAAATTGAAATACATTGAGCTCACATCTATTTATCAGCTTGAAGGCTTGAGATTAAGGCCTCATACTCAGACACATTGTTTGTTGAATCAAATTCTAGTTTAAAATAGAAAGACATGAGGTTACCTTCTGGTGATATCAGCAAGAATCTAGCACCTACGCCTTTGTTGCAGTAAGCACCATCAAAGTAGCACTTCCAAATATTCCTTGAGTGAAACTCATTATTTACAACTGTTGAAGAGAGCTACTTCCCTCTATATTCAACAAATTATGCATCTTCGTGCAGCATGAAAGAAGAAATATCTTCTATTTCTTGACTATAAATGTGGAATTTCAAGCATCTTTCTTGGAGGTGGTCTTCACAAACCTTGTTTCCCTGTAAAATCTCCTTTCTTCCCCATTAAAAATTGGAATGATAACATAAGTGAAATCTAATTTTATAACACCTCCCAACTTTACTCCCCAAGATCTTGACAGGAGCATTCCAAACCTGGTTGGGATGTCAGCAACCACTACATCCATGACTATACTCTTTGTTGGGATTTGTGCCAATGAAACTGCTACATCTTTAATTAACCCAACACATTTCACCCTTTTGGAATCAAATGAATACAGATCCCTATAAGGCTTCGTAATCTGCAATTTTAGTTCCTTTATAACATACAATGGTATGATATTATGGGACGCTCCTGAGTCTAGCATGCAATTATGTAGGGTAAAATCATGAAGCAACAGAGAAATATAGAAGCGTGGAACAGAAGGGTCTACTTCTTCTACATGGGGACCAAAGGTGACCACTGAATTTTCTTCTTGTAAGTCCATTGTGTCACTTCTATCTTCCATCTATGTGAGATTAATAAATTCTGAAATTGATTTCTTGTAAGTTGGTATTTTAGCTAATTCTAGAAGAGGTTCCTGAATTTTAACCTTCTCCAACTCTTTTTCCAAACTGAAAGCATGAGTTTCCTTAACATTATTTTCAAGTTATTCTTCACTCTTTCTAGAATTTTTCACTTGTTCGGGTATAGGAACAACTCTCTCCAAAATATTAGTGTCAAGTGATGTGTTCTGGGAAGATTCACCCTGTTGCACATTTGTTCTATTAAGTGAATTTACAGATTGTTTCCCATTACTGACATGTTTCGCAGGGTCCTTTTTTTGTGGAGTTGCCATTGGAGGAGGAATGGAACCTTGTTGTTCACCTTCATTATCTTGCACTCTAGATCTCTTTCTAGACCTTAAATCATACTTTTTATGTAACTTAGCTTGCATGAAATCTGTGAATTTCTTGAAATATTCATCCATATCATCTTGATCAAAATATACTTCATCTTCGGCATATTCTCCCTCACAATATTCCTCTTAATCCTCTTCTATTGTATACATAGTAGATACTTGATCCTCGGCCTCCCTTTGGTCATCTTCTACTGGATCTCAGGGTGATGCTTCTATATACAATGGTGCTTGAACCTGGTCTTCATCTCTTCTTTCCCTCTGCAAAATTTGTAGGGGATGTCTTCTGAATTGAGGGTTAAACCCCCCTTAGTTTTGTTGTACTTTTCTTGGGAGTTTTTATTTTCCAATTCCATATTAGCTAGCTTATTTGTCAAATTTTTTATCATCTTTTTCATATCTTCAATTCTTTGATCTTGTGATGATTCTTCTTTTGCTTTCCCCTTCTCTTGCACTGGTTGTTTCCCTTTCGCCTTTCCAGCTAAAATCATATTAGCTTCAATCTCTAAAGAATCTATTTGTATCTCCTCAAAAGTAAGGGATCTTCTCTCTCTTAATGTATAGCTAAAATTAGCTTCAAAATCCCCACCAAAAACTACCTTTGCTTCTATAGGGGGACGCTTCATCTCTATAGGTAAACTATTGTACAATTTGTTGCCATTTTTTTACAAACTCAAAGATGTTTTCATTAGGATTTATTTTAATTGAATTAAACTCTATCAATGAGTAACCATTATCTCTCTTTTCTCCCCATCTCTGAGTGAATTGAGTTTCTAACTCTTCCTAGTTATTTTTTGAACCATTTGGTAAATCTTTGAACCATTTTCTAGCCTCTCCATTCAGAGACTGCACAAATAGTCTCATCACAACATCAAGATGTTCTACATTTAAATTCTCAGCAAAAGTGAAAAAAAAGGGTAAATGTTGTTCTGTAATTACTTCATATTCTCCATTGAAATGAGTAAGTAATTTGAGGTGTCCTTGACGCATGGCATTTATTGGTTAATATTTAGTGGTGCATATCTATTCATTAAGAAAGTTGGTGCTGCCTTTTTTACACCTTGGTTAATTGTTCCTTGGGTAGTTGAGGTTGATGAACCTGTTGTGAAAGTGAATGAAGGTGGAGGAAAAAATGATATGGGGATAGTCTAATGGACAATAGCAGAGGGACCAGAAACTAGATTTTTTTGAGTTTGAGTAAAAGTAAAAGAAACTAACTCAAAGGATTGTTCTTCCACCTTAGTTTCTTGAAAATAAAGTGGTGTGAAAGGTGAATCTTGTTCAGAGGAACGAAGTATTTCAAGAAATGTCTTCAAAAAAAGGATTGCTAGAACTATTATCAGGAGCAGACAATGTAGGATCAGATTTTGAAGGAGTTTCAGGTTTCTGAGCATTTTTAGAAACCAATCTTTTCAGATCTAGCAAAGCAGGGACAATCTGTTGTCAAGTATCTGACCTCGTGTGAGGCCTTTGAAAGCCAGAATTTTGAAAATAAAAAACACAGGCCAATATTTCCTCCTCACTGAACAACCTCAAGAAATAATGTGAAAAACCCAAGGAAAAATAAACTTCGTTTCTTTGTCCCCGAAAACAGAGCCAGAAAATGTTGTATCTCAAGAAACAATCCCTCGGCTGTGGTAAGGAATCAGTGCTTAATAAATTTTGTAAATGTATGTTAAAATTACAATTTCAAATGGCCTATGTTTAACACCTTTGGAATCTAATTACTTAATACCCTCAATAATCTGATATAATGAAAGCCTTCACAATGCCATAAAATGTTGATATCTAAATGAAATGAAAAGAAGAACTGTAAGGGAAGCTCAAAATGATATGCTAAGAAACATAATCTATTACCTTTAATTTTCAGAGAAAATTCATAGAGAGAGAGGAAACTCGAAATAATATGTTTTAAACACAAAATATATTACTTTAAAGTTTCATCAGGAGAATTTGTGAAGGGAGAATATATGAAGTGGAGTGCAAATTAAGGTTATTTAACTCTTACTCACACATGTAATTAAGAGACCAGCTTCTACATTACTTCACTTCATTCAAAGAGGAATAAACACGAAGCGAAACTGGAAAGACATATCAACATCAACAGGTGTAGGAAACTTGATCTTCTTTCATTTATTTCTCATAAAATTCAGTACCAAATTAACAGTCCTCCAGAGGTCCAAAACTCGGAAACCATTTTCTATATTTCTACCTACTTAAATACATCAAAGCAGTTCGTAACTGTTGAACTTCTTGAAACTACTCAACTACCTAAACTATTAAGATTACTTATGCAATAATACCAAGAAAAAAAATTGAAACTGGAAATATCATTCATTTTTTTGAATTTGATGTTGTTGATGCATCCCCATGAAGTGCTAAGGTGTCATTTCTGCTTATGATGTGGTAGCTACACAATTTTTTAAAAACACCTCAGTGTCTGAATTGACCTAGCTGTTGTGCTTCCCATAGTGCCACTATATGTTCTTCTACTTGACTCTGCATATTCCTATGTGTGTGTCCGCAGCGTTCTGTCTTCTCTTCGTCAACCGCCGCAAGACTTGGACTTGAACCATATTCTGCTCACCTTTGGAGAACGCATCGTGTCTGCCTTCTATCACATTCTAGCATTTCACTAGCTTTACGTTATAATCCTCATTTCTTCCTCCGATGTGATTTAACATGCCTTACCTCTAGATTTGAAAACCTTTGGATTTTTCCTTTGAAATTACATCGCATTCGGGCCTCCTTATCACACTTCACAAATTTTAGATTATAGAAATTTCACAATACTTGTGATTTTGATAATCATAGCGAACTCCTCGTCGCAACCCGCAACTTTAAATGTTTAACAATAAACTTATCCTATGCGATGTGTGCTATGCGGGCCAAGTCCACGTCCTTGTGCCATGTCACCTTCCCACGTCATCGCCCGCACTTCGCATTTCGCAGTTTCTATGACTTATTGCATCGCGACTTAAATAGTTTAACTTGCACTTTCTTATCATATTAATGTAAAACTCACCGATATGCAATATGCCATTTAACCTCCATCGTTGATCTATGTCTAGATCCAACGATCCTAACTGCTCCTTTGTTGATCTGCTTCGCATCAAAACTTAAATAGTTTAACTTGCGATTTATTATCATATAAATGTAAAACTTGTTGATATGTGATATATGATTTAACCTCCATCGTTGATCAATGCCCTGATCCAACGGTCCATGTTGCTCCTTTGCTAATCTACTTCGCATCTCACTTTAAATAGTTTAACTTGTGATTTCTTATCATATCAATGTAAAACTCGTCAATATGCAATATGTTATTTAACCTCTGTCATTGATCTATGCCCAGATCCAATGGTCCTCACTGCTCCTTTGTTGATCTACGCTTTGATCCTGACCATCTATTTTTCTCTTTGCGCCTCCTCCAAAACTCTTTAATTTTTTAAGGGAAATGCGTCATTTCTTCGCATTTGGGAAATTAGTTTGTTTGCTCCATGATTTAACCCTCCTGAGATTATTCGGTGTTCTATCGTGCTATTCCCTCTTGAGATTGCAAATGAGCCCGACTCGACCCTGTCCGGTGTGCAATGTTCTGAACGTGCCCATCGGTCCGGCTCTTTAACTGTTCTGCACATGAATGAGCCTGACTTGGCCCACCTTCACATCTCATCACGTAATTTTAATGTACCAACATATAAATCAAAATTCTTCTATGAAACACAAAATTTTACATTTTCTATCATATATGTTTTTTTGGTGTTTTGAAAAATACTTCAAAGGTAAACGAAAATGAGCCACAACATCTGGCTCCACCTGCGGATAGTGATTTTTTTCCACGGAAGTGCTAAGAACTACATATTAGTGCCTTATCCATTGGGAATGGAGTCAAATATTTCTTGGTGACGTATGAACAATGAGCAATCTGGTATTTACAATTGTGGAATGCTGACTTTTAATGCTTCAAATACTGCCCATTCACAGGCAGTTGTACTGACTCTCCATCTAGATCTTCCAAAATTAATGTGTTATTTGACCTTGCCTCAGATATTCGATATGGAACATACCAGAGAGGGTCAAATTTACCATGCTTCGAGCCTTTTCTTCTCATTTGGTCCCCCATCTTAGTACTAGATCTCTTACTTGAAAGAGAGCTTCTTTTTCTTTTCTGTCAAATATAGCCTTCATCTTTTCCTGATAAGTAATCAAGTTATGCCCGACTTTGTTTAGGTTTTCACTTGATTCAACTATTTTTTTCAATATTCTTACTAGAGCATTAGGTTCTTCCTAAGCTTCTTAAAGGAAAGAAATCACTAGTTTGGCCAGCTGAATTGGAAATAGTGCTTGAGTTCCATAAACCAGATCATAGGGAGACTTCCTAGTAGATCTCCTGGTAGAGACTCGAACTGCCCAGAGGATAAACTTCAACTTCATATCCCAATCCTTTTGATTCTCAGTGATTGTCTTCTTCAAGATTCTGATCAATGTCTTATTTGAGGACTTTGCCAATCTATTCCCTTGGGGATGATATGTTTTGGAATGTGATAAAATTACATTATATGTTTGACGGAAATTAATGAAATGAGCAGAGTTGAATACCTGAGCATTATCAGTACAATTTTGACTGGACATCTGAATTTGCTGAAAAAAATTCCTTCGGAAACTTCATCACTACTTTTTCATTAACCTTCTTAGTGGGTATTTCTTCAACCCATTTTGTAAAGTAATCAGTGGTAGTTAGTATCCACTTGAACTATCCACTTCATGGTGGATTGATCTCTCCAATAAAATACAATCCCCATTGCTTGAAAGGTTCTTCAATAAATACTAGGATGAGAGGTAATGGAGCAAGTTTTTTTGTTTTTAGCAAACAACTAACACTTTTGACAACTTCTAACCAGCCTATAAACATCAGAAAATAGGGTTGGCTAATAGAAGCCTGACTTGAGAATTTTATGAGTAGTGACCTCCCAGCTATAATGACCTCCACACAGACTTTCATAATATTATTTGGTGACTTTAATAGATTCTCCTTTGGTCAAACATAACAAAAAAATACCAGCAAGATCCTTCCAGTATAGCTTTGCTTCTACTATAGCATATGGCTAAGACTTGAGCTTGAGAGCTCTATATTTTGTTCTACTTGGTGAAGTTGCACAAGAAAATAAACACAGGCAATGCACAATATCTTTATACCAATCAGAGCACAAAAATTTGTATTGGATACCTATTTTGGACTTGCTTTGACCTTCTTCATCAAGAGCTCCATCCACTGGTGCCTACAAATTAATTCCCAAGGCTTGAAAATTTGTCAATAAATTAGCTAACCCTTGTCCCTTGAAAAACTTGGTGGGTTTGATGTCCAAATCATACTCTTGGATATTTTCTATCCACTTCCCCCTTTTCCTTCAACATCACTTTGGACAAGCACGTCTTTCATAGCAGAATTAGGAACATAAGTTTTTATTTGGGACTGTAACACATAAGTCCTGAAGGCTTTCAGTGCTTTGACAAAATCATATACTTGTTTCTCCATAATATTGTATTTTAGATTAGCATCTCTGAGAACTTTCCTGAAAAATGAAACTGGCTGCTCCTTAATATCTTCATTTTTTTTGCAATAAAACAGTAGCAATAGTGGCAGGGGATGCAAATGAGAATACCTGAAAGGATTTTTGATAGTCTGGACTAATCAGAACGGGAGCTTCCTGCAGTCCTTCCTTTATTCTATAAAATTCCTCTCTTGCTTCTTTATCCCATTTCACTTCTGCATTTTTCTTCAACATATATGTTATACTTCTCACGATCTCAGCATAATTGGGCACAAATCTCCTCAAAATGTTTATTTTTTCCAAGAATCTCTAGATATATTTCTTTCTTCTAGGTACAAGAATCGTCTGAATGGCTTCCACCCTTTCTAGGTCAATCTTTACTCCTTGTTTAAAAACTATGTGACCCAATAATTTACCTTCTTTTAAGGAAAATAAAGATTTCTTGGGATTTAATGACAAGCCAAACTTTCTGCATTTTTGAAAAAAAAATTGCAAATGCTCCAAGTGTTCATCATCTGACCCTGAGAAAACAGTTACATCACCCAGATTTATAACTAAAAACCTATCACCAACGAAGGCTATGTCCATGGCCCTATGAAATGTTTCTTCTACGTTCATAAGGCCAAATGGCATCCTTGCATACATGAAGGTGCTTTAGGGCATCATGAAAGCAGTCTTCTTCTGATCTTATTTTTCTACTACTACCTGATTATACCTAGAAAATATGTCAACCATAGACAACTTGTGAGCTCCTGTCACCTTCTGTAAGACATAATCCATTTTCGTCAAAGGATAATTATCTTTTAGATATTATCAGTTCCAATTCCTGAAGTCTACACAAATATTATCTCTCAATTCTTCTTTCTTACAGAGACTAGATTAGAAACCCAATCTGAATATCTGAGAGGGACCATATTTTTTTCCCGCAACAATTTCTTCACTTCTTTTTCGATTGGAGCTAGCAACAATGGATTGATCTATCTCAGCTTCTACCTATGTGGTTTGAGTCCTTCTTGCAATGGAATATTATGTTGAATTATGCTTTTTCCATATGTTTTCAAGTATTCATATGACCAATAAAACACAGCCATATATTTCTTAAAAATATCAATGTATCTTCCTTTTTAGTTTTTGGGAACACCTTTGAAAAATTTCACTATTTTGGGTTCCTGCTGAGTTCCCAAATTACAATCGTCCATCTCTTCTTCTTGATGTGTTTTCTTTTAATCAAAAGAAACAAAATTAGAATCGAATAATATTTCAAGGGTAACCAACCCTTTAGGGAGCACATTATCTTTCAATTGGATAATATTATGTTCACCTATTGACTGCTTAAGGTTTCTTATTTCTGCTTTCCTCTATGTTTGTTATTCCTCTTGGTCTATCTCATCATATTTAATGTTTCCAGTCATTGTCAGGAACTGATTTATCTTTCTATGTCTAATTTTAATTTCATACCTTAGCCTTGGATTTATTGGAGGTTTGAAGGTGCTGGCTATAACTGCTAAAGAATTGGCCAATCTATTCTCCTCCCTCAAAATATACTAAAGATTGAAGGCTTCAAAATAGTTTTCTATCAGATCCCAAACTCACTCGTATATGATCTTAATCTCGGATGCTTGGTTTGACAATGATTTTTAATTTTCCTTATTATCAATTCAAAGTCACCAAAAATTGAAATACATTAAACTCCCATCTGTTTAGAAACTTGAAGGCTTGAGATTAAGGCCTCATACTTAGCCACATTGTTTATTGAATCAAATTCTAGTTTAAAAGAGAAAGGCATTAGGTTATCTTCTGGAGATATCAGCAAGAATCCAACACCTACGCCTTTCTTGGAGTAGGAACCATCAAAGTAGCACTTCCAAATCTTCCTTGAGTGCTACTCATTATTTACAACTACTAAAGAGAGCTACTTCTCTATGTCTTTAGCAAATTCTGCATCTTCGTGCAGCATGAAATAAGAAATATCTTCTGTTTCTTGACTATAAATGGGGGAATTTCTTGCATATTTATTGGAGGTGGTCTTCACAAACCTTGTTTCCCTGTACAATCTCCTTTTTTCCCCATTAAAAATTGGAATGATAGCATAGGTGAAATATAATTTTATAACACCTCCCAACTTTGCTCCCCAAGATCTTGACAGGAGCATTCCAAACCTGGCTAGGATGTCAACAACCACTACATCCATGACTATAATCTTTGTTGGGATTTGTGCCAATGAAACTGCTGCATATTTAATTAACCCAACACATTTCAGCCTTTTGGAATCAAATGAATACAGTTCCATATAAGGTTTGGTAATATGCAAGTTTAGTTCCTTCATAATATACAATGGCATGAGATTATGGGACGCTCCTAAGTCCAGCATGCAATTATGTAGAATAAAATCATGAAGCAACATAGAAATATAGAAGGGTGGAACAGAAGGATTTACTTCTTATACATGAGGACCAAAGGTGACCACTGGCTTTTCTTCTTGTTAGTTCATTATGTCACTTATATATTCCATCTATGTGAGATTAATAAAGTCTGAAATTTCATTCTTATAAGATGGTATTTTAGATAATTCTAGAAGAGGTACCTGAATTTTAACCTTCTTCAACTCTTTTTCCAAACTAAAAGCATGATTTTTATTAACATTATTTTTAGGATATTCTTCACTCTTTGTTTCTTGTTTGGGTATAGGAACAACTCTCTCCAAAATATTAGTGTCAACTGATTTGTTCTGGGAAGACTCACCTTGATGTACATTTGTTCTATTAAGTTAATTTACATGTTGTTTCCCATTACTGGCCTGTTTCACAAGGTCCTTTTGCTGTGGAGTCACCATTGGAGGAGGAATTGAACCTTTTTGTTCACCTTCATTATCCTACACTCTAGATCTCTTTCTAGACCTTAAATCATACTTTTATACAACTTCGCTTGCATGAAATCTATGAATTACTTATAGTATTCATTCATTTCATCTTTATCAAACGATACTTCAGCTTCAGCATATTCTCCATCAAAATATTTCTCTTAATCCTCTTCTATTGTATACATAGCAGATACATGGTCCTCGGCCTCCCTTTGGTCATCTTCTGCTGGCTCTTCGGGTGTTGCTTCTATATACAATGGTGCTTGAACCTGGTCTTGATCTCTTCTTTCCCTCTATAAAATTTGCAGGGGATGTCTTTTGAATTGAGGGCTAAACCCCCCTCATTTTTGTTTTACCTGTCTTTGGGAGTTTTTATTTTCCAATTCCATCTTAGCTAGCTTATTTATCAAATTTTTTGTCACCTTTGTCATATCTTCAATTCTTAGATCTTGTGATGATTCTTCTTTTGCTTTCCCCTTCTCTTGGATTGGTTGTTTCCCTTTTTCCTTTCCATCTGTATTCATATTATCTTCAATCTTTAAATCATGTCTGTATCTCTCAAGAGTAGGGCCTCTTATATCTCTCAATGTAAAGCTAAAATCAGATCCGAAAGCCCCAGCAAAAAATACCTTTGCTCCTATAGGGGGGGCTTCATCTCTATAGGTAAACTATTGTACAATTTGTTGAATCTTTTTACAAACTCAAAAAAAAAATCATTAGGTTTTCTTTTAATTTCATTAAACTTTGTCAATGAGTAACCATGATCTCTCTTTTCTCCCCATCTCTAAGTGAATTGAGTTTCTAACTCTTCCCAGTTATTTATTGAACCATTTGGTAAACCTTTGAACCATTTTCTGGCCTCTCAATTGAGAGACTGCACAAATAGCCTCATCACAACATCAAGATGTTCTACATTTAAATTCTCAGAAAATTTGAAAAACAAGGTTAAATTTTGTTCTACAGTTACTTCATATTCTCTAGTGAAACGAGGAAGTAATTTGAGGTATTCTTGAGGCATGGCATTCATTGGTTGCGCAAAATTTAGTGGTGCATATCTATTCATTAAGAAAGTTGTTGTTGCCATATTTACACCTTGTTTAATTGTTCCTTGGGTAGTTGAGGTTGATGAGCCTGTTGTGAAACTGAATGAAGGTGGAGGAAAAATTGAGATGGGGATAATTTTATGGACAATAGCAGAGGGACTAGCAACTAGATTTTGTTGAGCTTGAGTAAAAGTAAAAAAAACAGACTCAAAGGAGTGTTCTTCCACCTTAGGTTCTTGAAAATAAAGTGGCGTGAAAGGTGAATCTTGTTGCAAGGAAGGAATTATTTCAGAAATATCTTCAAACACAGCATTACTAGAAATATTGTCAGGAGCAGACAATGTAGGATCAGGTGTTGAAGGAGTTTCAGGTTTCTGAGCATTTTTAGAAACCAATATTTTTGGATCTGGCAAAGTAGAGACTATCTTATGTGAGGTATCTGACCTTGTGTGAGGCCTTTTGAAGGCCAGAATTTTGAAAATAACAAACACAACCCAATATTTCCTCCTCACTGAAAAACCAGAGGAAATAATGTGAAAAACCCAGGTCCCCAGCAACGGCGCCAGAAAATGTTGTATCTCAAGAAAAAATCCCTCAACTATGGTAATCAATCAGTGCTTTAGACATTTTGTAAATGTATGTCAAAATTAAAATTTCAAATGGCCTCTGTTTAACACCTTTGGAATCTAATTACTTAATACCGTCAATAATCTGATATAATGTAAGCCTTCATAATGCCATAAACTGTTGATATTTGAATGAAATGAAAAGAAGAACTATAAGGGAAAATCAAAATGATATGCTAAGAAACAAAATCTATCACCTTTAAGTTTCAGAGGAAATTCATGGAGAGAGAGGAAACTCGAAATAATATGTTGTAAACACATAATCTATTACTTTAAAGTTTCATCAGCAGAATTTGTGAAGGGAGAAGAGATGAAGTGAAGGACCACAAATTAAGGTTATTTAACTCTTACTCATAGATGTAATTAAGAGAATAGTTGCTACATTACTTCACCTCACTCAAAGAGGAATAAGCACAGAGAAAAACTAGAAAGACATATCAACATCAACAGGTGTAGGAAACTTGATATTCTTTCATTTATTTCTTAGAAAATTCAGTACCAAATTAACAGCCCTCCCGAGGTCCAAAACTCGGAACCTATTTTCTTTATTTCTACCTACTTAAATACATCAAAGTAGTTTGTAACTCTTGAACTTCTTGAAACTACTCAACTACCTAAACTGTTAATATTAATTATGAAATCATACCAAGAAAACAAATTGAAACTGGAAATATCGTTCGTTTTGCTGAATCTAATGTTGCTGATGCGTCCCCCCGAAGTGCTGAGGTATCCTTTCTGGTTATGATGCAGTAGCTGGACAGTTCTGTAACAATGCCTCACTGCCTGACTTGACCCAGATGTTGTGCTTCCCATATTGCCACTATATGTTCTTCTGCCTAACTCTGCCTATGCCTCTTTGTGTACCCGCAACGTTTCGTCTTCTCTTTATCAACCTCCACAAGATTTGAACTTGAACCATATTCTACTCACCTTTGGAGAACACATCACGTCCACCTTTTATTGCATTCTGGCATTTCATCGGCTTTACGTTATAATCCTCCTTTCTTCCTCCAATGCGATTTAACACCAGAAATTCCTTACCTCCGGATTTGAAAACCTTTGGATTTTTCCTTTGAAATTACATCGCATCTGGCCTCTTTATCGCACTTCACAACTTTTAGATTATATAAATTTCATAATACTTTCGATTTCGCTAATCGCAAAGAACTCCTCGTCGCAACCCACAACTTTAACGTTTAGCAATAAAATTATCCTATGCAATCTGTGATGTGTGGTATGGGGGCTAGGTCCACATCCTCATGCCATGTCACCCTGCCATGTCACCGCCACGTCACCTTCCCATGTCATCGCCCAAAATTTTCATTTCGTAGTTTCTGTGACTTATCGCATCGCAACTTAAACAGTTTAACTTGTGATTTCTTATCATATAAATGTAAAACTCGGTGATATGAAATATGTGATTTAAACTCCATCATTGATCTATGCCCAGATCCAACAGTCTTCACTGCTCCTTTGCCGATCTGCTTCACATCGCAACTTAAACAGTTTAACTTGTGATTTCTTATCATATAAATATAAAACTCACTGATATGTAATATGCGATTTAACCTCCGTCATTGATCAATGCCCTGATCCAATGGTCCATGATGATCCTTTGTTGATCTGCTTCGCATTGCACTTTAAACAGATTAACTTGCGATTTCTTATCATATCAATGTAAGACTTTCCGACATGTGATATACAATTTAACCTCCGTCATTGATCTATGCCCAGATCCAACTGTCCTCACTACTCCTTCGTTGATATGTGCTTTGATCCTGAACATCTATTTTTGCCTTTGTGCCTCCTCCAAAACTCTTAAGTTTCTAAGGGAAATGCACCATTTCTCCACCTTCAGGAAATTATTTTGTTTGCTCCATAGTGTAACCCTCCTAAGCTTATCCAGTATTTTGTCGCGCTAGTCCCTCATGAGCTTGCGAATGAGCCTGACTCGACCCTGTCCGATGTGCAATGTTCTGAATGTGCCCATCGATCTGGCTCTTGAACTGTTATGCACGTGAATGAGCTCAACTCGACCCACCTTTACATCTCATCGTGTAATGTTAATGTACCAACATATAAATCAAAATTATTCTAAGACACACCAAATTTTACATTTTCCATCATATATGTTTTTTTGGTGTTTTGACAAATATTTCAAAGTTAAATGAAAATGATCCACAATAGAGTGACAAACTCAAAGGTAACTCCCCAGCAGAGTCACCAATTTGTTGTGTAGGAAAATACCCACTGTAGACAGAGGCGATGCCTATAGCCCTAGGGTGGGTCTAGCAACTACGGGAACATACTAACATCTACCTTCCTATGTTGTAAATGAAATTAAAAGTAAGGAATATTACCTACCTTTTTCTTATGCTATGTTATCGTATTTCGTCGAAACTTCTTGATCCGTTGTTCTCCTCAAGCTCGATACACGCTGCTACCAACATCCTATTACCTGTATAGACAATCAAGGCACCACGCCAAGCGTAAAACCACGAAAAACATAAAACAATTACAACCTATCTAAATGATCAAGGAATGCTAGAAATCTCATGATAAATGTAAACAAGAGTGGAAGATAAACATCAGTTTCATTTTATTATGATAAAGACAAGTGGAGTTTACAGGAAAGACATGATGTTGAGGCTCTCCTTTAGCAGGTCTGTATCCAATCACGTTTGAAACACCCTCATACACAAAGTTCCAAGGTCTCACTATGTTCTTAACACATAAAAACAGTCACACTCTGCTCTATTCTCCCGAAGTTATAATTTCTTCTTCTCTCTATGATTGTTGCCTCTAACTAGCTAGGGTAGCAGAGGTGAAAGAGGTATCCTTATATAATAATAGAGGGGGAGGATATGGGCCCTCAAATAATGGGAAAAAATCTTATCCTTTGGAGTAATTCCTATTTTATGGGAACAAGAAGCCCAAAGGGGAATTCCTCGGCCATATCCTCAAAAAAAAATTCCAGCTCTCCGCTTGGCAAAGCTTCTAGTCGTGGAAACTTCGTTTCTATTTAAAAAACTTTCCAAAATAGGATCAGCACAATTCATACATTAATACAGAGCGTCGATTGGCGCGGGTCTAAGTGAAACTCTCTGATATCGGCGTAGGTCAGACACTGAGACAAAGCACTGACCTTGAAAACCAGGTTTTTATAGGGATCTTCCAGAAAATTTTTAAAGGGAGACGAATTGGCAGAAAAAGTTTGGTTCAGGGGTATTTATTCCATGCTTGGAAAGTACACAAGGGTCAATGTATGGGTCCTCCAAGATCAAGGAACGGGGAGTATAGGGACAGTGATAAATTACTGTGTAACACACCTACAAGTCTAAATTTCAGAGAATTAAAGAAATATTACTAGGAAAATTTTAGCAATCTCTCCCCGGAAATGGCGCCAAAAATTTTATCACTCTCCCCAACTTCCCAAGGTTGAAAATGGGATTGAAGAAAGGTAACCATAGACCAGTCTTCAGGTCAGGTAGCTAGCCCTACCAAGACCAAATAGGGCTTTCTCGTTGTCACTTTTACATTCAAAGGAATGACTGAGTATCTAATGATCTTAGGCTAGGTATGTAAGCTCAGTAAATAGGATTTGTTTGATGCTTTTAGTGTTGGATAGAAAAGACAATGAGAATATTGTTTATAAGGTTTTTTAGGTCTAAACTATAAGGTCAATTTGCAGAGAATATGTGAGGCTAGATAGGTAATTTGAAAGAATTTGTAATAGTTCATTGAGTATAGGATGAATTTAAAGAGAGTTTGAATGAGCATTGAGGTGAATTCATTAATTTAGAAGAAAATAGATATAGCAATGTAAATCTTGTCTAAAACAGAGCATGAACAGACATGATTCCTACATATAAACTTACAAGATAAACATATGGAAAGGATAAGATATATAATTAACCATGAACAGACATGATTCCTACATATAAACTTACAAGATAAACATACGGAAAGGATAAGATATATAATTAACCATGAAATTATAAACATACATAAAAATAGCATATGCTCTAATGCATACCACAAGTATCTCAACACAATTCATGCAAATATGTCTTTGATTCAATTCTAAATTATTGGTTACAAGAGCTCCACTGTAATATGAGACTATCCAACCCAAAAAAATACTAAAGAGAATCTACTTATAGAAACTATACACTATGACACCTCATAAAGTCGAAATCCCATCCAAAATGGATCATAAATGCACAAGATGAGTCATTTCCTAGAGTCTAGGGAGGTTAGAACCATTCCCTGAATTTTAGTTGTGAACTAGGAGTGTTTGTCCCTTACATTAAATTACATATTCCTTCATGATAGGAGGAAAAAAAAACTCAATAAATCTAATTCCAATTCATAGGACAACAAAACCTAGAATTTGTGACAATTTCTGAGCTTGACAATTGTCTTGAGGAATCCAATGTTGATTTGTCACATTTCTGACAGAAGAGTAACAAAACTTTGCAAAAGCGTAACAGAACTTTGGAGGCACTTTTGAGGCACTTTTATTAGTCTCAATCCACTTCTGAAAGAACGTTCAACTATCCCTATGTTTCTAATATCCAGAACATCTTTAATTTTGAAAAATGTCTCACGGGAACGCCTTCAAAAATCCATTCTCCCAAGGTTACTCCAAAACTATAACAGAGGCTCCAAAAAGATTACAGAAACATGAAAAATGAGTGGTTTTTTATCTTTTTCTCCAAAATTATAGATTTTCATGCCATGGGGGTTCTTTATCTATGATGTACTCATAAAAATAAATCCATTAATGTAAATAAATCATCATTTGGATGTACCCAAAATAAGTGTAACAAAAGTTTGTTACCCTTCGGCAATGAGGACTTTACAAAATTTTGTAAAAATCACAAAAAATTCCAAAAATTTTCAAAACTTCTCAAAATTGGTTCTATGGCACCTGTGAGTGATGAGATAAATATCCAAGGAATATTCAACCAACAAGTCCAATCTATCCTTCTCTTTAAGCTTCATTTGTGCTTCTTTTAGCCTTTTCTTCAATTGTTTCAGCCTTATTTGAGAAATTGTGTTCCTAGTGAAACGCATTAACAGCCTGATATGATACCTATACAACCTGGAAAATATTCCTTCACATGTGAATTACTTCATTATGAACATCGTCAAAGGAGCATACTTGCTTCTGATGTGTCTAAAGGGAAAAAGGTAATATGGCTCCTCTCTAGCATGATGCTTGAGAAATTGTTTGTAGTTTTCAATATCTAACTCCATGCCTTTGAACCACTGCTCTCCATGACAAGGGATACTTGTTGCTGAAGTTAGGTATGCTGATAATTTTATCTCTTTACCTATAATAGTGACCTTTCCCATGTTGAAGCTTGTAGCAAATAGGATGGTCAATTGAAGATGATACCCCTCTTCCATAATCCTTTCACAAAATCTCAAACATTGATCCCTCTTAAAGCATCTTTTAGCCAATGGCGAGGCATTGAGTTCATGCATTATGAAGGGTTCTAGCCTAAGGTGGCACCCTCCCTTGAAGCTCTTCTTGTCATTTTCATATTTTTTGTCACTGAAATTATGAAAACCCTAGTTTGTTTATGGGATGGGTAGATGTATGGAAATATTTTATGAGGGTTTCACAAGGTAATGATGCCAAGAACTGAGTTGGTTTGAAGATTTTCTAAGGCAAAAACTAAAATCTACCTCTCCTCCAGAAGCATAACAAGGGAAGGAAAAAGTGTAACAGTGTTAACAAAAGCGTCACAGTAGGTGGTTGAAAGCGTAACAAGGGTTGTGCAGCACCTATGAAGCATGCCAAAATGGTAACAAAGGCTATGTAGCACTCCTCAAAAGCATAACACGCTTACCTAGAAGCGTAACAGAAGCTCCTAGAAGCATAACATGAGTTACAAGAGTGTAACACAAGCTACAAGAAGGGTAGAAAATGAGTTTTTAAGTGAATTTGAACCTTGAATTTGGACTTTAGACCACTGTTGGAGTGAAAGTGGATAAGAGGGTTTTGTCTTCTACACATCAAGAGATAACAATCAGTGAAAATGATTTTGTTTTTTCCTTTTTATAAACTTGAAATGATATTTTTTCCTTTTTGACATTTGAAATGACCTTTTTGCCTTTTAATGAGACAATAAGGAAAAATTGTCCTCTTTGAACTTTTTGACACTTGAACCTTTTTAAAACATGGCAAATTTTCTCTATTTCATTCCCTAATCATGCTAACTCCCTCTTTAGTGTTTATAAGTGAGATGAAGGGTTAGAGCCTTGTTTTAGGTGACAAATTGAACATATTCAAAGGTAGAGATGACCCCTAGATAGTGACCTATATGAGGTGGAGTGACATAACCCTAAACCTTAAAACATGATGATGGAGATGACCTTGAAAATGATGGTGGTGATGAATGAGATGAAGAAGCAGCACACTTGACCTAGACATCTTCAGTGACCAAAATTATTTTCTCAAAACTTGTTTGAAAAGGTAAAAAAAAATTGACGTATGACTTTAGAAAAACAACTGAAAGAGTTATTTTTTATCACTGACATACTAACACTAATAGTACCCATAATTTTATTCATTGTAAGATAGACAATGAATTCAATTTATTTCTATATCCAGCACCTTAGTGTCAAGTGATGGTTGCAAGTGGAGGAGCTATAAATTTATGTGTAAAGTGCCATAATTTCAATTATCCATGGGGGAATATGTATTTAATAGTCCAATGGGTGGTGTTGATGTTGTGCTAGGAGTCCAATGGTTACAATATTTGGGGACAATATATTTTAATTTTCAAGAAATTGTCTTGAAATTTTTTTGGGATAGGAAGGAAGTTGAATTAACGGGTATTGCAGGGAAAAAAGGAAATATAATCAACTCTAATGGAATGAAAATATTCTCAATAAATAAAAATGAGGCGTAATTGAAAAATTATGCTCACTAGAAGTTCAAACATCGAAATCATCTATTTCTAGGTATCTCCAAAAAAATTTGGAGAATCATTCCAAGATATTCCAGTACAGTTATTACTGTATTTATGGAAACAATTCCAAATCTACATGGAAACCCAAATATTATTGTAAGTGAAAGAGATTCCATTTTCACTAGATATTTTTGGACAGAATTATTTTATTATCTCAGTACTCAATTAGCTCATATCTCATCTTATCATCCTCAATCTGTGATATGAATGGGAATATTAGTAATGCTACGCGAAGATCCTGTTCAGAATCTAAAAAAATTTGTCTAAGGTTTTTCCTTCATATAGCAAGTAGAAGTAGGTGGTGTTAAGTGTTTTGGTGAATTTTTGTTTATGAATTCTATTACATGACATGAAACATGGAATGAAAACATATAGCCATCAGTCAACAACAGAAATGGTTGAAGGAGTTCACCACTCTTGGGCTACATCTCCTTGGAGCAGATCTATGGCTTGATACCTTCTCATTAAGTTCCATGAATGAAACAAGGAGTACATCAAATTTTGAACAACGGAATGATAATTTTATCCTACAAAGAAACATACTATTGCAAGTACATCATTCCATAACCATGCTAACCTTCAGTCAAGCACGTAATAATCAGCAACATTAGACATCTTAAACCAAGATCCTAAACTCCAGCTTCATAAAGATACAATTGCACCACAAAAACCATGTAGTACATTAATAAAACTCTCCTTCAATAACATAAAGAAGAAAGAAGTATGAGAAGTTATAGCACTAATGAAGTTGTTATTTCAGAAGGAACATGGAGAGAATACAACCCTTGCAAGTGTTGAAATTTGCAACAAGAAACAGTTAAATTAGCATCCAGAAACAACATGACAGCACCTACACTAGTGTGAGACCACAGGTCATGTAGTGATGCATCCTAGCGATACATTGGTGTGCAACTAAATTTATTTAATAAATTGGAAATGTGTCTAATTTAATTATCCCTTAATTAAATTGGACAATAATTTGTAATCTTATCTCATGAACACTTGTAATAGTTAATTGAGTGTGATAGACTCAGTTAGCTCATGAATTTCGAGTTGAGGGTGATTGGTGAGGCATCCAAAGTGATTATATGTGTTTTAGAGTTCAAGTTGCAGTTAAGTGCATGAGTTTAATGCATGATAAATCAATTAACTCAATTAAGTGAGTTAAAGTCAGTTGAACTAGTTGTAATTATTTGTTGCACTAGTGAGAGATCAAGTGAATTAAATCAAATTTAATTCACATCCAATGATCTCTCATGCAATTGATGATTTACTATTAATATTTGCATGCATGTCAGTTCCAGTGGCAACCCATTTGAGACAAATGTTAAAGGGAATTTGACTATCATTTTTATTATTAGAAAATTTCCCAAATGCAGTTAAAACACCATGATACTTGTTTAGTTGAGAAAGGATGAAATTCCTAAGCAATAGGGATTGCATTCCTCATCAATTGTGTGAGAAAGGCAAGCTGAGAATTGGATAAGTGTTGGCCTGATTTTTTTTGAATCAGTGTGAGATGATAGGCAGAGTGCAGGAGACTCTTGTGAGAAGAGTGCATTGTAATTGTTTCACGATTCCTTGTTGAATATGCAATAAAAGATAGAGGGGTTTTGAGCAGTAATATTTCCCAGGAAAAATATTTGTGTTGTGGTTTCATTTTCTTCTTTATTTACTTATTGTGATTGGCGATTGTGTTTATTTTCCACAATTGATTTGTAGAAGGATTCAGTATCTAGCTTTAATACATTGCTTGATCGGATTGAATCCATTGATATACATATGTTTGTATAATTTCTACATGGTGTCGTAGCACAGGAAATCACTATAGTGGAGAAGAAATTGATTTTGTGACTAAATAGCATTCGAATTTGCAGAAGTATTCTTTGGTGCGATAGCAAATCAAGAACGCTTTCAAAGGCTTGTTATTGGAGTATGCACTCGATGGCATCTCTAATTATATTGCATGGAAAGACAGAATGGAGGTAGTGTTGGAGGACAACGCGTTGAAATAATTCATTGAGAATGATATTCCCAAGCCCACAGCAACAGACGCCACTCTTCTTGATGCTTGGAAAAATAATTTAGCAAGGGTGAGGAGGATATTATTGGAGGGAGTACAATACCACATTGTCTAAAGTCTCCATGGAAAAGCGACTCCATATGCAATGTGGAAGGCTTTGACAGATCTGTTTTAGAGCAGCAGTGATCATATAAAATTGGGACTGAAGGAAAAGCTCAGGAAAATAAAAATGGAGAAAGGCGATTGTTACACAGAAATTTGTCACCATCCCTGCAATTCCCCGTCTCGCACATTGGAGGGCTTATTTCGTGACCTGTGAGCAGTGACATGATCTGAAAACACTTTCATGGCATTCCCCTAGACATGGAATTTCATTCCTATGAATACAACTCCTTGTGAAAAACCCTAAAAATAGCCGTTTTATCCTTGGCGCGACTGCTCAGTGTCATACCCGTGCCAATGGGGTAAATCCTCCAAAGAGGGTGTACCAACTGGCGCATTGTCTCAGTGTTGTACCTGCACCAGGCTTAATAAGGAGTTTTTTTTTTTAATAAATGGCGGAAGATTGACTCCAAATTACTCCTGAACTGGACTCTAAATCGAGTTGGGATGTTTGGCTTCAGTTCTCCATGTAGAGGAAGTAGTTTTCTACATCTCATGGAAGCTTCCTTGAGGATAGGGCCAATCCCATGATTGTAGGGATCCCAACTCCCTTTCCACCATCTATATAAGCTTGCCATTTCCCTTTGCAAGCTAGTCTCCAAGAGCCTTCATAGCCTAAATAATGTTGTAATATTCCTCATAGTGCCAAATCAGTAGCAAGGAGATTGATGATCGAAGAGAGAGGCTTGTCCCCATTCCCGACAAGCTTTACCGAGACGTATTCCGTTGACGACCCGCTGAAGGAAGATTCAACGTCAGAGCCAGGTTGTATTTTCCTTTGTATGAATTAATGATAAGCGACTTTGGTTATGCTTCCACACATATTGTTCATTATGATCATGAGTTGTGTCTTCTCTGACTGATACATAATTGCATATATCGGGTTTTACGCTTGTATTTGTCGTGTTTCTTGTGTGTGCAGGTGTTCGATCGCGACGAGCGAGAGGATTGTGATATGCTGGAGCAAGGAAATGGGAGCGCCATCTTCCCTACAAACAACAGCATTGGACCTGAGGTAGGCCTTCATCACAAGTTGGTTTATCGCAATTAGGAACTTGCACCTTAGCATGATACGATTATTGCTAGACCCGATCTGGGCTAGTAGGGATCGCCTCTGTCTGCAGAGGGGATTTACCTCTACAACAAATTGGCAACTCCACTGGGGAGTTAGCTTGTTGTTTGCTTTATAAACTACAGACGAAGCCTGAAGTTAGCCAGATAGCCTTTGAAACGCTCTTACTCTGCATTAGCGAAAGTAGATGAATGTTGCTTCAATCAATATCTGGTCTAGTTTATGAACTAAACACTTGGAGTATTGTCTTGTCTTTCGGTAGATTCTTGACTTTGTTTGCTTGATCAGCTCTTTTGGCTGAATCTTTTCGTGTCTTTGACTTTTGGTTTGGGATTCAACATCACTGGTCTACATCATGGATTGCTCTTTTTTATTTTTTCATAGCAAACTTGACTGGCGTGCTTATTAGCCTGACATTCGCACCAATTGGCGCTAGTTTCCATTTTACCACCCACGCCAATCCTGTTATGGCACTAGTTTCAGCCTGACAGTCGCACAAATGTTGTGAGGTGCTAGGGTTTGCTTGGTATTGAGCTTTCTGAGCTTGATCTGTTGTTTTGGTTTCATTTCTTCGACTGCTTGAGTGTTCTAGAGCCTTGTTTGACTGACTGGGATGTTCATCCTTTGGTTGTTTGCCCTCTTCTGTCGATTTTACATTCTAGCCCTAGGGCATCTAGGTGCTATTGTGCGTCGAGCCTCCCTTAGGAGTTTGTGGTTTCTATCTGTTCAGTCAACTTTGTGATTGCTTCTCTGCATTCGTTTGGTGGTTGTCTATCATTTTATTGCATTATTTGAGTGATTGGCTTCTTCTTCATTCAAATTCCGCCTACTCTCGTTTTGGGCCTAGATTACATGGTTCATTTGAGTCTTTGGGTGTCTTTTGATTTGAGGGACTTTTTGTCAATTTGAGGTCTGATTGTGTGCTTGCATTGAGTGAAATTTGATTGTTTTTCTCTTTTACTATCGCTCCTCAATTTGCTTGTCTCATTAGTTGTCATTTTGTTTAGTGCATTTTGCTCTTAAACATTGAAAATACAAAAAATATCTTTTTCTTTGGATTAGTTAGTGTGAATTAAATATTTTCGGTGTTATTAGTGATTAGTAACTTTGAAAGAAAAGCTTTTAGTTTCCATTAGCTACATTAGAGACATCACTGGTTGTTGTCTGGTCATTTTGTTATTGTGTGAAAAGCTCTTAACTCTCTCGTAATTAGCTTTCATCGAATGAAATGATATACTGTGGCATGTAGTGTGAATTTAGGATATTTTGAGACATAACACTCGCTAAGGCCTGAGAATTGAAACATAATTGAAGATAAACATTAAAATTTATTCAATTTACACTAAGGCAACATTGAAACATTAACGAAATATTTAGAGGTCTAGGCTAGAGACGTGTTCCGTCGTCTTTAAACCTAGTAGCAGTCATTCGCCTCTTAGATTTACACAACGCTAGTACGGACTTGTGCTCCCCGTACCATCGCGTATATAAAGGGAGACCCCGCTAGGTTTTTATCCTTTATCCATAGGAAGCCGAGTCTGCCACCCTATACCCGTGATACACCGGACACAGCATTCGAAGAGATTTCCTGCACATACGTTAAGTCCTTGGTTGATTTCTCTTTCATTTTGAAACCAAGGTGTATATTGCAGTTCACAGTTATTTGGTACACCCTTTGTCTAGCATTCCTGAGCAGTCATTTTGATCTTATCTGAATCCTTAAATTTGAAAAGATCACCAAGCACTTGTCCTTTCATGATTGCTTCAAAACTGAAAGAGATAGAGTCATCTTTCATCCATTTCTCGACTCTTAAAACATGAAACGGTGAAGTTTCTAAGTTTCAATGTCGTAAAATAAATCACCCGCGATCACACACCCTGTTAGATTTTGCTTGTTGGTTGTTTGATTGTGTGCCTTGAGTGTTTTTTAGCCCATGTGTTGTGTTTGATATTTTCCTTTCTTCGTTACTGTCATAGTGGCGGAACCTTCAGTTTCGTCTACTCGTAGTCCATATACGAACGATTCATCGGAGGTCTCGCAATCCTCTGCTAAACATCAGTAGCCCATTGTTTCCGAGTTTCCTGACGGGGGACCGATTATTTCTGAGCTTCCCTTTGGAGGACCAATTGAGTTCAATTGGCCCTTATCCGACCCTTGTTCTGGATTTGGAGTAGGGGAACATTTCCCTCCTCTTACATCAGGTTCGCCTTTTATAGTTGTTGTTATTCCTCCTAGTCCTCACTGTCTATTACAAGATCTAGCGGCAGGTTCAGATATGGGTGCATCCAGCCATTCTCCTAGTGAGGAAATCCCCACGTCTAGTGAAGATTACCAGTTGTTCCCAGAAGACAACCCCAAATTATCTGTCATGTCTTCGCCCAGTCCTTCACTACCAGCAGGGTATAGATCTTTAGGTCAGATTATCACCATCGTTGCCTCTATGGGGATATTGACTCCTTCTATGAGGCTCCTTATTCCTTCATTGGGGATGTCTCCTAGGACACCCATCACGTCATCCCCTCAGGTCACTTATGTACCCATTAGGCCCATTGTTTGTGTGGCTGCATCTACACCTGTTGTTACCACTCAGTCCGTAAGGACCACATCACTTCCTAAAGACGTCTATATAGCATCTGCTATGCCGGAGAACATATCTCCTGAGGAGTATCGATTTTCCTTTCAACAATCGAATCCCGAGGTCGGACAATCCTCTCAAGATCCCAACCGCCCGTATTTTTCGGATTATGCACAGGACGGTACACCCGTGTACTTTTTTCCATATCAGTATGATGAGTACAGGAATCCTTTATGTTTACCCACTCCAAGGGCTCACCTTCATGCTCAAGGTTTTTCGTCTAACCAGGCTGGGCAGTCTTATAACCCGCAAGGACAACCTTTTCAAGGCCAACCTTCCATCCAGCCTGGCTATCCTTATGACCCGCAAGGACAGCCCTTACAGGGCTACCCTTCGGGCCAGCAAGGGCCATTATACGGTTCGCAAGGACAGTATTACAACCCTTCAGGTCAACCTATGCAGCCTCTCCTTGGAGTCCAACCTGGGCAACCTCAAGGACTCACAGGCCAACCAGGATACCAACCAGGGCCGGTATATGGTCCTGGGGGGCAAGTCCAACCTTCCCAAGCTATGCAACCTCAGTATCCTATTGGTCCCAATGTTGCACATCAGCCAGGATCATCTTATGGTCCTGCTGCAGGTCAAACCGGTTACCAGCCACCACTTGGCTCTATTCCACCACCAGGCCAATCGGACAATCCAATACAACCTGGTGTTCCACAACAGCCAGGTCAACCTGTGCAACCGGCACAACTTGTTCACCCGGGGAAACCAGGTCAGCCTGTTCAGCCTGGCCAGCCTGTCCAACCAAGCCAGCCTACACATCTTGTTAACCCTACTCAATATCTGATTTACTTGATGCTGCAACCGAATCAACCAGTGCACCCTAATTATCGCACTCAGCAGGGTCCCACTTATCAGCAGCCCGCTCAACCTCAAGGCGGTTACTACCCTCACAGTCAATCGCGACCAACTTATAATCCGCCCCAAGGTTCCCATTATTACACTCAACAACCCGACTACACCTATACTTAGCAGCCTAATCCACAGACTGCTCAAACGGGACCGACATATAATCAGGGTCCATACTTTGGTTATCAACCCCCATACACTGGTTACCAGCAACTGAATCAGATTGGTTATACGCCCTATACCCCCTATGGTCAGAATCCTTCCGGAAAAAACCCATCGGGCCAAGGATACACTCAACCAGCATGGAGTACAGGTACAGATCCTTATCGAGGGCCTGGCATGTCATTCAATCCGCAATTTCCGTTCTTAGCTACCTTGGAGTTACCGGACGTTTCTAAATTAACCAATGATCTGATTCTTCATAATCCTTATTGGCCTCCAGTTCCGACCAAGGTGCCCGGCGACTACCCTAAGTTTGAAGGTAAAGCTGGTGAAGACCCCCAAGTTCATGTAATGACCTACCATTTTTGGTTTTCATCTAATTCTTGGGTCGATGATTCAATTCGTCTACGTCTCTTCTAGCACACTCTTACTGGTGTTGCCGCTAAGTGGTATATTGAACTACCCCATGGAATCTTTCAAGATTTCAATACTTTAGAAATGGCTTTTCTCACCCACTTTTAGTTATCGGTTCGCTATGAAGCCGAGACGCATCTCCTGACTTCCTTGAAGAAGGATAAAGCCACCCACATATCCGATCATATTCATGAGTGGTGACGTCATCGTAGGCTGATCAAGTTTGATATACCTGATCAACTACTAACTTATTGGTTCACCACGTCCTTCGTTAACAAAATCACTCAAGATATTGCTATGGGGGCATGTGTGACTGAGGAACAGGCCATTGCACGTGCCCAGTAACTTGATCTAGTATACTCTCAGTCCGACACGCTTTATGATTTTTTTACTAATGCTCCACACCCAGGAACCTCTAAAGCTCCACCTACCCTAGCAGTGGATGGTGTTATTGGTTCCGTGTCTCAAAATTCTCGAAAATATTCAAATGGGAAGCAGAAGTCTAATTCTTCCAATACTTCTACTCTCCTCGCTCCTCCAGATTCTGGCAAGACTGCGGAGGTCAACATCATTCAGGCTAACCCTACAGAAAAATTCTCCAAAGGAAAGAAGAAGGGCAAAGGAAAATACAAACCTGACGCCCCAAAACCAGAGTCTCCTAAACCTCATACTGATCACAGTTCCCAATGTAAACAGAAGTACCACTGCCTTATCTGTGATGGAGATCACTATACCAAAGATTTTCCTTGACGATCTGAGATTACTCAACTCCTGAAAGGACTCCGGCAGTTCTTAAAGAACCGTTCCCGTCTCAGCAGACCCAGATGGTTGAGCAGCCCTCACCATCTGCACCATTTGGGTCCCAGGTATTTATGATGAATGGTGCAGCACCTATCTCAATTGCAACACATTCTAAGGATTATGTTGGATCGCGTCAGCCAGCTGGGAAGGAAGTTGTGGATGGCCCACCTCCTCCTCTTGTCTCTGCACCTCTGGAAATTGAGAAGCCTACTGTTGAAACTGTTGTGAGGCCACCTTCTAAAGGTGTTCTACGAAGGTCTTCCTATAATCCAAATGCCCGTTCCGCTCAGCACTACAGTATTGTTGAGGATTTGGCTCAGGCGCCTTCTGCCATGTCCGCATTGGAATTCCTTCAAATTTTCCCTTCGCAATGGAAAGCTCTGTTTTCTGCGATCGGTGGAATCGATCCCACTGATTCTAGTCTTCTCACCTTTGACCTAGAAAACTTTACACCCCAACTTCCGCATCAAATTTCTCTTGTGATACAAGTCGGGATCAACGATCTTAACATTCATAGGGCCGTTGTGGATGAAGGTGCTTCTACCTGTGTCATGTCGTCCGCCTGCTGGAAGGCCATTGGCTCTCCAGCGCTTTCATCATCTCCCAATGCCTTAGAGGCATTCGATGGTCGGGAATCGAAACCCCTAGGTGTTCTCGAGAGTTTTTCGATTACGTTACAAGGGAAGAGAGTCAACATAGAAGTAGAAGTGGTTGACGCCAAGCTTAACTACAACCTGCTTCTCAGTCACAGTTGGACTCACGCAATGCTATGCGTGCCATCCACTCTATTCCAACTTCTTAAGTTCCATCATGAGGGAAAAATTATTACTGTGGATCAGTTGTCTTTCTTCACCTCCACCTCTGAGAACAACGTTCCTTACATGGATCAGATCCCCAATCCTCCTGACAGTGTAGGACCCGGTCTCTTCAAGGACCCCGTCCTCATGAGTATTTTTCCCGTGCCACCACCGCACACCATTCAAGTTAATATGATCTCTAGGTCTGACGACCCATGGATCATCCCTTCGCCTGAACAGGTGACTGATTTTGGAGAATCAATTCCCTTAACTCCAGTAGAGATTAATTATTGTGAAATCGCGCCACATCCAATCCTCCTCCCTCTCAACATGCTCCCACGAGCATGGCTTTAGATATATATTCTCAATCCCCCTGGCTCGGCGAGGCAAACTCGGCTGATCCTCTTAAAGAGATTTTCCCTTCTGACGAAGCCATTGTTGAAACAATGTCTCTTGAAGAGATGCATTGGAGCGATGGACATCATCGTTCCTCTTTCATGCCTAGCCTGGGGGCAATGTTAGATTGTCTAGAGCGTTTTGCATCTCAGGTTCCTACTCCCCTTCTCTAGACGCCTATATTGGTACATGAGGTCCTTTCGGAAGGAAACCTGAGCAACATTACTCAAACTAATCCAATCGACATCTCCGTCAAACCGAGGATAGTTGAAAACATACATATGTGAGTAACTTGTTCTCCTGATGAGATACGAGTTTATACTGATCTTTTCTGTGAATTCAAAGACGTGTTTGCTTGGTCCTATGAAGAAATGCCTAGGATTGATCCTAGCATAGTAGTGCATGAGATTCATACCTATCCCGGTGCGAAACCCGTGTGCCAACACTTGCACCCAGTGCATCCTCGCAAAGCCGCTTCCATTAAAGTAGAAGTTGAAAAAATTATGAACGTGGGCTTCATTTACCCGATTCCCCTCACAGAATAGGTCTCAAATATTATCCCTGTAGATAAGAAACAGGGTACTATAAGAGTCTGTGTTGATTACCGTGATATTAATCGAGCCTATCCCAAGGAAAACTATCCCACTCCCTTCATAGATCAAATCATTGACGAATGTGCTGGGAGTGAGATTTATTCCCTGATGGACGGCTTTTCGGGGTATAATCAGATAAATATTTTACCTTTCGATCAACACAACACTGCATTCATCTATCCATGGGGTACCTTTGCTTATAAAAAGCTCTCGTTCGGCTTGAAGAATGTTGGAGCTACTTTCAAGCATGATATGTCTTACGCATTCCACGACATATGCCATATTGTTCAGCCTTATCTGGACGATCTGCCAGCTCACTCAGCTCGACGAGAGGACCATCCCGAACACCTCCGCCAGATTTTCCTTCGCTTTCAACGCTATAATATCTATCTTAACCCTCATAAATGCGTCTTTTGCGTGGATTCTGACCGTCTTTTGGGGCTTATAGTCTCCAAGGACGGGATTCACCTCGACCCTCTAAAGGTCGATGCTATTGTTAATCTCCCATCACCCTCCTCGTTACACCAATTGCAGAGTCTGCAGGGAAAAGCTAATTTCCTTCGACGCTTCATCCTGAACTACGCAGAAGTGGCCAAAGGATTCACTCGTCTTTTAAAGTAACACATTCCATTTCGTTGGGACGAGATTGCTCAGCGATCCTTTGAGAAGCTTAAGACGTTACTTGTTAATGCTTCATTTCTTCGTCCTCCAAACTATCACCGTGATTTCACTCTATATTTGGTCGTTGCGTTTAGCACCATAGCTATGGTTCTGGTGCAGGATGACGACGATGGCAATGAACACGTTGTTTATTATCCATCACGGAATCTTCTCGACACAGAAACACGTTACGCTCACATCGAGAAATTGGCATTAGCCGCAGTGCAAGTTGTGCAGCTTTTTCACCAATACATCTTGCTGCGTATAGTAACCGTGGTTTCGGATTGCAACCCCATGACATACATTTTATCTCGACAATTATTGGGGGGGAAATACTCTAAATGGATCGTTATCCTTCAAGAGTTTGACTTAGATTTTACCATTGCTAAGTTGACCAAATCACTGGTTTTTGCGGATCTCATTTGCTCCCTTCCGACAGACTCCACTCCATCTCACTCTGAGGAACATATCCCGGACGAAACCCTCTTCCTTATCAGTACTTGTGATCCATGGTACGTCGATATTATTGTGTATCTTCAAACGTCAACGTTCCAGTCTGATTTGACCAGGGATGCCCAACTTTGGATTCAGCATCAGTCGCAACCCTACCGTATTATAAGAGATACGTTATACCAGGTTGGAGTAGATTTGGCGCTCCGCCAGTGCCTCACCCTGGAGGAGGCTGAAAGATTATTGAATTACTGTCACAGTGGCATCTGTGGCGGTCACATGTCTAGATATGCCACCGCCCAGAAGATTCTGCGTGCGGGCTACTTCTGGTCGTCGATATTCAAAGACTGTATTGTTGCAGTCTGAAAATGTCATGCGTGTCAGGTTTTTCAGCAAAAAATGCGTGCACCACCTCTCCCTTTGCATCCTGTCATTACTGTCGGCCCTTTTACAAAATGGGGCGTATATTTCATGACATGTAACCCTCATTTGGCCGGGGGGCATGCAATATAATCGTCGATGTCGACTACTTTACTAAGTGGGCCGAAGAGATGCCTACACTAGCCGCCAATGGTAAGACAGCTGCCCAATTTATTTTTGACCACATTATTGCACGTTTCGGGGTCCCTCGGGCCATTGCTACTGATCATGGTACTCATTTTCGAGATTACATGATGGACGAGCTGACATCAAGATTGGGCTTACGACATGATAGCTCAACGCCATATTACCCTTAGGCAAATGACCAGGTTGACGCTGTGAACAAAGTTTTGGTCACAATGCTTCAACTGACATCAGCAAAGAGTGTGACCGGATTCACACCTTTCCAATTGGTGTATGGTCTGGAAGCAACTCTTCCGGTTGAGTGCGAAATTCCTTCTTTAAAGTTGGCTGTGGAAATTTTTTCCGACACCTCTTCTGAAGAATAAAGGTCTCTTGTATTTTGAACGGTTGGATGAAACCCGCCGCTTGGCTGCTTTAGTCATTGAAGCATAGAAGAAGCGGGTCAAAGCCCACTTTGATCAATCTGTATCTCCGCATTCCTTTGTCGAAGGGGACCTCATCCTCCTATACGACCAAGCACACGAAAAACTTGGAGTAGGCAAGTTCCAACCCATGTGGCATGGGCCTTACATAGTAAAACGAGTATTGAAAAATGGGGCTTATGATCTCATTGAGTACGAAGGATTTCCATTGGCGCAGCCTAGAAATGGGTTGTACCTTAAAAAATACTATGCTTGAGTTATTTTTTGGTGTGGTGTGTGTACATAGGTGTGTATATTCATTTGTGTGCATGTTTGGTGTGGTGTACAATGTAAGCATTTTTTTGTTGATCGGGTCTTCCTGATTGTGCAGATGTCTATTACTCCGTTTTTGGGTTTTTGGGATGGTGCCTCCCGCAGTACCAGGAATCTGTCCTCGGCAACCTGGGTAATCTATGATCCTGCTGGTGAGTTGGTTAATTTGCAAGGTGTGTGTCTAGGGCCTACCACAAATAATGTTGCGGAGTATAGTACTGTTTTATAATTATTAACCGAGGTTGTTAACCTCGGCATTCGTGCATTTCTTGTGTATCTGGACTCACATCTTGTAGTATTACAACTTAACGGTCACTATTCAGTAAGAAACCCATCCATTTTACGTCTGTATCTACGTATTCGTTTACTGGAAATAAATTTTGATTATATCACATATCAACACATACCCAGGCATATGAATACATTAACAGATGCAGTAGCTAATTTGGTTTTAGATAGACATTTGCGCAATTTATAAAAACATCATCACATGTAAAAATATCCATCTAGAAATAGATATATAGATATATGTGTCGAATATTTTGTAGTACATCACATAAAGTCAAAAAATATACATGTTTGTTTGATAATAGCCGGAGACAACATGTCTCTCAAAAAATATGCATATGAAAGCCCTAAATAAGCTAATCAGCATGGTGCTCGTGGTAGCATGCCACCGCGCACACCAATCGCCTCAGCAGTCTGTGAAGGAGACTAGGCACCCCGACAGTGTGTCGCTGGTAAGCTAATGGGACGTCTGCCAGCCGTGCATATTCCAGGATTCCTCGGACAATGCCCTCCAGGTTCTGGATCAGCTCGCTCCCTTCACCACCCTCAGCTTGAGGGTCATGTATGAGATGGGTCCTCCGCGCAATGGGCGACATGCTCACAGGCCTCTCTGGGCCAAAGTCTGCATTCACATAAAGTTATTTTTAGAACGGTCATGTATTACCAAAAAAAAATCATAAATACATAAAAATAAAAAAGAGAATCATACCCAGCTCCTCATCCTAATTTTCCCCCTCTGGGAGCGAAAGATCGGGATCTCCGGTGAAATCGGTCCCAGCATAAGGTCAATCTTCAACCACGATCAATTGACGTTGTAACCACCCAAAGGACTTGGGTCTCCAAGACATCTGTTGACCTCCCCCTGAACTGGGCATAAGTGTTGCCTAGCGAGCCATCCTTGGCTCCCTCGGTATTGACTCGACAACTATTGCCCCTTGGACTTGGAAAATGGGTAGTCGTTCCAAGATGAACAACACCAAAATGGAACCGTAGCCAAACTATTTTAGTTTGGCTTGCTTGCATCTTGTTAGATGCCTCTTGATATTGCTTGTCACTGCTGTAGCCCAATCGAACAGTGTAGGATTCATACACTCAGAGGATAGTATGAGTTGGGCCTTGGTTGCCTCATGTGGAGCTTATGATCCTATAGCTCGTGTAATGGTATGAAGCACTACCCTGAGTGCTAGGTCGCGGACAGTGTGGATGTCCACCTTCCCGCTTCCCGATCTTGTTCGTGCCCCTGGGCATACCCTTGCCATTACCATCTCCATTTTCTCTCTGGAAGGTCTGCTGCCGATTATGATTGGCACTGGACCTCTACGCGATATTCTGATTATAAAGTAAACATCAGAGACCTCAAGAGCTAATACTTGGTCCCGAAGTTTGAATAATTCCATTGGAATTGAGATCTGTCAGTTTCAGTTAAGAGGTCTAATCCTTCTCTTTCATTTCAGTGGATTGAAAGTTCAGTTTAGGTACCCAGAGCTCATGAACAGGCCAGGTCGCATTTTTTGGGGTATATTTTGTGACCTGGGTAGCAGGTACTAGGCAGAAAACTATGACCTGTCCTAGGAAATGACCTGAAAAGTGTGACCTGTCAGAGAAAGGGGGTTTCAGTGATTTTTTTGGCTGAGATCTAGGATTTTTATGGTTGAGGGGCATAGGTGCCCCCAAGCATGTTGTGGTCATGCCAAAATGTATTTAGAAAAAAGGGGAAGCTAAACACATTTTAATGATATGGTGTGCCATTTGTTTTCGTTATGTTTATGCAGTTTAAGAAGGGAATGGAGGATTACCAATCTCTTTTGGTACTGCAGATATGAATCAAATGGACTTTAAGTTTCTATATTGGCATACATGGTGTCGCTATCCCAAAGAGAGGATTTGGAGATAATGAACTGATGCTCTCCAGAAAACTTACAGGTTGGTCAACAACATTGTCGAAGGGACTGAGTTGTGCATGTAAGATGAGGGAATGATGAGGGGTATCATCCCTAGAGTGATCTGAAGTGATATGAAACTCTATAGGTTCTTCTAAATGTGGAAGAATAATGGTACTAGAGTCGACACGATCAGATACACTAGGATATTTTTGGAGAATTTATTCTCTTGGTCTCTCAAATATGGGTGCCCCATTACCCAAACATTGGGTGTCAATGTAATGGCCACAAGGTGTATGTGGTTCGAATGCATGGGTTCGATGTAAGGGGGAATAAATAAAGTCAGGGGTGGAGCAAGGAAACAGGAGCGCCATCTTCCCTACAAACAACAGCGTTGGACCTGAGGTAGGCCTTCATCGCAAGTTGGTTTATCGCAATTAGGAACTTGCACCTTAGCATGATACGATTGTTGCTAGACCCGATTTGGGCTAGTAGAGATCGCCTCTGTCCGCAGAGGGGATTTACCTCTACAACAAATTGGCGACTCCACTGGGGATTTAGCTTGTTGTTTTCTTTATAAACTACAGACGGAGCCTGAAGTTAGCCAGATAGCCTTCGAAACGCTCTTTCTATGCATTAGCGAAAGTAGATGAATGCTGCTTCAGTCAATATCCGATCTAGTTTATGAACTAAACACTTGGAGTATTGTCTTGTCTTTCGGTCGATTCTTGACTTTGTTTGCTTGATCAGCTCTTTTGACTAGCTCTTTTCGTGTCTTTGACTTTTGGTTTGAGCTTCAACATCACTGGTCTGCATCTTGGATTGCTATTTTTTATTTTTTCATAGCAAACTTGACTGGCGCGCTTATTAGCCTGACATTTGCACCAATTGGTTCTAGTTGCCAGTTTACCACCCACAGTCGCTAGTTTCAGCCTGATAGTCGCGCAAATGTTGTGAGGTGCTAGGGTTTGCTTGGTATTGAGCTTTCTGAGCTTGATCTGTTGTTTTGGTTTCATTTCTTTGACTGCTTTAGTGTTCTAGAGCCTTGTTTGACTGACTGCGACATTCATCCTTTGGTTGTTTGCCCTCTTCTGTCGATTTTACATTCTAGCCCTAGGGCATCTAGGTGCTATTGTGCGTCGAGCCTCCCTTGGGAGTTTGTGGTTTCTATATGTTCAGTCAACTTTGTGATTGCTTCTCTGCATTCGTTTGGTGGTTGTCTGTCGTTTTATTGTGTTATTTGAGTGATTGGATTTGTCTTCATTCGAATTCCGCCTTGTCTCGTTTTGGGCCTAGATTACATGGTTCATTTGAGTCTTTGGGTGTCTTTTGATTTGAGGGAATTTTTGTCAATTTGAGGTCTGATTGTGTGCTTGCATTGAGTGAAATTTGATTGTTTTTCTCTTTTACTATCGCTCCTCAATTTTCTTGTCTCATTAGTTGTCATTTTGTTTAGTGCATTTTTCTCTTAAACAATGAAAATACAAAAAATCTCTTTTTCTTTGAATTAGTTAGTGTGAATTAAATATTTTCAGTGTTATTAGTGATTAGTAACTTTGAAAGAAAATATTTTAGTTTCCATTAGCTGCATTAGAGACATCACTGGCTGTTTTCTGGTCATTTTGTTATTGTGTGAAAAGCTCTTAACTCGTAATTAGCTTTCATCGAATGAAATGATATACTATGGCATGTAGTGTGCATTTAGGAGATTTTGAGACATAACACTCGCTAAGGCCTGAGAACTGAAACATAATTGAAGATAAACATTAAAATTTATTCAATTTACACTAAGGCAGCATTGAAACAGTAACAAAATATTTAGAGGTTTAGGCTAGAGACGTGTTACGGCGTCTTTAAACCTAGTAGTTGTCATTCGCCTCTTGGCTTTAGACAGCGCTAGTACGGACTTGTGCTCCCCGTAACATCGCGTATATAAAGGGAGACACCACTAGGTTTTTATCCTTTATCCATAGGAAGCCGAGTTTATCGCCCTATACCCGTGATACACCGGACACAACATTCGGAGAGATTTCCTGCACGTACGTTAAGTCCTTGGTTGATTTCTCTTTCATTTTGAAACCAAGGTGTATATTGCAATTCGCGGTTATTTGGTACACCCTTTGTCTAGCATTCCTGAGCAGTCATTTTGATCTTATCTCACTCCTTAAATTCAAAAATATCACCAAGCGCTTGTCCTTTCACGCTTTCTTCAAAACTGAAAGAGATAGATTCATATTTCATCTGTTTCTCGACTCTTAAAACATGAAACGGTGAAGTTTCTAAGTTTCAATGTCGTAAAATAAATCACCCGCGATCACACGCCCTGTTAGATTTTTCTTGTTGGACGTTTGATTGTGTGCCTTGAGTGTTTTTTAGCCAGTATGTTGTGTTTGATCTTTTCCTTTCTTCGTTATTGTCATAGTGGTGGAACCTTTAGTTTCGTCTACTCGTAGTCCATATACGGATGATTCATCGGAGGTCTCACAATCCTCTGCTGAACATCAGTAGCCCATTGTTTCCGAGTTTCCCGATGGGGGAAAGGATCTGTCTAAACTTCCTTTTGGAGGACCGGTTGAGTTCAATTGGCCCTTATCCGACCCTTGTTCTGGATTTGGATTAGGGGAACATCTCCCTCCTCTTACATCGGGTTCGCCTTTTATAGCTGATATTATTCCTCCTAGTCCTCGTCGTCTATTATGAGATCTAGCGGCAGGTTCAGATATGGGTGCATCCAGCCATTCTCCTAGTGAGGAAATCCCCAAATCTGGTGAAGATTACCAGTTGTTCCTAGAAGACAACCCCAAATTATCCGTCATGTCTTTGCCCGGTCCTTCACTACCAGAATGGTATAGATATTTAGGTCAGATTATCACCATCGTTGCCTCTATGGGGATATCGACTCCTTCTACGAGGCCCATTATTCCTTCATTGTGGATGTCTCCTAGGACACCCATCACGTCATCCCCTTAGGTCACTTCTGTACCTGTTAGGCCCACTATTTGTGTGGTTGCATCTACACCTTCTGTTACCACTCAGTCCGTAAGGACCACATCGCTTCCCTAAGACGTCTATATAGCATTTGCTATGCCGGAGAACATATCTCCTGAGGAGTATCGATTTTCCTTACAACAATAGAACCCTGAGGTCAGACAATCCTCTCAAGATCCCAACCGCCCGTATTTTTCACATTATGCACAGGACGGTACGCCCGTGTACATTTTTCCATATCAGTACGATGGGTACGGGAATCCTTTACATTTACCCACTCCAGAGGCTCACCTTCATGCTCAAGGTTTTCCGTCTAACCAAGCTGGGCAGTCTTATAACCCGCAAGGACAAAATTTTCAAGGCCAACCTTCCGACCAGCCTGGCTATCCTTATGACCCGCAAGGACAGCCCTTACAGGGCTACCCTTTGGGCCAGCAAAGGCCATTATACGGTCCGCAAGGACAGTATTACAACCCTTCAGGTCAACCTATGCAGCCTCTCCTTGGAGTCTAACCTGGGTGACCTCAAGGACTCACAGGCCAACCGGGATACCAACTAGGGCCGGTATATGGTCCTGGGGGGAAAGTCCAACCTTCCCAACCTATGCAACCTTAGTATCCTATTGGTCCCAATGTTGCACATCAACCAAGATCATCTTATGGTCCTGCTGCAGGTCAAACTAGTTACCAGCCGCCACTTGGCTCTATTCCACCACCAGGCCAACCGGACAATCCAGTACAACCTGGTGTTCCACAACAGCCAGGTTAACCTATGCAATCGGCACAACCTATTCACTCGGGGCAACCAGGTCAGCCCGTTCAGCCTGGCCAGCCTATCCAACCAGGCCAGCCTACACATCTTGTTAACCCTGCTCAACAGCCGATTTACTCGATGCCGCAACCGAATCAATCGGTGCACCCTAATTATCGCGCTCAGCAGGGTCCCACTTATCAGCAGCCCGCTCAACCTCAAGGCGGTTACTACCCTCACGGTCTATCACGACCAACTTATAATCCGCCCCAAGGTTCCCATTATTACACTCAACAACCTGGCTACACCTATACTCAGCAGCCTAATCCACAGACTTCTCAAACGGGGCTGACATATAATCAGGGTCCATAATCTGGTTATCAACCCCCATACACTGGTTACCAGCAACCGAATCAGACTGGTTATACGCCCTATACCCCCTATGGTCAGAATCCTTCGGGACAAAACCCATGGGGGAAAGGATACACTCAACCAGCATGGAGTACAGGTACAGGTCCTTATCGAGGGCCTGGCATGTCATTCAATCCGCAATTTTCGTTCTTGGCTACCTTGGAGTTATTGAATGTTTCTAAATTAAGCAATGATCTGATTCTTCATAGTCCTTATTCGGCTCCGGTTCTGACCAAGGTACCCGGTGACTGCCCTAAGTTTGAAGATAAAGCTGGTGAAGACCCCCAAGCTCATGTAATGACCTACCATTTGTGGTGTTCGTCTATTTCTTGGGTCGATGATTCAATTCGTCTACGTCTCTTCCAGCGCACTCTTACTGGTGCTGCCGCTAAATGGTATATTGAACTACCCCATGGCATCTTTCAGGATTTCAATACTTTAGCAATGGATTTTCTCACCTACTTTCAGTTGTCGGTTTGCTATGAAGCCGAGACGCATCTCCTGACATCCTTGAAGCAGGATAAAGCCACCCACATATCCGATCATATTCATGAGTGGCGACGTCGTCATAGGCTGATCAAGTTTGATATACCTGATCAACTACTAACTCATTGGTTCACCACGTCCTTCGTTAACAAAATCACTCAAGATATTGCTATGGGGGCATGTGTGACTGAGGAACAGGCCATTGCGCATGCCCAGTATCTTGATCTGGTATACTCTCAGTCCGGCATGCTTTATGATATCTTGACTGATGCTCCACGCCCGGGAACCTCTAAAGCTCCACCTACCCCTGCAGTGGATGGTGTTATTGGTTCCGTGTCTCAAAATTCTAGGAAATCTTCAAATGGGAAGCAGAAGTCTAATTCTTCTAATAATTATGCTCTCCCCGGTCCTCCAGATTCTGGCAATACTGTGGAGGTCAACGTCGTTCAGGATAATCCTACGAAAAAAGCCTCCAAAGGAAAGAAGAAGGGCAAAGGAAAATCCAAACCTGACGCCCCAAAACCAGAGTCTCCTAAACCTCGTACTGATGACGGTTCCCAACGTAAACCGAAGTAGCCCTGCCTTATCTGTGAGGGAGATCACTATACCAAAGATTGTCCCCGACGATCCGAGATTACTCAACTCCTGAAAGGCTCCAAAGGGACTCTGGCAGTTCTTAAAGAACCGTTCCCGTCTCAGCAGACCCAGATGATTGAGCAGCCCTCACCATCTGCACCATTTGGGTCCCAGGTCTTTATGATGAATGGTGCAGCACCTGTCTCAATTGATACACGTTCGAAGGATTATGCTGGATCGCGTCAGCCAGCTGGGAAGGAAGTTTTGGATGGCCCACCTCCTCCTCCTGTCTCCACTCCTCTGTAAATTGAGAATCCTACTATTGAAACTATTGTGAGGCCACCTTCGAAAGGTGCTCTACGAAGGTCTTCCTATAATCCAAATTCTTGTGCTGCTCAACACTACAGTATTGTTGAGGATTTGGCTCAGGCGCCTTCTGCCATGTCCGCATTGGATGTCCTTCAAAGTTTCCCTTCGCAATCGAAAGCTCTATTGTCTGCGATCGGTGGAATCGATCCCACTGATTCTAGTCTTATCACCTTCGACCTAGAAAACTTTACACCCCAACTTCCGCATCAAATTGCTCTTGCGATACAAGTTGGGATCAACGGTCTTAACATTCATAGGGCCGTTGTGGATGAAGGTGCTTCTACCTGTGTCATGTCGTCTGCCTGCTGGAAGGCCATTGGCTCTCCAGAGCTTTCATCATCTCCCAATGCCTTAGAGGTATTTGATGGTCGGGAATCGAAACCCCTGGGTGTTCTCGAGAGTTTTCTGATTACGTTACAAGGGAAGACAGTCAACGTAGAAGTAGAAGTGGTTGACGCCAAGCTTAACTACAACCTGCTTCTCAGCCGCAGTTGGACTCATGCAATGCTTTGCATGCCATCCACTCTCTTCTGACTTCTTAAGTTCCCTCGTGAGGGGAAAATTATTACTGTGGATCAGTTGTCTTTCTTCACCTCCACCTCTGAGAACAACTTTCCTTACGTGGATCAGATCCCCAATCCCCCTGACAGTGTAGGACCCGGTCTCTTCAAGGACCCCGTCCTCATGGGTATTTTTCCCGCACCACCACCGCACACCGTTCAATTTAATATGATCTCTAGGTCTGACGACCCATGGATCATCCCTTCGCCTGAACAGGTGACTGATTTTGGAGAATAGATGCCCTTAACTATAGTAGAGATTAATTACTGTGAAATCGTCACCGCATCTAATCCTCCTCCCTCTCAACATGCTCCCACGAGCATGGCTTCAGAAATCTATTCTCAATCCCCCTGGCTCGGCGAGGCCGACTCGGCTGAACCTCTTAAAGATATTTTCCCTTCTGACAAAGCCATTGTTGAAACAATGTATCTTGAAGAGATGCCTTGGAGCGATGGACATCATCGTTCCTCTTTCATGCCTAGCCTGGGGGCAATGTCAGATTTTCTAGAGCATTTTGCATCTCAGGTTCCTACTCCCCCTCTCTAGACACCTATATTGGTACATGAGGTCCTTTCGGAAGGAAACCTGAGCAACATTACTCAAAAAAATCCGATCGACATCTCCGTCAAGCCGGGGATAGCTGAAAACATACATATGGGAGTAACTTGATCTCCTAATGAGATACGAGTTTATACTGATCTTTTCCGTGAATTCAGAGACTTGTTCGCTTGGTCCTATGAAGAAATGCCTGGGATTGATCCTAGCATAGTAGTGCATGAGATTCCTACCTATCCCGGTGTGAAACCCGTGCGCCAACGCCTACACCCAGTGCATCCTCGCAAAGCCGCTGCCATTAAAGCAGAAGTTGAAAAACTTTGGTTTTCAAATTCCTGTGGTTTTTGTTTACTGGAGAGTTTGCCGGATTATCCACAGTCTCATGAAACCCTTGTCGATGTTTCGAATCCCAACGGGGATCCATCTTCAGGACATTGGAATGAAGAATTCTAAGAAGGGTCATAATCCATTAATAGCGAAGAAGGGAGGAAAGGCAAGGGCCGACCAAAATTTTTTTCTATTACTTCAATTTTTATAATTATTAATTTTTGATTTAATTCAAAGATTTATTAATTTTTAATTATAATAATAATACTAAGTTTTTTATGTTAATAAATAATAACCTTACTAAATTTATTTTATTAAAAAGTTTATTATTTTAATTTTAATAATAATACTAAGTTTTTTATGTTAATAAATAATAACCTTACTAGATTTATTTTATTTAAAAAGTTAATTATTATCAAAATTTTAATATTAAAAATAATAAACTTATTAAATATATTTTATTTTATTTTATTAATAAGTTTATTATTTAAAAAAAAAAAATTAAAAAAAATCCTAACCCTATTAATTCAAAGATGTTTCATAGCTAATAAAAAGTTTAAGGATAATAAAAAATTATTTAAGGGAAATTTATTTCACAAACTTTTTAAGGGTAATTTATTTTATTTTTGAAAATTTTTATTTTATTTTATTTTTGAAAAACTTCTGAAAAACTTCTGAACACGGGCTTCATTTACCCGATTCCCCTCACAGAATGGGTCTCAAATATTATCCATGTAGATAATAAACAGGGTACTATAAGAGTCTGTGTTGATTACCGTGATATTAATCGGGCCTATCCCAAGGAAAACTATCCCACTCCCTTCATAGATCAAATCATTGACGAATGTGCTGGGAGTGAGATTTATTCCCTGATGGACGGATTTTCGGGGTGTAATCAGATAAATATTTTACCTGTCGATCAACACAAGACTGCATTCATCTGTCCATGGGGTACCTTTGCTTATAAAAAGCTCCCATTCGACTTGAAGAACGTTGGAGCTAATTTCCAGCGTGTTATGTCTTACGCATTCCACGACATACGCCATATCGTTCAGCCTTATCTAGACGATTTTCCAGCTCACTCAGCTCAGCGAGAGGACCATCCCGAACACCTCCGCTAGATTTTCCTTCGCTGTCGATGCTATAATATCCGGCTTTACCCTCATAAATGCATATTTTGCGTGGATTCTAGCCGTCTTTTGGGGTTTATAGTCTCCAAGGATGGGATTCTCCTCGACCCTCTAAAGGTCGAAGCTATTGTTAATCTCCCATCACCCTCCTCGTTACACCAATTGCAGAGTCTGCAGGGAAAATCTAATTTCCTTCGATGCTTCATCCCAAACTACGCGGAAGTGGCCAAAGGATTCACTCGTCTTTTAAAGCAACACGTTCCCTTTCACTGGGATGAGATTGCTCAGCAATCCTTTGAGAAGCTTAAGACGTTACTTGTTAATGCTCTGTTGCTTCGTCCTCCAAACTATCACCGTGATTTCACTCTATATTTGGTCGTCGTGTTTAGCACCATAGCTATGGTTCTGGTGCAGGATGACAATGATGGAAATGAACACGTTGTTTATTATCTATCACAGAATCTTCTCGACACAGAAACACGTTACACTCACGTCGAGAAATTGGCATTAGCCGCAGTGCAAGCTGTGCAGCGTTTTCACCACTACATCCTGCTGCGTACAGTAACCGTGGTTTTGGATTTCAACCCCATGACATACATTCTATCACGGCGATTATTGGGGGGGAAATACTCTAAATGGATCGTTATCCTTCAGGAGTTCGACTTAGAGTTTACCACAACTAAGTCGACCAAATCACTGGTTTTTGCGAATCTCATTTGCTCCCTCCCGACAGACTCCACTCAATCTCACTTTGAGGAACATATCCCGGACGAAACCCTCTTCCTTATCAGTAGTTGAGATCCATGGTATGGCAATATTGTTATGTATCTTCAAACATCAACTTTCCAGTCTGAGTTGACCAAGGATGCTCGACGTCGAATTCGGCATCAGTCGCAACCCTACCGTATTATAGGAGATACGTTATACCGGGTTGGAGTAGATTTGGTGCTCCGCTGGTGCCTCACCCTGGAGGAGGCTGAAAGAATCTTGAATGACTGTCACAGTGGCGCCTTTGGCAGTCACATGTCCAGATATGCCACCACCCAGAAGATTCTGCATGCAGGCTACTTCTGGTCGTCGATATTCAAAGACTGTATTCTTGCAGTCCGAAAATTTCATGCGTGTTAGGTTTTTCAGCACAAAATGCGTGCACCACCTCTCCCTTTGCATCCTGTCATTATTGTCGGCCCTTTTTCAAAATGGGGTGTAGATTTCGTGACGTTTAACCCTCATTCCGTCGGGGCGCATGCATATATAATCGTCGTCGTCGACTACTTTACTAAGTGGCCCGAAGCGATGCCTACACTAGCCGCCGACGGTAAGACAGCTGCCCAGTTTATTTTTTACCACATTATTGCACGTTTCGGGGTCCCTCAGGCCATTTTTACCGATCATGGTACTCATTTTTGAGATTACATGATGGTCGAGCTAACATCAAGATTGGGCTTACGACATGATAGCTCAACGCCATATTACCCCCAGGAAAATGGCCAGGTTGAGGATGTGAACAAAGTTTTGGTCACAATGCTTCAACGGACAATCTATATTCATAAGTCCAATTGGCACCTCCAATTGTTCTCAGCTCTATGGGCCTACCAGACATCTGCAAAGAGTGAGACTGGATTCACACCTTTCCAATTGGTGTATGGTTTGGAAGAAACTCTTCCGGTTGAGTGCGAAATTCCTTCTTTAAAGTTGGTTGTGGAACTTTTTCCCGACACCTCTCCTGAAGAAGAACGTCTCTTGTATTTCGAACGGTTGGATGAAACCCGCCGCTTGGCTGCTTTAGTCATTGAAGCACAGAAGAAGCGGGTCAAAGCCCACTTTTATCAATTTGTATCTCCGCGTTCCTTTGTCGAAGGGGACCTCATCCTCCTATAAGACCAAGCACACGAAAAACTTGGAGTAGGCAAGTTCCAACCCATGTGGCATGGGCCTTACATAGTAAAACGAGTATTGAAAAATGGGGCTTATGAGCTCATTGATTACAAAGGAGTTCCATTGGCGCAGCCTAGAAATGGGTTGTACCTTAAAAAATACTACGTTTGAGTTATTTTTTGGTGTGGTGTGCGTACATAGGTGTGTATATTCATTTGTGTGCATGTTTGGTGTGGTGTGTAATGTAAGAATTTTTCTGTTGATTGGGTCTTCCTGATTGTGCAGATGTCTATTACTCTGTTTGTGGGTTTCGTGGATGGTGCCTCCTGCAGTACCAGGAATCTGTCCTTGGCAGCCTAGGTAATCTATGATCCTACTGGTGAGTTGGTTAATTTGCAAGGTGTGTGTCTAGGGCCTACCACAAATAATGTTGTGGAGTATAGTGTTGTTTTATAATTATTAACCGAGTTTGTTAACCTCAGCATTCATGCATTTCTTGTGTATCTGGACTCGCATCTTGTAGTATTACAACTTAACGGTCACTATTCAGTAAGAAACCCATCCATTTTACGTCTATATCTACGTATTTGTTTACTGGAAAGAAATTTTGATTATATCACATATCAACACATACCCAGGCATATGAATACATTAATAGATGCAGTAGCTAATTTTGTTTTAGATAGACATTTGCGCAATTTATAAAAGCATCATCACATGTAAAAAGATCCATCCAGAAATAGATATATAGATATATGTGTCGAATAGTTTGTAGTACATCACATAAAGTCAAAAAATATACATGTTTGTCTGATAATAGCCAAAGACAACATGTCTCTCAAAAAATATGCATATGAAAGCCCTAAATAAGCTAATCAGCATGGTGCTCATTGTAGCACACCACCGTGCGCACCAATTGCCTCAGCAGTCTGTGAAGGCGACTAGGCACCCCCACAGTGTATCGCTGGTAAGCTAATGGGATGTCTGCCAACCATGCATAGTCCAAGATTCCCCAGGAAATGCCCTCTAGGTTTTGGATCAGCTCGCTCCCTTCACCACCCTCAGCTTGAGGGTCATGTACGAGATGGTTCCTCCGCGCAATGGGCGACATGCCCGCGGGCCTCTCTGGGCCAACGTCTGCATTCACATAAAGTTATTGTTAGAACGATCATGTATTACCAAAAAAAAATCATAAATACATAAAAATAAAAAACAGAATCATACCCAGCTCCTCATCCCAGTCCTCCCCCTCCAGGAGTGGAGGATCGGGATCTCCAGTGAAATCGGTCCCAGCATAAGGCCAATCTTCAACCATGATCAATTGATGCCGTAACCACCCAAAGAACTCAGGTCTCCAAGACATCTGTTTACCTCCCCCTGACTTGGGCATAAGTGCTGCCCAGCAAGCCATCCTTGGCTCCCTCGGTATCGACTCGGCAACTATTGCCCCTTGGCCTTGGAAAATGGGTAGTAATTCCAGGATGAACAACACCAAAATGGAACCGTAGCCAAACTGTTTTAGTTTGGCTTGCTTGCATCTTGTTAGTTGGCTCTTGATATTGCTTGTCACTATTGTAGCCCAATCGAACATTGTAGGATTCATACACTCGGAGGCTAGTATGAGTTGGGCCTTGGTTGCCTCATGTGGAGCTTGCGATTCTGTAGCTCGTGTAATGGTATGAAGCACTACCCTGAGTGCTAGGTCGCAGACAGTGTGGATGTCCACCTTCCCGCTTCCCGATCCTGTTCGTGCCCCTGGGCACACTCTTGCCATTACCATCTCCATTTTCTCTCTGAAAGGTCTGCTGCCAGTTATGATTGGCACTGGACCTCTACGCGACAATCTTATTATAAAGTAAACATTAGAGACCTCAAGAGATAATACTTGGTCCCGAAGTTTGAATACTTCCTCATTTTCATCCCATATGCTGACCAAGTACTGTAGCAGCTCAGGTTGGGCTTGTAAGCATGGTGTAAGGAAGAATTTTTTGAGTTCACAGTTCCTTAGTGCATTCATACAGGGTTCGTTTTCCATAGCCATTTCATCTTCCTCCCCATGTTCCCTCTCCTTCCATTCGATAAACATTGTGTCTGAATATCTGCATCAACACAATCAAAAACACCTTGTTAGATCTCTGGTGCATTTGGAAATCCATATGGACAGCTCACATTTTGAAAATTTTAAGCGGAAAATTGTGTTGCGCCATTGGCACGACTTTTTTCCTAACAGTCGTGCCAGTTGGCGCAACCCATTTGTGAGAAAATGTCCATTGGCGCGGGTCTGTGCCCAATACCCACGCCAATGGAGCGAGCGATAAAATTTTAAAAGGTTCACCCAGAAGTCTAATGCATAATGGAAACTCATAAAAAATGGATTAAAATGGAGCTTAAGAGAAGGCCTTTTACCTGGAACAAACGAGGAGCTGAATGATGTCCCGGATCAGTCGCAATCACCGCCGCAAGTTTTCACACAAACAGACCATTGTTGCTCTCCAAGTAAGGTAAAAAGTAAAAGTAAATTTGTTTTACCATTTGGAGCCTATTTATAACATTTTAAGTCAAAAATTAGGTTTTAAATGTCATTTTTCTCAATATTTTAATATATTTTTTCGAAAAATGGATTTTACACTTGCCTTTATGTGCAGCAACAGGTTTTTATGCGACTTGAACGGTGATACGAGTTGTATTTTATACTTTTTTGGACTTGGTAAAAACACAAAAAAGTCATTTTGGAGTCATCTTTCAGCTCTTTTCTGACTCTCTAAACATGAAAAGATTGCCGAGTCCCTTGTCGTTTCGATCTCGTTAAAGTGGACACGAAACGACATCTACCTGGTATACGTTTACCCCTTTTTCAGGCTGGGATAGATTATTTACGAAAAAGGAATACCCTAGCCTATCGCGACTAGGAGGTTTCCTCAGACATAGTTTTCTACCTTTTCGGATCTGAGGAACTATCTACGAAAAGGGACTATTGGATTTTAATTTTCTGTTGTCTTTTCAAACTCTCTAAACATGAAAAGACATCGAGTTCTTCCTTTGTCAGACTCGTTAAACCCTGATGACATCGGATCCAGTCGTAATGACGATATTCGAGTTTCTCCTTCCTAAGCTCGTTAAATGTACTAGGATTCAAATGAACTTATATGACAAGCATATTCTATCCCCTTCAATCTTGTTTTCAAAAATAATTGGGGTACTCGCCAAAAATGGTGGGGAAAAATGGAACCAGCATAAATGTCGTGTCGGCAGTATGTCGCTCTTGAACATGGCACTTGTCTGCATTCGTGTCGGGTTGGGGACATCTCATCTCGTTTTCCACTTGCCTCCGTGGGTTTGGGTGATCCCTTTTGACCTCTCATCTGCTCTTTTCTTCGTCATCATGACCTCTGATCTTTTGATGTCAAATACTGCCAAATCCACTATCGTGCCGCCGATATGTTCAAGAGAAGTTGACCTGTGCAATGTTTCAACCTTCCTCTGATTCTCCTCTGATCCTTATTCACAAAGAAATTATGTTCCTTTGTCTCGTGTCAATTATGTGGGAAACACTATGGCCCACCTTCGATCAAGATCACTTCATGTCGACTTCAGCTCATTATCCAGGAAGCTGATCTAGAGACTCCCTTCTGGTACCTTGGAGCCTGCATGCCTCAATGGCAGGTTCTTCGCGTTCGACATGAGGTTTTCATCATTGGCCTTTGATCGAGTGATTCTACAGGTGTTCGACGCCAGCTCACTGATTCACATGCTGTAGATTGTACCTATAGTACCTTGAGGGCCATTGTCATTATTGGTGGTACCTCTCGCGTCTGTTAATAGCTTTCATCATTGGCTGGTAACCAGGCGATGTTCTTGCATGTTTGACTTCAGCTCACTTATTCTCATGCTTGAAATTTTACTTTGTTCAGGTCGAGATGGAGCGCAAGACCCTGGATTTTGTCTCTTGGAATCCAGGCTGCGATTTTTTGGATTATTATGATTAGTTACATGACTCATTCATTGGATGGTTGCGACCATACCTGAGTCTATTTATCGATCCTCACTGGATGGCTGCTTCCATACCTTGGATCTGGATTATTGTATACTCTCTCATGGATGGTTGTGCCCATGCCACATATATCATGTATTTGAGATATTAGTTGTACTTCTCTACGCAGGTTTTTTGACAGAAGTGTTTTCAGTTTGACACGTTCTCGTAAAGCATTTCACCCCTCTCTCTCTTTCGGGCCTCATGCTTTAGGGGGCATCTGTTACATAGCAATTTTTCACCGTCCTGCAATTCCCCGTCCCGCACATTGGAGGGCTTATTTCGTGACCTGTGAGCAGTGACATGATCTGAAAACACTTTCATGACATTCCCCTATACATGGACTTTCATTCCTCTGAAGACAACTCCTTGTGAAAAACCCTAAAAATAGCCTTTTTATCCTTGGCATGACTGCTCAGTGTCATACCCGCGCCAATGGGGGAAATCCTCCAAAGAGGGCGCGCCAACTGGTGCACTGTCTCAGTGTTGTACCCGCACCAGGCTTAATAAGGAGTGTTTTTTAAAAATAAATGGCGGAAGATTGACTCCAACAAACTCCTGAAATGGACTCTAAATCGAGTTGGGACGTTTCGCTTCGGTTCTCCATGTAGAGGAAGTAGTTTTCCACCTCTCATGGAAGCTTCCTTGAGGATAGGGCCAATCCCATGATTTTAGGGATCCCAACTCCCTTTCCACCATCTATATAAGCTTGCCATTTCCCTTTGCAAGCTAGTCTCCAAGAGCCTTCACAGCCTAAATAACGTTTTAATAGTCCTCATAGTGCCAAATCAGTAGCAAGGAGATTAACGATCGAAGAGAGAGGCTTGTCCCCATTCCCGACAAGCTTTACCGAGATGTATTTCGCTGACAACCCGTTGAAGGAAGATTCAGCGTCAGAGCCAGGTTGTATTTTCCTTTGTATGAATTAATGATAAGCGACTTTGGTTATGGTTCCACTCATATTGTTCATTATGATCATGAGTTTTGTCTTCTCTGACTGATACATAATTGCATATATCAGGTTTTACACTTGTGTTTGTCGTGTTTCTTGTTTGTGTAGCTGTTCGATCGTGGCGAGCGAGAGGATTGTGATCTGCTGGAGCAAGGAAACGGGAGCGCCATCTTCCCTACAAAAAACAACATTGGACCTGAAGTAGGCCTTCATCGCAACTTGGTTTATCACAATTAGGAACTTGCACCTTAGCGTGATACGATTATTGCTAGACCCGATCTGGGCTAGTAGGGATCACCTCTGTCCGCAAAGGGGATTTACCTCTACAAAAACGACACTATTCCAAAATATTTAACAGAGTTTTTCAAATGTTAGGATGAGCTTGGGAGCATTGGAATTACTGTCGTGGATGATTACTTGGTGAGCCTAGCTCTTCTAGGCCTTCCCAAGAGTTGGCATAGTTATCAAGACTATGTCAATGGGAGGGAGAAGCTGCCAGACTAGGAACGACTTTAGTCAGATTTGGTTCAATAAGAATTCAGGTGGAATATCAGGGATGGATCTTCATCTAAGACAGATGATGACCAAAATTGTGCCTTGGCTGGTAAGGCGAGGAAGGGGAAGGGAAATAAATCCTATTATAAATCTGAGACCGGCAAAGAAGTCAAGGAGCGCAACATGTCCAGAGTAAAGTTTTTTCACTGTCACGAGCATGGACATTATGCCACTAATTGTCCACAAAATAAGAAGAACAAGAAGGCTTCCAGATCTACATCTGGTGAGGCTTTGGCCTCACAATTTGAGTTGGACTTCTCATTCATTGCATGCATGGTGTCAAGTGCAATGGGATTAATGTGGTACTTTGATAGTGGTGCATATTTCCACATGACGAGAGACAAAGAACTTTTCAGTAGCTTGGAGGAGAAGGACCTCTAGATGCATATCGAAATGGGTGATGACGGGTGGTACAGTGCTACCAGGATTGGTACAGTTACCTTCCAGAGACATTTAGGTAAACGCTTCTTATTAAAATATGTAATGCATGTACCAGGATTGAAAAATATTTTAGTTTCAGTCACAATGTTGTAGGATAGAGGTTATGATGTCGTTTTCAGTGGAGGGGAAGATTTCCTTAAACACAAAGCCACATGGTAAGCCAAGAATATTGGTATTTGTGTGAAGAATCTCTATAAACTTGATGTAGATGGATGTGCAACATTTATGGGTAAAGCAAACAAAGTGGTGATCTAGGATGAGGGTGAGTTATGGCACAAGAGGTTGGGCCATGTACACCACGGAGCTTTGAATGTCATGTAGTAGATTTCTACGGGGCTTCCAAAGGGTACTCTTGTGCAGATATACACATGCAAGGGATGTACCATGGGGAAGTGTGAGAAAGCCGCAATTATCCCCTGAGAGGGAGCTTTATTTGCATGCAGATGAGGAACTCTTGGTTCCAACGGATGATCTGTTGAGCCTCAAAATTGTGCTTTCTTTCATCTTACTTTACCTCATTTTCCTTTTTCCATTGCTATCGTAGACCCAATTGATCAATGAATTTAGTTAAAATTACTTTTATAATGATTAACATGACTGACTTGCTAATTTTTATGATTTTTTGCCATTGTAAAGCATTTTGACCGGAACTAGCTGCAGAATGCAGACATTCCGTAGCTAACCGGCGATTCTGCAGCTGTCCTCACGTTTGGGTATGTTCCAGGTGGCCTCTCAAGAAAAACCACATATGGGCATATTCCACGTCATGTCTACATGGTTCGTTGCTCACCATGAAGGAAGAAACGAATTCTGTGTATGGTTTTGGTACGTGGGAACACATTTAAGAAGACAGACTTCTAATAGGACTATCTTAGTCCAGATGTCCATTTCCTTGTTACGCAGCCACTTCAAGAGTCCTAATGTGATTCCGATAAGGAAAGACAATGTTCCTAAAATTGTTGCAAGTCTTGTTATTTACATTTGTTATATAAACACTTGGGAAACCGAGAGCTAGGCTAGATTTTGTTCTAGATTTTGCTTAGATTTTGTGCTACATTTCTGAAGACGCAGAGTGCTCTGTTCAAGTTATTTCACTTTTAATGAAGCAGACAGTGTTGTTTTGAAAGCGTTGATTTGATTTGGAGTTAGATTCCGTCAGGTGGTAGAGGGCCCCTGCGTCTTGCACGGATTTATTTGCATAATTTAGATAAGTATTCTAGCTGCCTTTACGTTTTTGAATTTGAATTAGTAGTTGTTTTCATTAGCTACTGTGGTTATACTCATTCTAAAAACTCTTCCAAAAAAAGAAGCTCTTCCAAAAGATTATAATGATGAATGGGAAATGGCTATAGTATTGTAGGGTTTAATTTTAGTCTCTTTTATTCACCATCACAGTTATACTTATGATAAGCACTCTTCCACAAGAAGAAACTCTTCCAAGAAATATTTATACTGTCTTAAGCATGATTGTGATCGTGAACGTTTTAGTTGTGTGTTTTCACTAAGTACCATAGTTGTTCTTGCTCTTAAACGCTTGTCAAAAATATCATAATGATGGGTAGGAGATGGCTATGATATCTTAGTTGTTCATTGCTTTCAGTCTTTATGTTTGCATTTGCACTCAATTACACAGTCAGGGTTGTTCTAAAAACTCTTCCAAAAGAAGGAAATCTTCCAAAATACCAATCATGATGGACAAACAGACTGTATAATTCCATAGAATAATGCGTGATAGCTTAGTTAGGATGCTCCGGAGTTTAATTGCACTTAACTCATGTTCAGTTGTTTTGCTTTAAGTTTGATAATGACTTGTAGTTTAACACTGTTTTAGGCTAGTGACATTTTAGGTTTGGTTGTAGTTCAACTCATTACATTTGCACTCCATATTCAGTTGTCATTCACTGCATACTAGATTACTTCAGTTGTTAAATTTAAAAAAACAACCTTCATTATTCACAAATCTCTTCTTGTTCTAAAATCCATAATTGATTCATAACCATATGAACAGAAGACCATATCATTTTAAGGCCTGGAGTACTTCTGCAACTTCCTTATCATCTTACAAACAAACATTTTCCTCAATAGACTATTTCAAAAATCTATAACCTTTGAGTGAAGTGTAGTGCTATAAAACTGAGTTGCAGAATAGAGTTAGGAACTAGATTTAGAGTAGAAGATCTTATGATGGTATCAATGTTTTACTCCCAACATACTTCAACAAATCTATAATCAAGGACAAAAATGTTGCATCATTATAAGTTAGTTGTTTAAACTGTTTAGTTAGGAAGATTTGCATACTTAGTGACCATGTCTCAAGCTCTCTCTCAAATGCCTTTGATGAAAGAATTTGACAAGTATAGTTTTTGTTTTGAATCATTTGCTTAAAATTCATTATCAAGCTTTGCTTTTGCTTAGTCATAGTTTAGATTTGATTCTACTTCAGTGTTTGCAATTGCATTTGTCATTTGTCATCAACTAATTAGGCTTCATTCTGTTTTTAATCACCAGCTCCTTTCCATTAGCTTTCTAGTCATCTTTCTTCTGAACATAAAACCCTTAAAAGACCAAAAACATCATAAATCATCACAAAATACCAAAAACATCACAAAACACTACACACAACGCATTAAGAAACAAACACCTAGGTACATACAGTACACTTCACTTCAGCAGTTTACCAACCCTGGTTGACAATTAAATGAGCTCAATTTAGGAGACTAGATTGAGACCAAACATGATCCTCAAGATGTGGAGAAGCCACAAGATGAGGATCATGGAGTGGCAGAAACCACTCAAGTAGAGACCTATAGGAGGGGGGAATTTCGAGCCCGAGGGAGTACATGTAGCTATACCTCCAGGTGTGAGGTGGGGCGATGCAAAAAATTAATCCCAAGAAGAAATTTGAGCAGGATTCATTGAGATGGTGTGTCTCATGGATCGAACATGGCTACAAGGATCCCACAGTACAACAGTAGCAGGATCAGTTAGATTGATGCAGTCAGATGTCAGGAAGACAGAAATCAGAGTGACAAGTATTGGATACTAGAGCGTAGATCTAAGTTGGCAGTAATGCAGAGTGCATGGATGCATATTTCAACATTGTAGAGAGTCCAGTAGACATGTGCAGTAGCTAGCAGCAGCCAGAAGACTCTTATGATGGATGTATTATGTTGATTCAGTTGTTTGGAGGATATTCACTTTCAGAATTGTTTCATGCAAAATTTTCATGTGCGAGAAACACTAGAGAAGTGTTGCATGCAAGAGTTGCATGTGTGAGAAACACTGGAGAAGTTTTGCATGCAAGAGTTGCATGTCGCATGCAAGAGGTTCATGTGTGCATGCAAGGACATTCCAAGGTACCAGATCAAGATAGATTGATTCCTTTCTTATTGAGAGGGAGTTTTGAAATTTGTAACAAGGAACAGTGAAATTGGCATCCAGAAACAACATGACAGCACCTACACTAGTGTGAGACCATAGGTCATGTAGTGCTGGGTCCTAGCGATAAATTAGTGTGAAATTCAATTTATTTAATAAATTGGAAATGTGTCTAATTTAATTATCCCTTAATTAAATTGGACAATAAATTGTACTCTTATCTCATAAACACTTGTAATAGTTAACTAAGTGTGATAGACTCATTTAGCTCATGAATTTCGAGTTGAGGGTGGTTGGTGAGGCATGCAGAGTGATTCTTTGTGTTTTAGATTTCAATTTGTAGTTAAGTGCATGAGTTTAATGTGTTTTAGATTTCAAATTGCAATTAAGTTCATGAGAAAGCAGTTAACTCAGTTAAGTGATTTAAAGTCATTTGAACTAGTTGTAACTATTTATTGCACTAGTGAGAGATCAAGTGAATTAAATTAGTTTTAATTCACATGCAGTTCCCTGCCATGCAACTGATGATTTACTATTAATAGTTGCATGCATGTCAGTTCTAGTGGAGACCTAGTTGATACAAAGGTTAAAGGGAAGTTGACTATCAATATTATTATTAGCAAACTGCCCCGATGCAGTTAAAACGCCAAAGGATTGCCCATGGTACTTTCACAGTTTAGAAAGGTTGAAATTTCGAAGGAATGGGGATTTCATTCCTCATGAATTGTGTGAGCAAGGTAGGTTGAAGACAGGCTGATAATTGGTTAATTATTAGCCTAGTTTTGCCTGAATCATTGTGAGATGATAGGAAGAGTGCAGGAGACTCTTGTAAGAAGAGTGCATTGTAATTGTTTCTTGATTCCTTGGTGAATATACAATAGAAGATGGAGGGGTTTTGAGTAGTAATATTTACCAGGAAAAATATTTGTGTTTTAGTTTGATTTGCTTCTTTCTTTACTTATTGTGATTGGCGATCTTGTTTATTTTCCTCAATTGATTTGTAGAAGGATTCAGTATTTATCTTTAGTACATTGCTTGATCGGATTGAATCCATTTATATACATATATTTGTATAATTTATACTGCAAGTCCCAACATCAAACTCCTCCATGATATTTTTTAACACCATGGTTTATCATGGCACCTTTTGGCTTCAACCTACAAAAAAATCCTATCTATATTTCTCTATGGCTCCTAATACCTATTTCATTGATTCCATAATACTCAAAAATGGTACCCTAGCCTCTTTCTGCATCCAATTTCATCGAAAATTGGCTGAGTTATGACTTCTCCAAGCTTACCCACAATTTCCTCCCCAAATTTAGCTAACTGGAGCTAACTCGGCCTAAATGGAACTAATTTTAGCAAATTTCACCGAATTTGGCGGAACCGCTAGTTAAAGTTGGATTAGCTTAATTAAACTGTGTTAGTATAATTAAATCGAATTAGTGGGTAAATGGCACTCTGTTTAAATAATCTGGATTAACTTAATTAATTGTAGATTTTGTTTAATTAAACTGTTCTTAAGGGATAATTAATCCGCAGTATGGTTAAGCGTCTCTACTCCCTTTGGTGGTCTCTAGGTGTCGGTCATGTGTTTTGGGGGCTAGCCCCATGAGGCCGGTCCCCACTTCCCCCCATTGGCGCATCCATTGATCATTAAATACATGCAGAGAATTAATAGGTTAAGAAAGAAGTGGTAGGGGGAGTGGTGGCTTATCTTGCTAGCGGGGTGGAGGTCTACCCCCTCCTAGTCCTCTACAAAAATTTTACAATTCCATGAGGATGACACGTGGCAGCCTCGGGTTGAGCCACGTGCCTCCTCCTCATTGGCCCAAAACTTAACCAATAAGAAAATTCCACCACACATACCGAAGTGTGCTAATCAGCACCTGCCACTTGGAAGTCAGACATTCGTTGGAGGAAAAGGTTGACTAAACTTTGACCTACCCAGTCAGCATGCCACGTTAGCAGTATAAACTGTTGACTGGGCTCCCTTTCTGCATTTTTTTCCAGAATTTACCAGTTTATAAAAATGAACAAGACGTGTTTCTAGGAGCATATGGTATCGGTTTCATATGAAACGAGTTGCGCCGGACTCAGGAAAATGAGAACTATGTGGTCATTCATGTTTCGCGTCATTCTGAGAACTTTGATTTTTGAGAAAAAAATTATCTCCTGATCACTCTTCCCCACTGAAAATATTTTGGACCCCAAAAGCTCACTTTCAGTAATTCAACTTATGAAGGTTCAGTTCCTCCATTCTTTCAAACTTGATCAAATCGACGCTTGTCGTTCCTTGACCTGTACAATGATTTCCATTCCTTTTTGTCAGCATAACCATAGGTACACTATATGGTGGAAGAGATTGCCTCATGACACCATTGTTAAACCACTTTTTCCTTTGCATTTTTTTTACATCCGTTGTATGCCAATGTCACAAAAAAAAATTCTTGCTGTAAAATATTTACCAAGAATAAAATCCAAAAATACTTTAGAAAATAACCCATACAAGTTCCACATAGTGAATACTAGTGTAAATGAGTGCCTAACACATTAGTATCTTACTACATGTGTTGCTACTACTCATACAATGGTTTGAAAATGCTTTCCAAAAACATAATTAGAAATGCATTTTTCCAACATGGAAATAACTCAACATTCAAAATTTCCATTAAAAATTACTATTCACAAGCCAAACTTAGCATGAAAATGCTCAAAACAAAACATTGTTGCATTTAAAGTGATTTATTTATGAATATCACTTTTTATAATAGTCCAACTATGGGAAATGCAACTAGAGCAAAAAAATATTTACAACTTCAATTGGAAAAATATTCCACTCACTTATTACCCAACCAGGTAAGTGAACCCTCTATTTTTTCTAGCTCTTCCTCTAGAGTTGCATCAGGTATGGCTACATCTTGTGCCACTTTTTCCATGGTTGCTTCCTCTCTAGGTACATGCACAACTTGCTTGCCCTTTTCAGGATGAAGATGCGAAAAATTTTCCAACATTTTGCAACCCAATTTCCATTGATTTTGAAATGAGTGCAAAAATTTCTTTGAGCTCCTCTTGGCTCACATGCCTCTGACTTTGGATTAATTTTTCCCTTCTCGGGTTTCTTTCCAATAGACATGTCCATCCTTTTGAGAATTTCTTCCTTATTTTTTCACTTATCTACACTATGGTTAGATGAATGGAAAAAAGTACACATAAATACATTCTTCAACAAGTTGTTCAAATTTTCATTTTGCTTCGCATCTTGAAAAACATTTGATACAACAGGATGATTCTACCTCTTTTTCTTGTTCTTTGACTTGCTCTTCTTGCATGTAGAACTTGCATGGCAAGTAGGACTTTCATGGTGAGAAGAAATTAATTTCTTGTCTTCTTCATCTTTCCCATCTCCCTCTGGAGATACCTTGAAGTATTTCTTATAATTGAAGAACTAAGCAGGTACTAGTTCCGGATGCAAATTCCAACGCCATGCCTCATCATGTCCTATTTTGTGACAAAAGGTACATTATACACAATAATTATCTTTAGAAGACAACTCTTCTGCTGCAACATAACCAAAGCCTTCATACTTAGGTCTTTCTTTGGCTTCAATTGGGTTCTTGATGCCTTGTTGGTTCACACCAAGACCTCCTCCCTTGTAACCCATTTTATACAAGAGCTTGGATCCAATTCAATTACCATACTTTTCAAAAGTTGCAAAAGAAAATTCTTCAACACTTTTATGAAAATAATAAGCTTGAGGGAGAAAGATGCTTTCAAACTCCCTTTTGATCTTGTAGGTGTCCACTTGGACTCTTTGGTTCTCTTCCTTTATCTTCCCAAACTTAGGCACTGATTGAACCTCATCCTCCACATCAAGTGGAAAAAAGACACAAACTTGTCCATCATATTTTTCTAAATTAATTCCTACACATGCATCTTGCATAAGGATTTTATAAAAACACGAATTTTTTGGAGAGGATGGTGGCTTGACACCATTCTTATCTCCTTCTTCCTTTGAATAACATTCCTCACCTGGAGGTGGTGTAGAGATTTCACCATGCAACTCAGTGTGCCTCTCTTCATCGAGGATCTTCACCATATATGCCATGTCTATAAAATCCTTTTTGTAAAACTTTACATCTTCTGACATATTGGTAGACTTTCCTCCTTGGAACATCCTTTGTTTGAAGCCTCAATTTGGAACTTTGAGGTAGAACTGGTGGTAGATACTTTCTCTCCTTTCCAAAATATTTCTCCTCAATTGAGCTTCAAAACACCTTCACTTGAAACAACAAGAAAAACCTTCTTACACAAAGCAAACCATGTGCTCTGATACCAGCTGATCTGAATTGGAATATTAGTAATGCTATGCTAAGATCATGTTCAGAAATAAAAAATTGTGTATAAGGTTTGTCCTCCAAATAGCAAGTAGAAGTATGTGGTGTTAAGTGTTTTTGGTGAATTTTTGTTTATGAATTCTGTTACATGACATCAAACATAGAATGAAAACATATAACCATCAATAAACAACAAAAATGGTTGAAGTAGTTCACCCCTCCTAGGCTACATCTCCTTGGAGCATCTCTATGGCTTGATCCCTTCTTATTAAGCTCAATGAATGAAACAAGGAGTACATCAAATGTTGAACAAGGGAATGATAATTTTCTCCTACAAAGGAAAATACTACTGCAAGCACATCATTCCATAAGCATGCTAACCTTCAATCAAGCATGTAACAATGGCAACATTAGGCATCTCACACCAAGATCCTAAACTCCAGCTTCAAAGAGCTACAATTGCACTACAATACACCATGTAGTACATGAATAAAATTCTCCTTCAATAACATAAAGAAGAAAGAAGTATCAGATTTTACAACATTGATGAAGTTGTTGTTTCAGAAGGAACATCGAGAGCAGACAACCCCTACAAGGCCATCTTCAACATCAAACTCCTCCATATTGACTTGATGAGCTATGTAATATGTTCATACCTTTTCTTGTTACAAAGGTTTTCCATATTGTCAAAAAAAAATTAAAAAAATGTAAAGAGGGTATACCCTAAAAGAAAAATCAAAGGGTGAAAAAATAAAAATGGCCAAAAAAGTGAAAGAAAATGAACCCCACCAAAAGAAATGCCAAGGAAAGTGTGCAAGTCTAAATGCCACTACTTTTTGCTCTTATATAAATAAAAAAATTGTGTGCAACTTGTATTTTATGCCACAATTTATAAACAATCAAACAGTTTAAGCTTGGCTAGTTCATTTTTCAATTTTATTTTTTAGAGATAGAGAATAAAATCTGACCAAACTGTTTAATCTTGGAAGATAAGTAGATAGATAGAGTAAATAAAAGGAGCTCAACAGTTTAATCTGAGCCCTTGGATGTAATAAGGTTAGAATTAGATAGGTTTCTACATGTAAAAGAAAAAGTATGATAAGGGTTTTCCAGTCTAAGTACACCCTAATAAAGAAGAAAAATGGTAGGGTAAAGTAGGTAGGGTAGGTAGATGTTGTTGAAGAATTACATGTGATGGATGATGACTCTAGATGTGTTAAAACTTTACTTTCATCACAAGTGCAAAGGCAGACACTACACTGGAAGAATTTAAAGCAAAGAAAAGTCAAATTATTAACTTCCCCTCTCATTTTTCCCTAAAAAGTTTCACTAATTTCCCCTAAGTACTAAGGCATTTGAAAATTAGAGGGGCTCAAGGCATTTCCTTAACTTTTGGAGGGACCGGACCCTCGGCCCAATAATTGGAAAAGCCTAAGTACTTAAAATCATTCATCATGACATTCATTCACTTCTAAAAAATCTTTTCCTAAGTAAAATCCCATTTTACTTAGGAAAATTATGCAATATTTCATAAAAACCCTACTCATAAAAGCATAAGTTAAATACATTACCTTGATGTTTTACACTTAGCGCTTCTATTCATTTTCCATATTAATTTCTAATTTATTATTTAAATCCCTATGAAAATTCCTCCTTTCCCCGTATTAATTTAAATATAAAAAATTCCCATATACTATATATCCCGTCCCTTTGGTTGAAAAATAACCATATAATTATTAATTGTGATTAATTGGTTGAAATTTCAAATTAATAAATAAACCTGACACTCCGCCGTATAAAGGGATTAATTAACCCTCATGGTTAATTAATAACCTAATCCACCAATAGAATTCCCCCCGATGCGATTATTTTATAATAAATTACATTGGGCCCACCTTTTTATTTCTCCACCGTCTTTCCAACTCGACCACCGTTCGATCGACCAATCTAAGATCTATGGTTGACGTCCATATCGTTGCGCCTCCATGTCCAAACGATAACGCGCGATGGCCAAGCGGTTTTCTGAACAGTGTCGTGCCACGTGTCATATATCATATGGAATCGCTCTCCCTCTACTAAAAACCACCCTTCCCCAAAAGTTGTGCGATGAATAACATTTACCGCTTGCCTCCCGTGACAAAGCCACCGTACTTGCTGATTTAATCCATTAAAAAAATAAAAAACCCACCAACCTTTGACTTTGCAAATAAAACAAATGAACCTGCGTCATTTTCATTATCCCATGCAGTGACTAGTGTCCCATGCAACAAATTCCAAAATCAACTGTTGAAGTTTGTCAATCACCACCTTGCTGAGGAAAATTGCAATCAAGTATTCCAGAATTCATCCGCCATAGCCAATAACTATTTTAGTTACTGTTCATTTCCCGGAAAACAGGTATTTACCCAAATTCCCGTTGAACTCTACAAAATCCTAGTTTTTGTATTAATTCCACACGAAAAACTGAAACAGGGTTCAAAATTGGTCTTCATTTCATTCCTCAATTGCAATTGCATTCCCAAATCTGTGATTGTGCCCATTTTTTTCATCAAAACCCGAATTCATTTCTGAATCCACAAGAACCAGAAATGGAAATGCCCGTGGCTTTGAATGTTGCACCCCTGAATGCCCCTCACAGAGATTTAGACTATCTGCCTTTAGCAGATAGGGATTTTCAAGTCAAAGACCTTGTCCTCAGTGAAAATCCTCTTCGAATTTTTTGCCACTACAGAGATAACTACCTGAATGGCTCTGAAATTTTTGGATTATGGGAATCAAATATTTCCATGTATCTTCTCCCCTCAGTCCACATTTTTCCTGAAATAATCCATTAATACCATGCCAATTATGATCCCAATCAACGAGCACTCTTGTCCCCGAGTCAAACCGTCCTTTTCCAAATAACTGCTCAGTCTATCAATGAAATGTTATATTTTCAGCCTATTCAAGCCCTGACTCTCCTTTCTATGGGATATTTACTTGAGAAATCAGCAAATTTATCCAAAGAAGAGTTAAATCACCTCTGCAAAACCTTCATGTTTCCAGAACATCAGCCCAAAGGCCCTCCCCCTTATGGTTATACCTTTTTCACTGATGTGGGCAGGCTTATTTTGAATATGATATCCTCTATAATGGGTTTCAATACTAGTGAATATGTTGATCAATTAACCCTAGTATTGTTGTCAATTTTTACCTCTGGACAGCCCCCTACTGTCAAATATGATTTTGCTTCCTACATTGCTGATAAAATCCATGATCAGTTCATGAGATTGGAAAATGAGAGAGTGTTCAAGTATTCCTCTGTTATATATCATCTCATGCTTTACTACCAATCAGAAAGTTTTCCTTTCCAGGTCAAGAAACTTGATGCCAAAGGAAACCCTAGGTCTGTAATATTTTGGTCTGCAATCACTCATAATTCCTCTGATTCTCCTTATTCTTACAATGATTTCATTAACCTGTTGTACCACAACCACTATGATAGCAGTCTCCCTCTAATTTGATAGTGACATCAAGAAAATTCTCCAACTCTCAAAGCAATAGAGGATAGGTGATTGGTACCTATACCTAAATCACACAGAAATAAGAATATATGGATGTGAGTTATGCCCTTTCAAGTTACCAAAGTATGTCCCAATAAGGCTCCTTGCCTTAGAATATTTCAGACAGATGATATATTCTGATATAGTCCATTTTTGCAATGCAAAGAAAAAAGCTCAACTTGGGATTAAGAGTTAGTTAGGTCCTTTTGTCTGCAATTCTAGGGATGCTGGAAAAGAAGTTGAAAGAATCTTAGAAGACTATCTCAAATTACAAAAAAATTTCCCTGCGGGTGCCTTATGACCCATGACTTCAGCCCTGAGTAGAGGATGAAAAAACAAATTGTCTACCCTTTATTCATCGTAGAATCCAAAAAAATTGAACAAGCCGCTCTTTGACAATCGAACCCGACTCCTCAAAGCCCAGTTCATCGACGGCATTGCCTACGGGCAAAAATCTTCATGAACTTCATAATGATTAGGAGAATTTGTTAAATTTGTTTTATCTCGGGCATGAGGTGAAGCATTTATTCTCCCAATTCTGACCTGCTTTATTCATATACGGGGAATGGTGACTTCTGAGAAGCTTCAAGAGGCTAGAATCACAGGAAGATAAATGGTGGGAAGAAATGTTAGAACTTTTGTAAATATTATCTCTTTGCTGATTTTGCACAGTTTTGATTATTTACTACAGTAAGTCATGATAAGAAGGGTAAAAGGATAAACAGAGGTTAAAGAGTATCAGTACAGGTAAAGAGTATCAATGAAACAGAGCAGCCAACATTGAATTACTAAAGAGGACAGCAGCAAGCCCAATCATAGGGCCTGCCTCCAGCACATTCCCAAATGAAGGAAACAGCACAACATCGGTTATCCTTTCTCTTATCTACGAGACCATCTGTCTCTATTTTCTTGTAATATATCCATGAGTCATCCTAGATTATATCTCATTTTGTTAGGAGATAGTTTTTATAATTATTTGTATAAATACTCCCTCAATTGGAGTATTGAGGGGTGGATTCTTAGAATTTGTTGTAACATTGATTACTTTGGAATAAAGTGTTGTTGGACAAATTTCGTATGGCCAGCTGGATAAGGAATTGATGAAAGGGACTTTTCACAGGATTCTTGAATCAAACAACGGATCAATAAGTCATCTATCTCTTATGTTTTGAATTTGTATACTTGTTTATTATATCATCTATGTTTCATATCTGAATGATAAACGAAAAGGAATAATTTAGAAAGTGCTTAAGTGCAATCTGTTTTCAATCGTTATTCTTCTTAATGTTTTCTTCTAAACTAGTTTAAACAGTGAATTCTTAATTGCTCCTGTTTTCTAGTTTATTCATTTTGATTATTTGATAAAGAATTCTTAATTTCTCTTTGTCAACAATCAGTCAAGTTCCCTCTTTTGAATATGTTGAAGGATTCTTATTTTCCCTTCATCCATTTCAAATCCATTCCATTCATTTAAGATTTATGATTTTTCTTTATTTGATTACCTTGCCCTATGAAACCATCTCTTGTTGAGAAACTTAATCTAGTTAAGCCATCTTCTTTGACTCCATTAGCCCAATGGCCTAAATTACTCAGTCTTACCCTCTGCTATAGAATTTCATCACCCAATTTCAATCAAAATCCCTAAACTTTCATAACTAACCTAATATATTTCAAAAACAAAGCTAAATTTTACAGAGAGAGCCCTCTCTGGGTATAGATTGGCTAGATTCTATACCTAAAAGTTGGTTTTTGGTTACCTCGGACCCCTTTCCTCTTCCAACAACTTCAAGGAAAATCTGAATGATAACATAGTGGCGACTCCACTGGGGACCTGAATAATTTTATTGTTACTATTGTTTACTTTATAAACTACAAACGGAGCCTGAAGTTAGCCAGGTAGCCTTTTAACTGCTTTTGCTCTGCAATTGCATAAGTAAATAAATGTTGCTTCAGTCTATCTCCGATCTAGTTTATGAACTAAACTTTGGTTTCAAGCATTTGATCAGTTCCTCTAGTCAAATAAAAGTTTAAGAAAATTTAAATCCAATATCAAAAATTCTTAAAAATATTGTCGAAGTTGTGTTTTTCATTCCATTTAGACAAAAAACCAAAAAAAGAAAATCACCTAGAAACCTGACTTCAGAAAGGACTCATTACACTAGGGCCAATCCTCACCCAAATCCTTTGCTTGTGTTTGAAAATCCGAATCTGATCCCTAGAATTCTTAGGAGACAAGAGAGTCAAGAAAGCTCTGGTAGTTCTCGACCTCTCTATAGATCAATATCCTATCCTGTGAAGTGGATTTATCTTGAGGACAAACCATTTGATGAGCAATTTGAAACCTCTTTATTTGTAAATTTTTCTGAATCTGATTTGTCCAATTTGGTTCCAGACCCAGTATTTCTTGAAGATTTACAATTTGAATTTGTTACTTCACATCTTGATAAACATTTTCGAAATTCCATACAATCTAAGCTTACCTCTGAAGGAAAATCAAATATTTCTGTGATCACTTCAGCCTCTCCAAGTTCATCAACGTTTCATGAAACATCTCAACCTCAAACTACCCCTTCTACTCCTCCATCCAATACTCATAGACCAACTTCACCTGTTATTTCATCGCTACCTCCTGCAATGGTAAACAGATATGCTCCTTTGGTATTACCATCCAATCTAGGGGCTATGCCCCAAGACTACCAAACTAAAATCACTCCCTTTGATGGTTCTGGTACTTATACTGCACAACATCATACTAAAAAGATGACCGATTATTTTGAAATTTATGAAATAGATGCTGATGATGTAAGAATGAGAATATTTGTCCAAAGTTTTACTGGAGAAGTCAGAACCTGGTTTAGATCCCTTCCTGCAAACAGTGTTACTGACTTACAAGCTCTTTATAGAACATTTTTAAACAGATGGGAAAAGAAGAAAGATCCTCTTCAAATCTTATCAGACTTTGGAAAACTAAAGAAGGACCAAATGAGATTGTGCAAGATTACGTCACCAGGTTCAATGATGCTTACTATGCCATTCCTCAAAACCTTAGACCTCCTCCAGATTCAGTATTAATCAAATTCCCTGATGGATTTGATTCTGATATGGCATATCAGCTTAGGGAAAGAGCTCCTCAAACTTTAGAAGATATGCAAAGTATAGCTGTTAGTGTTGAAGCTAACCTGATAGAGAAACGAGCTAGAGCCAGAGCTGAAAGGAGAATGCCTTTAAATGAATAACCCTCAGCTTTTGAAAAGAAACTGGATGCTATTATTAAAGGGATGGAAAGGCTAGGAGATAGAGTAGAAAAAATTGAAAAGAAATCTCCTTGGGATGGTCAACCAGGAAATACTGGGAGAAATCCAAATTTCAGAAGGAACCAAAATCAAAATACTGGAAAAACTGGTCCTGACCAAAATATTAGGCCCCCATTCCAGGAAAATTATATTGAAGCCTCAACTTCTGAGGAACCAACTGAATATGCTCAAATAAATAACTTTATTGAACGCAAGAACGAACCAGAAGTTTTCTTGACCCAAGAGGATCAAGAAGCTCACATTCTTAAGCAATTTCAAACCCATTCAGGAGAATCATTTGACTTTAAGGAAGGATATGACACAGCCATTTACGAAGTTCACAAGCAATATAATTTGAGGAGCAGAAGAATTGATGTCTCGAAAACAAGTAAACAGAAAGCTACAAAACAACCCCTCAAAGGTAAAAACAATACTACCCCTATACATATTCTTTCTAGATCAGATCCAAATCCTTCCAACCCAATAATTGAAGACATATCCGATACTCAACTGAATAACAGACAACTTTCCAATACTCTTCCTCCTAAAGGAAATGTAGAAGAACCTCCAGAAGTTGATTCGGAAACAACTTCATCCCACAACCCCACTCCTAAAAAGGAGAATAATATTGAAAACACAGAAGATAAAGAGAATCCAACTGTTCGAAATACAAGAACTCAGACTGAAAAACCTTTTAATCTAGAAGCTGAAGTAGGCAAATTAAAAATAGTTGTTCCATTGTCTGAATTAGCTAAACATGATGTCTACCGAAGTTAAATCAATAGATCACTTAATATTACTGGAATTGATGACTCATTAAATGTTTTTGATGACCAACCTAGTTTATTATTTGGCCCTGAAGTAAATGGAAAACTAGGAAGTGGAGGGACTTTTCCATTCTATGTGAGTTTGAACATACATGATAAAATACTTCATGATGCCATGCTTGATTCTGGGGCATCTCACAATCTAATTCCCAAGGCTGTAATGGATAAATTAAACCTAGACATCACCAGACCATACAAAGATCTCTTTTATTTTGTTTCAAATCAGGTGAGATGTTTAGGATTAATCAAAGATTTGTGTGTTTCACTGGTTCAATACCTGCAAAAACAATTTTGATGGATATAGTAGTAGCAGATATTCCTCCAAAATATGGTATGTTATTGTCCAGATCTTGGGGTGCAAAGCTTGGAGGATCTCTTCAATTGGAGATGTCATATGCTACTATTTCAATGTTCATCCAACCTAAGAGACTATACAGAGAAACTTTAATGAAGTATGTAGTCAGTAGTCAGGAGAAACCTGAAAATTTCCCCATCTACTCAGTACACTCTGATATGGATTCATTTATTCTTTATAATTCCAAAATTGATCCTCTTACTGAATTAGAAGTTCCAGCAAAAAAACCAAAAGAAATTACAAATGAAAAATCTAATGTTCAAATCCAGGAAATCTCTAAGGACACTGAGGAATTAGATACCCAAGAGAAACCAGAAGAAAGTAAAAAACCAGATCTCACTGTTAAGAAAGTTCCTGAAACTCCTGATACCAATTATGAACATGAAATTCTTTGGCACCTAGAATTTGATGGTTCCGTCAATAAATTAGGAGCAGGAGCTAGAGTTTGGGTGCATAATCTTGAAAATGATCATGCTGAAGGCCATGCCTATAGGTTAAATTTCAAATGCACAAATAATATGACAGAATATGAAGCTCTTTTGCTAGGTCTTAAACTTATCAAAAGATTAGGGGAAATTGGAGTATCTGTCATAGGAGATTCTGATTTAATCATTCAACATATCAAAGGTCACTTTCTGACAAACGATCCTGGACTGAGAGAATATAGAGGAACAATTGTATAGATTCTCAATACTTTTATACAGACTCAGCTTGCTAAAATCCCAAGAAAAAAAATTTGCATGCTCATAGTCTTGTAATGTTTTCTAGCACTTGTAAATTACCATTTGAACCTGATCATCAGTTTACAGTTGATATTAGACATAGACCAGCCATACCAGACAATTTTAAGAATTGGAAAGTGTTTGCAAATGACAATCAGATTAACAATTTTCTGACTCTAGAGAATGAATTTTCTAACAGTAACATAGATGAAGATACAGTCATTGAATCTGATCAAATAGATGAACAAGAAACAGAAATTTCAAAAGAGAGTGCAATTCAAATGCTTCATCCAACAAAGTTCACCAAAAAATAAATGTAGGACCTTGAACAAATGGAGGTTGATGAGATTATAGAAGAAGAATCTGAGATCATTAATTTAAAAGATAATCATTTTCCTCAAGGATTAACTCCTCTCGAAGATCTTTTTGACTCTAATGATATTCCAAAGAAACCTAAAATCGAACCATTGAAAGCTGATATTGAGGAATACAATCTGGGAACTAAAGAAAATCCTAAGATAATAAATTTATCTAAATCTTTGCCTCCTGATCAAAAACCAAAATATGTTGAACTAATAAGAGAATTCCAGGATGTCTTTGCCTGGAGTTATGAAGACTTGAAATCATATGACACCTCTATAATTCAACATATAGTACCTTTGAAAGAAAATCAGAAACCATTTAAACAGAAACTCAGCAGAATCAACCCTATATTGTTGCCTTCAATTGAAAAATAAATCAAACGAATGTATGAAGAAGGGATAATTTCTCCCATTAGGTTTTCAGAATGGGTGTCTAATTTAGTCCCTACTAGGAAGAAAACTAGAGAGATCAGATTATGTGTTGATTTAAGAAATGTAAATAAGGTTTCTTTGAAGGATAATTACCCTTTGCCCAAAATGGATCACATTTTACAAAGGGTAGTAGGTGCTTCTAGGATTTCTCTTCTAGATGGGTTCTCAGGATACAACCAGATTCTGGTTCATCCTAATGACCAGGAAAAAATAGCTTTTACAACACCATGGGGCACATTCAAGTACGTTAAAATGCCATTTGGACTTAAAAATGTAGGAGAAACCTTCCAAAGAGAAATGGACATCGCATTTGCAAAAGAAATTCATGACTTTCTTGTTATATATCTGGATGATTTAACTATTTTTTCTAAATTAGATCAACAACATTTGGACCATCTCAGACAAGTATTCATAAAATGAAGAAAGTATGGTATCTCTTTGAATCCAAAGAAGTCCTTGTTTGGTCTTGAAGAAGGTAAAATCTTGGTCCATATCATCTCGAAAGATGATATTAGAATTGATCCTGCTAGAATAGAAGCTATATTGCAGATACCTCACCCTAGAAATGTCAAAGAACTTCAAGCTTTCCTAGGAAAAATCAATTTTTTGAGAAGATTCATATCTAGCTTAGCTGAACTAATTAGATTGCTTACTAACATGTTAAGAAAGGATTCAAGTATTAAATGGACAGTAGAAGCCAAACAAGCATTTGAAGAAATTAAAATGGCTTTGACTAGAACACTAGTTCTTACCAGTCCACAATTTGATAGAGACTTCATAATATTTTCATTTGCATTAGAACATACTGTAGCAGTTGTTTTATTACAAAAGGATGATCAAGGATGTGAAAAACCTATAGCCTTTTTTAGTAAAGCACTGAGAGATGCATCATTAAAATACAACATCATGGAAAAACAAGCTTTTGCACTCATAAAAGCTATTAAAGATTTTAGAATCTATATATTGTATTCCCATGTGATAGCCTATGTACCAAATGTTGTTGTCAAAGACATCTTAACTCAAGATGGAATTGAGGGAAAAAGAGATAAATGGATTGCTACCATATTAGAGTATGATATTGAAATAAAACCTACAAAGCTTATAAAGGGACAGGGATTGGCTCAACTCATGACAAAAACAAATTGCCAAACCCTGGATATTAATGAACTGGATGACGAACAGGAGATGGCGACTCCACAAATCAGCCAGGCCTTCTTAGATTCACCTTGGTATGCTGATATAATTTATGTATTGTTAAACCTGCAAGCTCCTCCAGGGTTATCCAGAACAAAGAAAAGGTTTTTAAATATGACATCTTTAAAGTTTTGTATTTTAGATAATGTTCTCTTTTGGAAAAATCATGATGGTATTCTATTGAATTGTTTGTTAAAATATGAAGCTGACAAGGCTCTCAATGAATTCCATGCAGGAGACTGTGGTGGACACCTTTATTGGAAATAAACTGCAGACAAGATCCTAAGAGCTGGATTTTATTGGCCCACCTTGTTCTCTGATGTAAATAAATTTGTTACTACTTGCCATAAATGTCAAATTTTTGAAGGCAAGAGAAAACTATTACCTTTACCCCTGAAACCAATTTCCACTAAAAAACCTTTCCAACAATGGGGCCTGGATTTCATTGGAGAAATCCATCCCCCTTCTTCTGGCCAAAACAAATGGATCCTTACTGCTACAGACTATTTTACCAAATGGATAGAAGCAATTCCTTCCAGACAAGCCAATGACACTGTGATTATAGGATTCCTAGAAACCAATATATTATCAAGATTTGGTTGTCCTGAGAAAATTATAACTGATAATGTTGCTGCCTTCAAATCTAAGAAGATGATAAGTTTCTGTAATAAATATCATATCACCTTAAGCCATTCCACAGCCTATTACCCTCAGGGTAATGGACTGGCTGAATCTTCCAACAAAAGTCTCATTAATATTATTAAGAAATTATTGGAGGAAAACAAGAAAAATTGGCACAAGAAACTTACAAATTCACTATGGGCAGACAGACTCACCACCAAAAAATCTATTGGGACCAGTCCTTATGAGTTATTATATGGAATTGAGGTTGTATTTCCTTCATCTTTAGTAGTTCCTATAATGAAATTACTTCAAGAAGCTCAGGTTGAACCTAATGACATTCAAAGGAGAATAAATCAGACTATCAATTTGCAGCAAACCAGAGAGGAAGTTTATCAAAGATCCCAAGTATTGCAGGAGAAACTAAAGAAGATATTTGATAAAAGGACCAAGGCAGAAGATTTCCAACTGGGAAACAAAGTTTTAAGATGGGATTCCAGAAGAGAGGATAAGGGAAAACATGGGAAGTTTGACTTCCTATGGAAAGGACCTTATATTATTCATGCTTTACAAGGAAATAATACATATTTTCTAAAAAACTTGGATGGTACAGAAACTGAAGAAGGGCCAGTTAATGGTCGAATGTTGAAACATTACTTTGATCCTATTTATTAGGATATCCTGATTTTTAACATGTACATACTATATCCTTTGTAATGTTACAATTTTGAGTGGATAGTAACTTACTGAAGGCCCTCAGCTTTTGAATTATTACTTTCATACATACAATAAAGTAACAAGAAGAAGAAGATTCCATGGTTCAGTCAAAATCATTCTGAGGACAACTGACCTGCTGTTCTTGACTTTTCACCAGGAAAATCCATCCCCAAGTGCAGCCAGTGTTAGACTCCTATACCAATAGGTGTCATATATTATGATTTACTTGATGAGCTATGTAATATGTTCATACCTTTTCTTGTTACAAAGGTTTTCCATATTGTCAAAAAAAAAAAAAAATTAAAAAAATGTAAAGAGGGTATACCCTAAAAGAAAAATCAAAGGGTGAAAAAATAAAAATGGCCAAAAAAGTGAAAGAAAATGAACCCCACCAAAAGAAATTCCAAGAAAAGTGTGCAAGTCTAAATTCCACTACTTCTTGCTCTTATATAAATAAACAAACTGTATGCAACTTGTATTTTATGCCACAATTTATGAACAGTCAAACAGTTTAAGCTTGGCTAGTTCATTTTTCAATTTTATGTTTTAGATATAGAGAATAAAATCTGACCAAACTATTTAATCTTGGCAGATAAGTAGATAGGTAGAGTAAATAAAAGGAGATCAACAGTTTAATCTGAGCCCTTGGATGTAATAAGGTTAGAATTAGAAAGGTTTCTACATGTAAAAGAAAAAGTATGATAAGGGTTTTCCAGTCTAAGTACACCCTAATAAAGAAGAAAAATTGGTAGGGTAAAGTAGGTAGGGTAGGTAGATGTTGTTGCAGAATTACATGTGATGGATGATGACTCTAGATGTGTTAAAACTTTACTTTCATCACAAGTGCAAAGGCAGACACTACACTGGAAGAATTTCAAGAAAAGAAAAGTCAAATTATTAACTTCCCCTCTCATTTTTCCCTAAAAAGTTTCACTAATTTCCCCTAAGTACTAAGGCATTTGAAAATTAGAGGGGCTCAAGGCATTTCCTTGAATTTTGGAGGGACCAGACCCTCGGCCCAATAATTGGAAAAGCTTAAGTACTAAAAATCATTCATCATGACATTCATTCACTTCTAAAAAATCCTTTCCTAAGTAAAATCCCATTTTACTTAGGAAAATTATGCAATATTTCATAAAAAACCTATTCATAAAAGCATAAGTTAAATACATTACCTTGATGTTTTACACTTAGAGCTTCTATTCATTTTCCATATTAATTTCTAATTTATTATTTAAATCCCTGTGAAAATTCCTCCTTTCCCCGTATTAATTTAAATATAAAAAATTCCCATATACTATATAGCCCACCCCTTTGGTTGAAAAATAACCATATAATTATTAATTGTGATTAATTGGTTGAAATTTCCAATTAATAAATAAACCTGACACTCCGCCGTATAAAGGGATTAATTAACCCTCATGGTTAATTAATAACCTAATCCACCAATAGAATTCCCCCCCATGCGATTATTTTATAATAAATTAAATTGGGCCCACCTTGTTATTTCTCCACCATCTTGCCAACCCGACCACTGTTCGATCGACCAATCTGAGATCTATGGTTGACATCCATATCGCTGCGCCTCCACGTCCGAATGATAACGCGCGATGGCCAAGCGGTTTTCTGAACAGTGTCGTGCCACGTGTCATCTATCATATGGAATCGCTCGCCCTCCGCTGAAAACTGCCCTTCCCCAAAAGTTGTGCGATGAATACCATTTACCACTTGCCTCCCGTGACAAAGCCACTGTACTTGCTGACGTCATTCATTAAAAAAATAAAAAACCCTCCAACCTTTGACTTTGAAAATAAAACAAATGAACCTGCGTCATTTTCATTATTCCATGCAGTGACTAGTGTCCCATGCAACAAATTCCAAAATCAACTGTCGAAGTTTGTCAACTGCCACCTTGCTGAGGAAAATTGCAGTCGAGTATTCCAGAATTCATCCGCCATAGCCAACCCCTGTTTTAGTTACTGTTCATTTCCCGGAAAATAGGTATTTACCCAAATTCCCATTGAACTTTGCAAAATCCTAGTTTTTGTTTTAATTCCACACGAAAAACTGAAACAGGGTTCAAAATTGGTCTTCATTTCATTCCTCAATTGCAATTGCATTCCCAAATCTGTGATTGTGCCCGTTTTTTTCATCAAAACCTGAATTCATTTCTAAATCCACAAGAACCAGAAATGGAAATTCTTGTGGCTTTGAATGTTGCACCCCTGAATGCCCCTCACAGAGATTTAGACTATCTGCCTTTAGCAGATAGGGATTTTCAAGTCAAAGACCTTGTCCTCAGTGAAAATCCTCTTCAAATTTTTTTCCACTGCTGAGATAACTACCTGAACGGCTCTGAAATTTTTGGATTATGGGAATCCAATCTTCCCATGTATCTTCTCCCCTCAGTCCACTTTTTCCCTGAAATAATCCATTACTGCCATGCCAATTATGATCCCAATCAACGAGTAGTCTTGTCCCCGAGTCAAACCGTCCTTTTCCCAATAACTGCTCAGTCTATCAATGAAATGTTACAGTTTCAGCCTGGTCAAGCCCTGACTCTCCTTTCCATGGGAGATTTACTTGAGAAATCAGCCAATTTATCCAAATAAGAGTTAAATCGCCTCTGCAAAACCTTCATGTTGCCAGAACATCAGCCCAAAGGCCCTCCCCCTTATGGTTATACCTTTTTCACTGATGTGGGCAGGCTTATTTTGAATATGATATCCTCTATAATGGGTTTCAATACTAGTGAATATGTTGATCAATTCACCCTAGTATTGTTGTCAGGTACACACCCACAGACGGCCCTGCTGTCAAATATGATTTTGCTTCCTACATTGCTGATAAAATCCATGATCAGTTCATGAGATTGGAAAATGAGAGAGTGTTCAAGTATTCCTCTGTTATATATCATCTCATGCTTTACTACCAATCATAAAGTTTTCCTTTCCAGGTCAAGAAACTTGATGCCAAAGGAAACCCTAGGTCTGTAATCTTTTGGTCTGCAATCACTCATAATTCCTCTAATTCTCCTTATTCTTACAATGAGTTCATTGACCTATTTGTGCACCCTGAAACCACTTTATTAACAGGAGTCTCCCCTCCTAGGGTCAATAATAACATGAAGAAAATTCTCCAACTTTCTAAACAATACAAGATAGGTGATTGGTACCTATACCGAAATCACACAGAAATCAGAATATATGGGTGTGAGTTATGCCCTTTCAAGTTACCAAAATATGTCCCAATGAGGCTCTTTGCTTTAGAGTATTTCAGACAGATGATAAATTCAGACATAGTTCATTTTTTCAATGCAAATAAAAAAGATCAACTCATAATTAAAAGTCAATTAGGTCCTTTTATCTGCAATTCTAGGGATGTAGGAAAAGAAGTTGAAAGAATCTTAGAAGACTATCTCAAATTACAAAAAAGTTTCTACTGGGTACCTTATGACCCAAACAACTTTATTTGTGATAGAAGGATGAAAAAAAAATTATCACCATACCTTCATCGTAGAATCCCAGAAATTGAACAAGCATGCTGACAATCAGGCCAGCTCCTCAACTAGTTCATCAGCAGCAGCATTGCCTACAGGCAAAAATGTTCATGACAAATTGGAGAATTTGTTTTATCTCGAGCATGAGGTGAAGCATTTATTCTCAATTCAGCCTACTTTATTCATATATACAGAGATAGATGAAGCTCTGAGGAAGCTTCAAAGAACCAGAATACCGGAAGATAAATGGTGGGAAGAAATGTTAGAACTTTTGTAAATATTATCCTTGCATGAATTTTGATTATTTACTACAGTAAGTCATGATAAGAAGGGTAAAAGGATAAACAGAGGTTAAAGTGTATCAGTATAGGTAAAGAGTATCAATGAAACAGAGCAGCCAACACAGAATTACTAAAGAGGATAGCAGCAAGCCCAATCATAGGGCCTACCTCCAGCACATTCCCAAAGGAAGGAAATAGCACAACATCGGTTATCCTTTCTCTTATCTACGAGACCATCTGTCTCTATTTTCTTGTAATATATCCATGAGTCATCCTAGATTATATCTCATTTTTTTAGGAGATATTTTTTATAATTCTTTGTATAAATACTCCCTCAATTGGAGTATTGAGGGGTGGATTCTTAGAATTTGGCGTAACATTGATTACTTTGGAATAAAGTGTTGTTGGAAAAATTTCGTATGGCCAGCTGGATAAGGAATTGATGCAAGGGAATTTTCACAGGATTCTTGAATCAAACAACGGATCAATAAGTCATCTATCTCTTATGTTTTGAATTTTTATACTTGTTTATTATATCATCTGTGTTTCATATCTGAATGATAAATGAAAAGGAATAATTCAGAAAGTGAAGTGCAATCTGTTTTCAATTGTTATTCTTCTTAATGTTTTCTTCTAAACTAGTTTAAACATTGAATTCTTAATTGCTCCTATTTTTTAGTTTATTCATTTTGATTATTTGATAAAGAATTCTTGATTTCTCTTTGTCAACAATCAGTCAAGTTCACTCTTTTGAATATGTTGAAGGATTCTTAGTTTCCTTTCATCCATTTCTAGTCCATTCCATTCATTTAAGATTTATGATTGTTCTTTATTTGATTACCTTGCCCTGTGAAATTATTCTTTTAAGCCATCTTATTTGACTCCATTATCCCAATGGCATAAATTACTCAGTCTTACCCTCTGCTATAGAATTTCATCACCCAATTTCAATCAAAATCCCTAAAATTTCATAACTAGCCTAATATCTTTCAAAAACAAAGCTAAATTTTACAGAGAGAGCCCTCTCTGGGTACAGATTGGCTAGATTATGTACCTAAAAGTTGGTTTGTGGTTACCTCAGACCCCTTTCCTCTTCCAACAACTTCAAGGAAAATCTGAGTGATAACATGTATCATCCAATAATTTTTCATTTATGTAATGTAAATGAGGTTTCCCCCTCAAAGAAGATAATTTTTAAGTCATTGATCTATATTTTCTTTTCCTTTTGTGATTTGGTTGAATAGCATTTTCCCGGTTCCCTGATCTCCCCCATAGGGGTTGCAACTGAGAGTCAACTTGCATACACTAAGAGATATGTCAGGCCTCATGCGGTTCGTCCACTAAATTTCCAATTCCGTGGAGTACAACTAAAGATTTCTTCTTTTGTTGTAGAGGAGGTTAGGTGATGTTCATTATTATTCACCACAATTTCACACTCTAGTAGTGATGGGAAGTGCATTAGTTTCCCTCTTTTGTATTATTTTTGTTCTTTGATTCATGTGCCATGTTGCATCAGATGGTCTACCATTTTTTTGAAGCAATTTTACATGGATTTAAATAGATCTCATGGATTGATACATGGGAGGGTGACCTTCCCTTTCACTTCTAATATTTTTTGTTTATTTTTCGATAGATTTCCAGAGATGAGGCCTAAATTTAATCGTTGCCCTCCTATGCCGATAACTGAGGTTCGGATGCACATGTGGGGGAAGATAATGCCTAAGTGGGACACGTCAGAGTATCTGGCTAGGATTTCTCGCGAGCAACTAGTGCTACTGACCAATGAGGATGACAATGTGTTTGTCACATTGGTGCTTCCATAATCAGGGATTGATTGGAGAGGGTGTCCCAACATCTTCTTCACAACGAATGAGACTCTAGATGATATGTTAAGTCCCTATATTAATAGTGTAGCCCCTTATTATGTTAGTGTAGCCCCCCTTATTGTTATTATTGTACCCCTGTAACCCCCATATTGTTATTATTGTGCCCTTAAATTATTATTGTTAGGTCGGCTAGGATTACATTGTGGCCCACTAGGATTACATTATGGCCCCATGGACTCCTATATATAAAAAGGAGGTTTTGTAAATTGTATCATCCAAGAATTGTTCATTCATGTAATGTATTGGAGGTTGCCCCCTCGAAGTGGCTCATTTCTAAGGCGTGAATATCTCTTTTCTTCTCTCTTTAGAGCTGGTTACACAACATTTGGTATCGGAGCTTTGGGATTCTAGGGTTTCGCTGCTCCAAACAGGTCATCGTGGAATTTTCGCTATAACTTTTTTTCTACGAAGCTTCAGAAGCTGAAATTTTTAGGGTGCGAAGCCGAAATCTTGAGGAAGGTTGTCTAAAAATTTCAGATCTTGGTTCGCAATATTTGAGGAGATATCATCTGTGGAAGTTAGGTATCTTTTCAGGCTCATAAACAGGTCATCGTGGCATTTGCACTATAAAGTTTTTTGTACGAAGGTTCAGAGTCTGAAATTCATATGGTGCAAAGCTGAAATCCTGAGGAAATTCGTCAAAAAATTTCAGAGCTTGGTTCGCAATATTTTTGGAGATATGATCTGTGGAAGGTAGTGCTTTTTCAGGCTCCTGAATTGCATCTCAAAGAGGTGATCGTGGGAAAAGTTCAATAACTCTCTCTCTGGGCATCGGATTGGAGTGCCGTAAAAAGGTTGTCACAAGTACACAGACTGTAGTTTCTTGGATATCAATTTCAGAGACAAAGGACTAAACAATGACACGTGGAAAGTCGTACAAGTTAGCTCTACTGAACCAGTCCATAATTAGGTCATTGTGGAAGATTAGACATAACTTTGTCTTGAAGAATCCAAATCAAATCAGACCTGTGGAATTTGAAATAAGCTTCAGAGGACTACTACAAGGCTGAATTTCAGATATTGAGGATCTGCAATTATAGAGGTAATTTAATTTCAATATCTAGCTCCTCAAAAGAAAGAGAAAGGTGTGTATCTGGTTTTTAAAATTGCATAACGTTTGTTTGAAAAAGCAATTGAAGTGATTCCAAGTGCATATTTTAGAATTTTTATCAATATTGGGTTCTATAATGCCTCCAAAAAATAATTCCATACCTATTAATCCCTCAAAAAGCTATACTATGACGCATGAAGAGGAAGAGTTGCAGTATGAGATATCAAAATTACGGTACCAAGTGCAACAAGTTTTGATCTTACGAAGAGCAATCGAAGATGAAATAGATGGTTTAAAAGCAGAAATGGAGGCTAAGTTGGATGGTTTGAAGGATCAAATAATAGCTAATATGGATGATAAATTAGTGGAAGATCACAGCGAGCATCAACAACAAGTTCTCCAACTCTCAAAGGATAACCCAACTTTGGTGTAGAATCTAATGAAACAACAGGAAGATCAACATCACATCGAAAGAAGTTATGAAGTAGTCATAGAAACAAGAACTCGACAAGTACGATCAATTTCAGAGTATCTCAGCAAGTGGAAGAACTTTTCTGTAGAAGATTTCACATGGGAGGATGAGAATTTTATACAGAAGCATCAAGAAATAATCAAGCGTTGAGGACAACACTTGTTTGAAGGAGAGGGGCATGTTAAGTCCCTATATTAATAGTGTAGTCCCTTATTATGTTAGTGTAGCCCCCCCTTATTGTTATTATTGTACCCTTGTAACCCCCATTTTGTTATTATTGTGCCCTTAAATTATTATTGTTAGGTCGGCTAGGATTACATTGTAGCCCACTAGGATTACATTATGGCCCCATGGACTCCTATATATAGAAAGGAGGTTTTGTAAATTGTATCATCCAAGAATTGTTCATTTATGTAATGTATTGGAGGTTGCCCCCTCAAAGTGGCTCATTTCTAAGGCGTTTATATCTCTTTTCTTCTCTTTTTGGAGCTGGTTACACAACATGATAGAGGTAATATTAGTGTTTTCTTTAATAGATCAACTAGTTTCATTCTCTTATTTGAATGAATTAGAATAATATTTATTCTAGAATGTTATTTAACTTTTTCTTATTAAACTTTTTAATGAGATTGTCTAATTATTTATCTATAATATATATTTTGTAGATATCGGCACATTCAATAGGGACATGCCTCCTCCCCCATCGGATGTCAAAGTAGATGAGGAGATGGGTGAGGCCCAAGAGGGTGAGGCACATCCTTAGGGGGGTGTGGGCATTTGGGACCGTATACATGGTATACAAGTTCATATGGACTATTGGGACTAATTTTCCTGAGTTTTGATTGATGTAAGGAGTTTGCACAGTGAGGCCTCAAGATATCACCGTGGATCCTATTTTCATGGGTTTTTACAGGGATTTTCTATGTGAGATGTCTCTAATGCGGCATATCATCGTCTTTAGTAGTGTAGGAACATCGCGGATGGATGCAGGGCAACATCATTCAACAACAGATACATCAGATAAGGGTGGTGATGATGATGATCAGGGTGATGATCATGATCATGATGAAAAGGGTGGAGATCATGATTCTTATGGTAGTACCACCCCTTTGGATCATGGCCATCAGGGTGTCGGTGCTCCATCTGTAAGTACACCTCCTCAGTATCATAATGACGAGATGCTAGATCTAGAGGATGTGTCACATGTTTCTCCTGATAAAGAAAACCAACCACCTCCTCCTCCACCTCAAAGTTCACCAGACTGTGTTCAGGGTGTAGCCATCCATCTTATTCTACTCGTGCATACTATCCAACTCATTCTCCACCTCAACTGAGTTCGACAGTTGTTGATCATATAGTATTTGACCATCCATTGTCTTCTATTTCACACCAGCCTGGCACTATGTCTGTTTTTTAGGATATTTGATTACACTTATTTGAATTAATTTATATGTTGGTGTTGATTTTCATATTGTTAGGTCTTGTTTGATATGTTCATTTAATGTGCTTGCGGATATATGTGTATATGATAGCAGTTATTTGACATGAGATTTATAATGATTTGAGGATGTGTGTGGTGATGATGTTAGATTAGGATGTTTATGTTTTTTTAAATGTGATCACGATTATTATGCCCTGTTAGATTATTAGATTTATGTACTAGCTAATGACGTTTATATGTGCTAGAGTTGTATATAATTAGATGATGGTAGTGAATTGGAATGTGTATATTAGATGATGTTTATGATTGTTCGATGGTTATCGTCATGATGTTTATTTTTATGAAATAATATTTACTATAGATTATGTATTGATGAATATATATCAAACTTTTATATATGAAATTCATGCAAAATGGCTTACTTTAAAAAAAATGCAAAGGTATTTCTATAAATTACAAAGTTTTGTATGGTTAAAACTATGATTGTAAAATTAGGCTGCTATAATAGGCTAATATGGATTTAGGTTGGTATAATATATATGTGTGTGTGTGTGTGTTTGTGTGTGTGTGACATTGAAATATTTTTATTTATAATTCACATTCACCACATTAAAAAGTTAAAATATGCCCCCTCATAAGATTTTCTTGTATGTATACATTTAATTATTTGTATTATTAATATTTTGTAAAATATTACATATCAAATCCATATTAAACATTGAAAAAATTACAAATATTCCTCATGCATTGAATTAAAAAATAACTATTAATGGAATAATAATTCTCTCAATCTTTCTCACTAAAGTGAAAATATAAGAAAATTTTCAATTTAAATTATTTTACTTTTATATATATAAAGTATATATAAAATTATGTTATTTAATATGGACATTGAAATATCTTACTTATGGTTGTCAATAAAATATTTTTTGTTATAAATATATTTTTGTTTTAAATATCACATGTAAATGGAAAATAGAATGAATTACACATAATTTAATATCAATAATACTATTTCTTGTCATGTGAATAAATTACATTTCTTCCTTGTAGTAAAAAGTAAATTATATTTTTTTACTCATTCAATTTCTTCCTCATAATAAAAGCTAAATTATTTTTTTTAATTTTTGATTACTTTATATCTCTATATAAAGTTGTATAATATTAAGGTTTAAATTGAAGTATTGTAATTATGGCCTACATTAATTTCTTTTGTTATTACTAATTTTAATTTGTTAATTTAAATTATTATTTTACTATTTTTAAATGTAACGTTACATGACAACATCTCTCCCATGTTGAGTTGTAGAGTGCCTCTCGTCACAATTAATTTACAATTAATATAACTTGAAATTTTGTATTTTTATAAATTTTAATTTATTTCTAAAGTTATGAGGTTTTCAAGTAATTTAAATTTAATATTTATTGGAAATAATTAGTTTTAAGTACTGTAAAAATGTTTCCACTACAACAACAACAACAAAACGTGTAAAAAATTTTGTGAATCTTACCAACTATATTATAAAATGTCAACAAGACGAATAAACAAATAATATAATTAGCGAAATAATGACAACAAAAACATACAACGATAGTATAAATAGTGAAATAACAAGTAAATATCACTCTTCATTGTCATCGCCATGATTATCTTCCTTGCTTGGCATGATAATGTTGTTATTCTCAAAAATATGTTCTAATCTAGGTTCATGTCTTAATATGAACCACCAATCCCTATCCAACACATCTAGATAAAAAAGACAATCATTTGGAGTGTTTTGGGAAAACATAAGCCTCACTAGCTTCATGGCACATCTTTCTAGAGTTTATAGATATCAACCTACTATCGCGATCTTCCTTTATATTATTCCAATCAAAGGTGTCCTACCACTTGCACCTAAAAATAACACATTGGAACGAAGAGAATTCCACTTGAATGATATCTTGTATATTTCCAATGTAACCTAATGTCCCATGCATTAGGTTTTGATCGTGGTGGCTATCATGACTATATTGGTCAAACTCTACTTCCACCCCAGAATCTTGTGTCATGCATTCATCATCAGCATCCTCCATGCGAAAATGATGTCCATATGCCCACATAGATGGGAACAAATGCACCTATAAAAAAGTGAAAAAACACAGTGTCAAGTGTCTAATAACCCGAACATAATAAAAAATAAAGAATACATATAGATGTTACAATTCAAAGGTGCAATATGAAGTTAAAATTGTACAAAAAAATAATATAATTATCGAGTTGTTGCACCCAATCCCTGTGTTTAGTGCATCCTCTTCAGAACGTTGGTAATGACCATATGCACCGTATTTCTCTCTGCCTTAATCAAAAACCCAACTATTAGGGTATGTCATTAGTAAATTTTCTTTTAAATGATGAGGATAAGGCACACTTATACCATTCAAAAGTTTGAATTATTTCCTGTCACTATCCCATTTCCTCCTCTTATGTTCATACAATGCGACCCACGATTGTGTCAATGCCATATTGTAACGAATGAATTTGTTGATGGCTTCAATTTCTGAATTCGTTGATGATCAAATCAAACCAACATATATATATTTAGAATGTATGAGATCAAAATATGCATTAATAGGAAGTTAATTGTGAATAGTTACTATGTAGTAATTTGACAAATGATAATTTTGCACTTACTCTTTATCATACACCTATGTCCATTAATTTTGAGAAGCTCCACTTCTCTTTTGACGTCATCCCTTTCGTTGTCCCAAATATTCACACCTAGTGTGTTTTCGATATGCTTGATGTACTCACTAGCATAATAAAAATACCCATATGATATATACCCCTCTGCCATAGACCCCTCGGGTTTTTCCCTTTGTCGAAATAAACCTTTCAATTTCTTCATGTGCCTCTCTAAGAAGAACATCCAACGGTAAGAAATGACCCCAACTAATTCAACCTCATATACTAGGTGAATTACAAGATGAACATGTAAGTCAATGAAACTCGTCAGTAGGTCCCTCTCAAGCATATGAATAATCTCAGTTATCTCTTGATGCCACCATGGAATGATAGCCATATGAATCTCCTTTGATGTGATCCAACATACAAATGTAGATTATTTAGATATGGCACATCATAGGTCTTGGTGGAAGTGATGGTTCACACACCCACACACGAGCAGAGGATAATGACACTGCATAATAAATAATACATTGTAAAAAAATTAATTATAAAATATCCCATTACATAAAAATAAAAAATATTTTTTTTGACATATGTACTCTTAGAAGGTTCAAATGGTCATGTGATTTCAACCCCGACAAACGATATTCCACAATGAAGAAGTTGTGTAGTGAATACCCATATAAATAATACACCCTCACACTCATTATAACTTTCTTTTCCAAATAAAGGTTTTCTTTATTCAAAATCCATGGGATATCACATTCTTTGAAAGACCAAGAGGGACCAGCCTCTCCTCTAGTTTCTTGTCTTGGCCAATGTTTCTTTTTAGTTTTTGAAGAAATAATATCTCTCCTAATATCCAATATGTCATTTTATTTCGATGATATTTTCCTTCATTAAGAAGATGAAACATTTTTAAATATATGCATGGCATATAGTAAATTGAAAATCTTAAGATGCTCCCAATATGGGAGATCGTAAAAGACATATTCCCTTTTTGTCCCAATGGGAAATTTATCAACATAGGTGTCAAAGAATTCTGGATCATCGAACATAGGTTCCCCATTTTAATTGAACATTTATAAAAAATCCTCCTTCTCTCTCTCATATTCTCTAAACCATTTAGCTGGTGTCAGTATTGCAAGAATTTGGGTTATCTTTAGTTTACCATTGAAACATGTGTTTCTCTTCTGTAAGTGTGTTCTTCTAGGAGGAATACCTTGAAGCAGTCATTCACTGGCTTTCTTAGGTGGTTGGACCACCTAGCCTTAAGAGAAGGTACACAAAATTTACATCCATGATACCCTCTTGTTATAAGACCTGTGAAATTATTTTATATAGGTCAGAATGTTAGCGACCATGAATATTTGAACAATTGCAACAAATTAAATTAATATGTATAACAATATTGCTACTAAACATATCAATAAGAATTTAATTTACCAGGGCAAGCTCCTAATCCTAGAGAATCATGTATGGTGTAAGCACATGTTCCATACAATGTAAAACTCCTCTCTATTGCAATGGGTCTTGATACATTTTACACATGTATCCCTTCTCATAATTCCTTAAATTCATCTAATAATGGTTGTAAGTAGACATCCATATTCTTCAGTTGTCTTCTACCAGGGACTATGAGAGCCAACATAGGATGTTCATTCTTCACGGAAAACCATCGGGGGGTATTGATATTGATCACTACTACAGGCCAAACAGAATAGTTGGTTTATTGTAGGGAATATGGGTTGACGTCATCCATGGCTATGCTGAGTTGTAGACTTCGTACTTCATCCTTGAATTTTTCAAGCCATGTATCCTCTATATGCTTCATGACTATTGAATATGTTGGGATTTGTATAACTCCTCACTCACTTGTGTGTGAAGCATGCCATCTCTGCAATGTAGCTAATTATTTGCAATGAAAGAGTATTTGAATCCTTGGTATTATAGGCATGTACCTCAATATCTTATGAGGAGGACCATGTTATTTACCCTTTTTTTTTAATTATAGTACCTGTCATGCCCACATTTCGAACATATCTCTTTGTCTGCATATTTTCCTCTATATAGAATACAATCATTCGAACATGCAAGATATGATATGTAATCAACACCCAACATTTTCAACAACTACATTGTCTCTTCGTAGCTAATCGACAAGACATTATCACTCGAAAGACCCTTATATTTGAATATCTTGTAGTTGGTGGGGAATACAATTGTATAATGTCAATATATAGCACTCATAAAATCAACAATTTTTAAATTTGGTTGTGTGAAAAAATATAAGGAACTTGATCGATCATGCAATTAAATTACCTCAATATTTCTGATAAACATGCATTCTACATGCCAAATTTTTCTTTCACATTGTACAGCAACATCGTTGTCCCCAACCGATTAAATTTTGACTTACCGCTAGTTCCAAAGAGAGGAGTGGTGGAAGTAGGTTTTAGGCTTTCAAATAAGGTATCAGTGATATGAGCATGATCCCCTGAGTCATCATTCTGGAATTCATCTAACAACATTCCCTCCATGGAATTCGTATCTTGTAAGTAATCATCCATACTAACCTCCATTTGATTGCCTCCTGCATTGCCAACTTCTGATGAAGAACTACCATTGTTGTAATCATTCCTAATTGGTGAATTTGGACATAGTGGGAATTGAATAGGTGGTTGATTCAACCATTCTTTGTATTCTTCCTCTTTTATTCTTTCTCTTAATGCAGACTTCTCTCGAGTTGACATTGTAGTGGGGTGCTCCATAATATGGTAGGTGGGTTGTTCATCATCACTAGAATCCAATTTTAAAAAGTATTGATCGCCATTACTACAATATCAATGATATTAATAAGCATGTCAATGTAATTGGTTTGTTAAAATTACATTATACCAAACAATTATTACCATCATTGATCCAAGATTGTGGCTGGTAGATGCCATGTTCCAATTTGTAGGGTGAAGAGGTTTTCCATTTTCATATACCAACTTCTTGAGATATGATGCTCTTAATAAGAGCTTCTGAATTTTTTTAAAATAAGATGGAGTAATATTTTTGCATCTGAACTTGATCCTGAATCAAGTTCTTGCAAATGTGGATAATTTTTTATTCAAATTGACATGGATTAGACAAACAAAAAATCAATTAGATAATCAAAATATAAATAAAATATGAATTTACTAGAGATGGAAAGGGATAAATCCGTGAAGGAATTTGATCAGAAATATGGAACGAACTGCAATTTGAAGAATTAGCCATTTGCATATATTGTTGATATTTTTTCCCTACATTTGAGGAAAATCAGAAATAAAAATGTGTGTGCATATCTAAAATTAATCTCGAGAGCTATATAACCACAATCTGAATTTCAATATAATTTTCAAATAATTTTTCAAGAATAAGGAGAATTTAGGCGGAAACTGTATACTATGAACTATTGTATTTCATGTGGATGCATCCTAAAGGATAATTTAAATAATACCTGCATCAATTTCCGGCATTCTGAAGAAAATATATATATATATATATATATATCATATTGATGCTCTTCTACAAAAGCGCTTCGATACGTTTCAAAAAAAAATAGCATTGCTACACACCTGTTTCCCAATTTTAAAAAATAAAAACGAATTCAACCAAATGAGTGCTCTTATAAAAATTAGAGCATCGATGCTTTTAAATAGAAATCACATTTTTACATTAAAAAATTTAATCGCGCCATTCTGGGATTTCGAAAAGAAAAAAAAGTGTATAATGTTGGTGCATTGAAAAACTTTATCGCCCCAGTAATGTCAGTGTCTTTTTTTTATAAATGCACTGGTGCACTTGACTATTGAATGCACTGGTGTGCAGAGAAAAAAATTATCTTTTTTAAAATTCATAAACAAGCAACAATTGATTTTTCGAAATCTAATTTCATAAAGTGTTATAAATAGTAAAAATGTATTCACCATTTCATTATTCTACCCAAGATTTCAAGTGAGTGATTAGCAAGAGAGACATACTAGGAGCATTGTGCAGCAACATAATACTTTGAAGCAGCAGAACTATCCAGAATATCAAAAGCTAAAAGGTATTTTGATACAGTAAAAAAACTGCATAATAAAAAATTTAAATTTTATTGTTTATTTTACTAATAAAAAATTTTACAATTTATGTAAGGTTTTAATTAAAAGAGAGATCATTTACAAGAGAGACATATTAAGAACATTGTGGAGATGCAAAATATTTTGGATCTGGCGAAATATCAGAAGTTAAAAGGTACGATGATCCACTCAAAACCCTAGATAGCAAAAATCTTAAATTTTATTGTTAAGATATTTTACAATTTATGTTAGATTTATTCACAATTCAAAAAATACACTGGTGCTCCTTGTGTGATACAACACACCGACATATTAGAACACTCTTGATTATGTCTAGTCTATTAATTTTTTCTTCCTGTGTAATATAACGCACCAACGTGCCTCTTCTAAATAGCACTGTTAAATCATTTTAGTGTATTTATCCTTACAAATCACACCATAATAATATAAAGTTGTTTTTAAAAATCATTTTCCATGATGGTGCACCTAAAATGGACATAATTGCATAAATATGTGGTCAAATAAATGGACATAATTGCATCACAGGAGGAGCCATCTCAACAACAATGTGCTTCAATTGTATGTAATAATTATTGAATTTGTACATATAAAAAAAATTAGCATTAAATATTGTTGTCTGGGTAAATCCCCTCTGCGGATAGAGTCGATCCCTCGAGCCCTAGGGTGGTTCTAGAAACTACAGGAACATACTAACATCTACCTTCCTAGATTGTAAATGAAATTCAGAACAAAGAAGATGGCCTACCCTGTTCTGATGCTATTTTTTCGTCTTCTGTCAAAGCTTCTTGATCTGACGCTCTTCCGAAGCTCGATACACGCTGCTACCAATGTTCTATTATCTGTACAGACAGTAAAGACACCATTACAAGTGTAAAATTATGACAAACATAAAACAATTACAATCTATCTAACTAGTCAAGGAATGCTAGAAATATCATTATAGATGTAAACAAGAGTGGAAGATAAACATTAGATGCATTTATTATGATAAAGACAAGGGGAGTTTACAACCAAGCCTTGATGTTGAGGCTCTCCTTCGGCAGGTCTGTATCCAAGCATGTTTGCAACACCCTCATGAAAAAAGGTCCAAGATCTCACTATGTTCTCAACACACACAAACAATCACACTCTGCACTATTCTCCCGAAGCTATGATTGCTTCTTCTCTCTATGCTAACTTTTCAACTATCTATTCAACTAGCTTCATCAAGGAGAGATAGCTTCTTTTTATAGAGGAAAAGGAGGAGGTTAGGATCCTTACAAAGGTGGAAGGGAGGCCTATCCTTTAGGGGGTTCCCACAAGAGGTGGAAACCATAAACTAAAGGAGGGAGTTCGTGGTTAATCAGTCCAACCACTCTCAATGGCTCATCCTCGAAGTTGTTGTGATCAAAACTTCTCCTCTATTTTTAAAAAACTTTCCATAAGCAGCTTGGTGTGCATGCTTAACTGGCACAGAGCGCCAAATGGCACGGGCTCAATGTTAACTTTCCAACTCAGCGCGGGAGTGTAACTGGGTACTCACGCCAAGGCAGAAATAAGGGTTTTTACAGTCCTGCTTAGGGAATTGTCAACAGGAGGAATGTTGTCCTCATGGCAAGGGATGCAATAATGGTATTTTCAAGGCATGACACTTCTAATTAGTCACAGAAATGACCCTCCAATGTGCGAGATGGGGATTGCAGGAACAGTGACAAAAAAATTTGTAACAGATGCCCCCTAAAGTATGAAGTCCGAACATGAGTGAGGGGTGAAATTATTTACAAGCACATGCAAGGAGCCAAACGTTGTTGTCGGTAGACCTGCAAATCAAGCATAGATACATATAAATAACTAAAATCTCTATTGAAAATACATGAATCCATGGTATGGGCATAGCTATCCATCAAGAAGAGGATCATGTGAATAGATCTTCAGCATGGATGAAGCCATCTGAATGAAGGGATCATATGAAATAGATCCACGGTATGGGCATAGCCATCCATATAAAGAGGATCAAAACAAGAGAACCCATTGTATGGTCGCAGCCATCCATCTAAATAATCATGTATATAATCATGAATGACTCATCTCTCCTCGCAACTTAGACTTTTGTGATCGAAGCCCAGGGTCTTGCACTCCAACACCACCCAATCAAAGTACAAATTCCAACATGTGAATAGACATGTTGAAGTCGAACATGCTAGAAAATCACTTGATTATTGGTCAATGATGTGAACTGTTAAAAAGTGCGATAGAAACCACGAATAATGACAATGGCTCTCAAGGTGCAACTAGTACAATCCAAGAAATGTGAACAGTGAGCTAAAGTCAAACACCTGTGAAATCACTCGATCGAAGGCCGATGATGTGAACCTATCGTTGAATGCGAAGAACTTGCCATTAGGGCATGCAAGATCTAAGGTACCAGAAAGGAGTCTCTAGATCAACTTCCCGGATAATGAGCTGAGGTCGACAGGAAGCAATCCGTTGAAGGAGGGTCATAATGAATCCCACATCATCAACATGAAATAGAGGATGTAATATGAGTGTCAATCAATACTGAAACAGAGGATCAAGGAATTTACAAACTGCAGAAGGATTTTCTCTTGAACATATCAGCGACACGACTCTAGAATTTGGCAGCATTTGACTCAAATAGGATCAGAGGTCATGTTGACAAAAATTTTAATCGAATTAGAGGCAAACGGATTTCCCAAACCCATGGAGGCAAAGTGACAGAGTGAAGATATCCCAACCCGACACGAACTGCAAACAAGTGTCATGTTCAGGAGTGACATACTGCCAACACAACTGATGAATAACTTCCATTTTCCCCCATCATTTCTGGCGAGTACCTCTTTATTTTTACACAAGCTTGAAGAGGATACCATATGCTTGTCATATAATTTTGTCCTTCGAACAAATCCAACCTAGTAAATTTTACGATCCCTAGGAAGGAGGAACTCGAGTAACGTCATGGTGACGAGATCTGATGTCATCAGGGTTTAACGAGTCTGACAAAGGGAGAACCCGACATATTTTCATGTTTAGAGAGTTTGAAAAGAAGGCAAAAAATAAAACTCCATCATGGTCCTTTTCGTAAATAGTCTCTCAAATCTGAAAAAGTAGAAAAAAATTTATGAAAGAACCTCTTAGTCGCGATAGGCTAAAGTATTCCTTTTTCGTAAATAATCTATCCCAACCCGAAAAAGGGGTAAATGTATACTAGATAGATATCATTTCATAGCCATTTAACGAGTTCAAAACGACAAGAGTCTCAGAAATATTTTTAACTTTTAAGAGTTAGAAAAGAGCTGAAATTTGACTCCTCCTGGAGTAGTGAGTGGTATTAAGGGTAGAAACTGGTTCCGGTAATGGTGGAACTGCTTAGAACAAGTAAAGGTCAAGAGATTGGCTAACAAGACCACTCATTGCAGTGGTTCCTCAGGAATGGGTAAAACAATCAAGTGAAGCCGTATGATCGGCCAAGCAAACGTTGACAATGGAATCAAAAAAACCAAGGCTCATCTGGAAAAATAGGTTGATAAGAGGGCAATCACGAGAGGTAAAATGGGAAAAATGGGAATGGTTTCATTTTTACAAAATCTTGAAACAAAAACAAACTATGCTTGAAAAAGTAAGCATGCCCCCAGCATGGTGACTCAATTCGAGGTACATGCCCCCAAGCTTCAGTCCATATGAAAGGCAGATGGAGTGAAGGTTCAAATTACGAGATCAAGAGAAAGACTTGAATGGGATTTTACAAGATCGTATCAAAGACTCGAATTGAACAGGAACGTGTTTCATTGTTTTAACGAGGTTGACACATTAAAATAACTATCCTCATGAGCTAATTCATTTTTTAACGAGGTTGACATAGAATATGAACCATCCTCATAACACCTTGTTTCATTTTTTAAGGAGCTTGACACAAGAAAACGAACTCTGCTCCAAGGACCTTGTTTCATTTTTTAAGGAGCTTGACATAAGAAAAAAGAACTCTGCTCCGACGAGCTTGTTTCATTTTTTAAGGAGCTTGACACAAGAAAATGAACTATGCTCTGAAGACAACTCATCATGTCGAATAAGAATTCATGGCTTCCAAGAGTTTCGCACTGGATGCAAGAAAAACATCTCGAAAATCAGGACCCAATGCCCCCAACACACGATGCGTAATAGCACAATCACTTAATGCGAGCACGGGACAGGTAGCCACATAATTAACCTACGGCAAGGAAGATAAAACCGGCGGATAAAGACCCGGAAAGGACGATTGTGGACCAGATGTCACGTCAGGACCAAATAATGAAAGTTGATCAATGGTCACGATCTAACCTTCATGTGGAAAAAAAATCACACAAAAGAGGGAAGAGACAAGCGCTCCCATGACATAAGTATAGTCACACCCCAGGAGTAAATTAAAATCCAAGGGGCCTGGAACAACCATCACGTTTATATAGACATTTTTCCCTCCCAAAGTAACAGGAAACTCCAAAAGGATCCCTAATGGTTGACTGGTTCCTCCGTTAAAAGCCAATAGATTCTGCGTAACAGGCACAAGCGGTGGATAACCAAAAGCTTGCAAACTAGTGGAAGACAGAATACTAACAGACACACCTTCATCTATAATCATGCTAGGTACGACCACATGGGAGGCTTGTACCTTGATCTCAAAAGGCACATAAGAAGGAAGGGGGTATCCTGCAAATCGACTCCAATCGAAGGAAGCGATCAAACTACTTGGAGGGGGTGCCATTGAACTGAGATGGTAATCCCCTGGTGTTACTGGGGCAAGAGGAGTATCCTCTTGGACCTCCATCGTGGGAGAAAGAAGGGCAAATTATTGAATCTAAAGAATGGGATGATCTTTCTCCAAGTCCTAGGAATCTGAAGAAACAAGAGGAACGTGAGGGGGATGAGATCCACTCTCGATGGAAAAGACCTGATAAACCATAGGCGAGATCAGTTCTACCAATTAAACGTCCAATGGTTGGTCGGGAACGGATTCCTGAATTTGAATTTACAGGGGAGCGAGATCAACCAAATATGAATCTTGACTGATCGTAGAATCAACTAGGGGAAGACTTAAAGAAAGCTTCTGGTAACCTGCCGAAAGGCAGGGTGCAGAAATAGTAGAGTTTTCCAGCACTCTCATGGCTTCATCCATGTACAGACAAAGGTGAATAGGATGATGCCCTTCACACAAATTACAAGGATTCATGATCTTACCCTATTTCTTACGAGTTTTATCATTATTAGTCGAATATGTGCCGCCAATATGACTTTCAGAATCCAAAGGCAACGGTGGATGGCCATTTTGACCATGCTTCAAGTACCTTGGGAATGTCAGGGCAGTGTCGAATAAAATGGTCACCTCTGCACAACATGCAAGGGAATTTGACTTTTCGAGGAAGGTTGAATGCTTTATCAATGAGAGATATCTGAGGTGCAATAGCCGCAGAGCTGGCCTCTCTCTTATCTGACTTCTTCTTCTTCTTAGCCACCTGGTTACTAGAATCCAGACTTTCACCAGGCAAAGTAGAAGAGGAGGATGAAGAAATAGAAAAATAAGGGGAGAGGCCCACTTTAGAATCAACATGATGTTGTTCAGGTGGAGGAGATGTTTGTACAGTAGGCAGAACACTCGAGACCACAAAAGTTGAGAATAACCAAACAGGCAACCCAATAGTTACCCCAGGGAGGGACAATGTTTCCATATAAGGAGCACCAACATTTCCAAAAGCAGGAAAAGGACCAGGATTCCCTTCGGAGGGGATTCCTTGGTTGGAAAAATTCGGAAAAGTTGCCATTGGAAACAACCGTAAAACAAAACACTAAGGAAGATAACTTTAACTAGGAGTATTTCGTATTTTAAGAGTCAAGAAAAAGGTAAAAGGTGACTCTATCACTTTCAGATTTAAACGAGCATGAAAGGACAAGAGCTCGATGATCTTTTCACTTTTTAAATAGTCATGAAAAGATCAAAATGACTACTCAGGTAATCTAAGCAAGAGGGTGTACCAAGTTTATGTGAACTGCCATATACACCTTGGTGATAAAATGAAACAGAAATGACCAAGGACTTTATGTACGTGTAGGTAGTCTCCCCGAATGTTGTGCTCGATGTATCATAGTTACAAGGCGGCAGACTCAGCTTCATATGGATAAAAGGATTGCAACCTAGAAGGGTCTCCATTTATATACTCGATGGTACGGGGAGCACAAGTCCATACTAGCGCTATCTAAAGCCAGATGGTGAACAACAGCTACTAGGTTTTAAGACACCGAAACACGTCTCTAGCCTATACCACTAGAAATATTGCATTAGGTTTCAATGTTGCCTTAGGTTCATTGAGTAAATTTTAAAGCTAATCTTGAATTTTGTTTCAATTTCAAGGTCATACCGCATGTCATCTGACAATATCCTATATGCAACTATATGAGAAAATAAACCATTCAATTCAATGAATGCTATCTAGTTAAAGGAAGAGTCTCAAACAATGATGCAACAAACAGCAATACTGCAAACGAAACTTTTTCCTAACTAGATGACTTTCACTATCCAAAACTAATCTAAAACATTCAATGATGTGAATTATGCAATGTAATCTATGCAAAATCCTCTTTTTTGAAAACTATGCAATTGTAATCTATGCACAATTTCCTTTTTCATTTGAAAGAATAAGAATGCACTCAATGCATTTTTCTATGAATGAGAATCTACTTAATTCATGCTTTTAATGAAAGAGAATGCACTCAATGCGATTTTTAGCTTTCAATCATTAAACAATGTAATCTAAATTCAATGATAAATCTCAAAAAATACTTTTCAATGCAATGTGATCTAATGCATTTTAACGAAAAAGAAAACTTTGAGATGAAAACTAAATGAACGCAAATTTCCTTAATTGAAGGATGAATGAAAAAGGGATGCAAAAAAAAACTAAGAATGCAATCGTTGTTTTAAACACTTTGTAACAAAATCCCTCAAAAGGTCACAAGACATATGAGGTCAAGCACAAAAAGGACTTCCAAAGCATGAGCTCAAAACAAGGCATTCATTCCCTTTTACATCAAGAAATCATAGAAAGAATACTTTTCAGTTGAACAATGAGAAATGTAATCTATGATCACAAGTGAAAAAGTAAAGGAGAGAACGTGTAGATCATACAGAGAAAAGAACCAGAAGGGAAAGACACACTAGTGGAGGAATTAGGGAAAAACCTCAATTTTTCACACACCCTGAAATTAGCACGACTTTTGTGGGTGAAACTAGTGCCAACTGGCACGACTTGCTCACTGAAAACTAGCGCCAATGGCCAAATGGCGCGGGTTTCTAACTAAAAACTAGCGCCAATCAGCGCGACTATCAGAAAAATAAAAGTGCCAATGTCTGAACAGGAAAAAACAAATAATTTCTCCCAACCAAGACCAGACTCACCACTTCAAGAAAAAAATAAAAGATCGTAATTTATGAAAAACATAGGAACAAACAGGGAAATGGTCATTTGACTAAATCCATCAAATGACTAAGACCTCAAAGAGTGATAAACTCAAAGGAAACTCCCTAGTGGAGTCACCAATTTGTTATGTAGGTAAATCCCCTCTACAGACAGAGGTGATCCCTCTAGCCCTAGGGTGGGTCTAGAAACTACGGGAACATACTAACATCTACCTTCCTAGATTATAAATGAAATTTAGAACAAAGAATATGGCCTACCTTGTGTTGATGCTATGTTGTCGTCTTCCGTCGAAGCTTCTTGATCTGTAGCTCTTCCCAAGCTCGATACACACTACTACCAACATTCTATTATCTGTACAGACAGTCAATACACCATGAAAAGTGTAAAATCACGACAAACATAAAACAATTACAATCTATCTAATTGATCAAGGAATGCTAGAAATCTCATTATATATGTAAACAAGAGTGGAAGATAAACATCAGATGCATTTATTATGATAAAGACAAGGGGAGTTTACAACCAAGCCTTGATGTTGAGGCTCTCCTTCGACAGGTCTGTATCCAAGCACATTTGCAACACCCTCATGAACAAAGGTCCAAGATCTCACTATGTTCTCAACACACACAAACAATCACACTCTGCACTATTCTCCCGAAGCTATGATTTCTTCTTCTCTCTATGCTAACTTTTCAGCTATATGTTCAACTAGCTTCATCAAGGAGAGATAGCTTCTTTTTATAGAGGAGAAGGAGGAGGTTAGGATCCCTACAAAGGTGGAAGGGAGGCCTATCCTTTAGGAGGTTCCCACAAGAGGTGGAAACCATAAAATAAAGGAGGGAGTCCATGGTTAATCAGTCCAACCACTCCTAATGACTCATCCTCGAAGTTGTTGTTATCAAAACTTTGCCTCTATTTTAAAAAAAATTTCCATAAATAGCTTGGCATCGGCGCTTAATTGGCACAGAGCGCCAACTGACATGGGCTCAGTGTTAATTTTCTAGCTCGGCGCGGGAGTGTAACTGACTACTCGCGCTAAGGCAAAAACATGGGTTTTTACAGTCCTGCTCATGGAATTGTCAACAGGAGGAATGTTGTCCTTGTGGCAAGGGATGAAATTACGGTATTTGCAAGGCATGACACTTATAATTAGTCACAGAAATGACCCTCCAATGTGCGAGATGGGGATTGCAGGGACAGTGAAAAAATTTTGTGTAACAAATATTAATTTTCAGGCATTTTCTTGTAGAAAAGAAAACAAGTTAGAACTCATTCGACACATAAAATAGGATGAAAAATAAGAAAAGGGTTGATTTCAAAGTTTGTGAGTAATTGCTAATATTTCCTTATAACAACTCAAGGTTTCATTTTTGAATTTTTTAAGTTTTTTTTACAACAACCATCCTTGAATGTCTTCAAATAGGTGATAACATACAAATAAGAGGCATTAGAAGAATTGATTTACATTGAGTTAAATAATGGTTGTGAGTATATGTTGGCATATCAAAAATTAATAGTGGAATTTATAAGTATCTTTGTTGATTTACTTCTCTAAGTTTATAATTAATAGAACAAAAAAATCATTTTTATTAAATATATAATTTATTATGGGATATAAAACTTGCAAGAAACAAAGTATGGAACTATGCCAACAGAAGCGTTGTTGAAAGAAGGCATGAGATTTGGTCTTGAAATAATGTGTATAATTCACAAGTCTCTTATTTATATGGTACATAATTTTTCAATTTACATTGATGTATATTATTTATTTCAATTTTCCATATTATCATCAATGTAGACACACTCATTACAATTGATTTTTATGTTTGCAAATGGAATTGCATGATCAAGAAGATGAAAACAATCGATGTTATCAACAAAACATTCCTCCAAATAACCCAAGTCATGGAAGTTGCTATTAGGTCCATCTATTATTGTTGTTAGTGTAGACCCTTATTGTTATTTTTGTACCCTTGTATTCCCCATATTGTTATTATTGTGCCCCATAAAATCCCATATTGTTATTTTTGTGCCCTTACATTATTATTGTTAGGTCGGCTAGGATTATATTGTAACCCCATGGACTCCTATATATAAAAAGGATTTTTTGTCATTTGAATCATCCAAGAATTGTTCATTTATGTAATGTAAAGTAAGTTTCCCCCTGGAAGAGGTTGATTTCTAAGTCGTTGATCTATCTTTTCTTCTATTTTGTGAGCTGGTTTCATAACAATTGCACGAGCACTGATAGCAGTTCCAACGAAGAATGATGGTCTATTTGGATATCAATGCAACTTGTTGTATTTTTTGAAATAAAAGTTTGTGAAAATCAGACATTTTGTTTAATGTAATTGACAGAGTGTCCCTATTGAAAGACAAGGGGTTTCCAAAACAATCCCATTTTGTATGACAAAGAGCCTCTTATTGATATATAATAAAATACATTTTAATTATTTTTTTTATGTTATCTAAAGTCATCTTGAAATGTTACACTACTGATTAAATATATGGATAATTAATATTATGATGAAGAGATATGAAACCTGATAATATAACAAATTAATCGAAACATCATATACAAATGAATTAATCAATTTTTAATTTATATGAATATTGTTATAAGATATATATGTTGATTTTTCGATGAATAACGGATTTAAAAAATTACAATAATTGCACTATCATAGGTTGATCTTTGAAAAAAAGAGAAAATCTCATTCAAAAAATCGGTGTCTATAACATATAAAATCACTGATGCATTATGTTATATAAAAACATTATGACGACATCATTTTGCATGTCTAGTGTCTTTTAAGAAACCGAGAGCACCGACACATTTATCCCTTCAAGCACCGTTCTTGTTTAATATTAACGCCCCGGTGAATTGTAATTCTTAGCGCACTAGTGATTTCATATAACTAACTTCCCGGTCATACACAATATTATTTTCATCCTGGTGCTTTAAGATAACTAACAGCACCAGTCCTTTTGTATAACTAATTCATTGGGGCCTTCGTACTAATGATATGCATAAACATTGCAAGTTTAAAAAAAACATTGGGACAACAATTATTTCTTGTGTGCCCCAGTGTCATTCCTTATGGGAATGTCTTGAAGATTTTGTATCTCTTAGCACCAATGCGATATATATTATGCATCGGTATTATTTGCATTCAATGCCTCAGTGCTTTTAGTTATGTATGGTGTCTGGTGCTTTTATGTATGTAATGCATCGGTGCTACTTGTTCCATTAAGCGCACAGAAAAAAACACATCTACTAGAACCTTCAGATGCCCAAATGTTTTCAATTTTAATGAAGTTTCGTTAAAAGCTCCATTATCCCAAATGGATTTTTTAGTGGATGTATTTTCGACATTTTTTTCCAATTTTATAACACTAAAAACCTCTATTATAACCTCCACTAGAAGGAATTTTCCTTGTGGTGTTCCAAGGTAGTGTAACATCAATTGTAGACTAGTATTGAGTGTACACGTGTTGCATGCAGTGAGATGATCAACCTTGGTAATTATGCAATAATTTTGGAAGAAATTCCTAAATAATAAGGGCCTAATTTCCTCAGGAATTCCACAAGGAAATAGGGGCTCAAGCAGAGGCAACAATTGACTAAGTATGGGTCATATATTCTCAGTGAGCAGGGAGATAGGTTATTCACTTGCAAGTTGAGCTTAGATTGAGCTATAAATTGTAATACATCTCTATTCATCAGATTAATGCAAGCAGACAAAGGGTTTTTTAGCAAATTACATTCCCCTAAAAAATAAATATGTGCATTTGTGTTATTTCTCATTGCATGTTTGTGATTGATGTTCTAAATTGTGAATTGAATTTTGAAAAACAATAGAATAGGATTGTGTCTTGTGATTTAGATTAAAATTTCATGAGTAGTTTAAATTATATACATTAGAATAGGAATTTCTAAGTTGTTTCTCAGGAGGATCGAATTTTCAATTCAGCGTAGAAGGATCTCTTCAGAGTTGAGAATATGACCTTCAATAGGCTGAGATTAGAGTATGACTTAAAAGGCATCTTCAATTTCATTTCATGGAGGTGGTGGTAGATGAAAATGGGTTGTAAGAATATTTCAAGATAGATATTGTAAAACCACAGGCATATAATGCACAAAACCTAGCCCAATGGAAGATAGATGTATCCAAGGAAAGGAGAATAATCTTGGAGGGAGTGTGAGACCACATTGTCTCAAATATCCTTGAGAAATAAAATCCTTTCACAATGTGGAAAGCAATGACAGAATTGTTCAAGAATAACAGTGAACATAGGAAACTGGCGCTCAAGGATAAACTTTGAAATATCAAGATTTATAAGAATGACACTATCCCACATAATTTAAGTATATTTACACAATTTCGTGGTGAACTTGGTGGGGTTGGTGTTAGTTTTGCATAAGATGACTTGGTAAGCCTAGCTCTTCTAGTCCTTCCCAAAATCTGGCGTAGCTACCAAGACTCTGTGAACGGGAGGGAGAAATTACGGAATTAGGAACTCTGATGGTCTAATTTGGTAAAAGAGGAGATAAGGAAAATACCAAAGATTGGACTTCATCCAAGGAAGAGGATGAATAAAACTTTGGATTGATTGGAAAGGGAAAGAAGGGCAAAGGGAATAAATCTCAAACCAAACCAGAATCCAGGCAAGGGGTCAAGAAGAAAGAATTTTCCAAAATTAAATGCTTAAATTATCATGAATATGGGTGCTATTCCACGAAGTGTCCATAAAAATAGTCAAGAAATAATACATCAGGAGGAGTATCAAGTGAAGCTTTGGATTCACAGTTTAAGCTTGACTTCATCCTTACCGCATGTATGGGCAGCGCAGTGATGGGGAGTGTGTGGAACTTAGACTCAGGTGCATCGTTCCACATGACAATGTGTAGAGATTCTATCAATGACCTAGAGGAGAAAGATATCCATATTCACATCACTTTGGGGGAAAATGGAAGGTACAGTAAGACAGAGATTAGTACAGTCACCTTTCAGAGGGGTCGGCATCCCCTCTCAGACTATAGGATGTCATGTTCATTATAGGCCTAAATAAAAATCCCATATATGTTGCAATGTTGGAAGATTGTGATTATTATTTGATCTTCATCAAAGGGAAATAATTCATAAGACACATAACCATGGGAAAAGTGAAGAAAATTAAGGTTTGTGTGAAGAAACTGTATAAGCTAGAGGTGGAATATTGTGTTGCATTAAGCAGTAAGGTGGAGAAAGTAAAAATTTGTGATGTCAGTTAACTTTGGCACAAAATACTTGTCCATTTAAATCATTGTGCCTTGAATATTATGTAATAAATAACCATTTCCCTCCCTAAAGGATCAATTGAGCAGTGGGATGTATGCAAAGGATGTACGTTGGGGAAGTATGCAAAATCCACATTCCATGACCGGGACGGAAAAGCACATGCAGTCGTGGAAAGGATCCACTCTGATGTATGTGGTCATTTCTCGACAACCTCCACTAACAGACATAAATATTTTGTCATTTTTATTGATGACTTCTTAGGTAAATTTTGGATCTTCTTCATGTGGAAGAAAGATGAGACATTCTCCAAGTCTGTAGAATTCAAGGCACTAATTGAGAAAGTAATCGGCAAGAAGGTGAAGGCTCTAAGGAGCAATAATGGAGGTGAGTATGTTTTGAATGAATTCAAAATTTTATATATGAAAGAAGGCATTTGAACAGATTTGATGACACTCCATAGCCCATAGTTGAATGCGGTAACTAAAAGAAATAATCATAGCATTATTGGAGCAGAAAGAGCTATGTTACATGACCAATGCCTACCTTTTCAGTTGTGAGTTGAGGCATGCAACACAACAGTCTACTTGAATAACTAGATTCCTCATCATATTCATGGTATGATTACATCAAAGGGGGATTTCTCGAAGAGAAATATGGATGTGTCGCACTTCAAAATTTTTGGAGACTCTGTTTACTTCCATACTCCAAAGAATCAAGGAAGAAGCTTGATCCAAAAATATACTTGGGGGTATTTTTGGGTTACAAAAAAACCCCTCACAATTTTTGTGTGTACTTACCTTCCTTGATAATGATAGTTGTGTGAAGGGATGTAAATTTTTATGAGGATAAACTGATGTGGTTCTCTCTTGATAGGGAGATTCATATCCCACTATAAGAGGAGATTTTAGCTCGAAAGGAGGAGCCTCAAGAAGTTTTGGAGTAGCCACAAATTGAGGAGAAGAGAGTGGAGACATCCACTCAAGAAGAACCATCCAAAGAAGGCAAAAAAATATCCAGGGAAGTTGATAGACTTGTGCAATATGCGAGGGAGAATGTGGGATCTCCTTCAAATTTGTGTAGGAAAAGGAGGTCACCTGAGAGGTACATTGGCTACATGTCTCTAATGACTAAGCTTGTAGAGATGAGCCATCCTCTTTCAAGGAAGTAGTAGAGAAACCTGTATGGGTTGATGCAATGGTGGAAGAGTGTGAATCGATTGTAAAGAAAAGTGTTTTGGAAGTAGTCCCAATACCAACAGATATATCAGTTATGGGTTCAAGATGGATCTTCAAGGTTAAGCTGCAACATATGGAATCATAGAGAAATATAAGGCCATATTTGTGGCAAAACGATTCTCTTAATTTTATGGAATTGACTATGAGGATATATTTTCTCTTGTGGCAAGGTATACATCCTTTATATGTATTATTTCTCTAGTTGTGAAAATGGGATGGAAAATCCACCAGATGCATGTAAAAACTACATTTCTCAATGGTGTTATTGAGGAGGAGGTATACATTGAGAAACCAAAAGGTTTTGAGAAATTTGATCAGGAGTCTCATGTGTGAAAACTCAAGTGAGCATTGTACTGTATCAAACAAGCACCCCGTGATTCGTACACCAAGATCGACATCTATCTCACTGATTTTGGCTTCAACAAAAGTGAAGCGGATGCAACCTCTATCACATCTTTATAGAAAGTAAATTTATTATTATTGTCTTATATGTTGATGATTTAATTTCAATTAGTGATGAGAAGTTGATTAGATATTGCAAGGAGGACCTTTAAAGTTAATTTGAAATGAAGGACATGGGTCTCATGCACTACTTCCTTGGGTTGAAAGTATCAAAAGGTGATGGGGAATTGTTTGTTTCTCAAGGAAAGTACGCAAATGAGATACTACAGAGATTTTGCACGGATATTTTTAAACCCAAAGAGACACCTCTAGTGACCAAATAGAGGAAGGAGGATGCCACTTCATGTAAGGAAGTGGATGTTATGATTTATTATAAGTTAGTGGTTTCGATGATGTGTCATGTGTACACACAACTAGATATGTTCTATGTCATAAACAAGTTGAGACAAGTTATGGTTAGGCCAACCAAATTGTATTGGAAGGAAGTTAAGCATGTTTTATGGTAGCTCAAAGGCACTACTTAGTTTTGACTATGGTACAAATGGATAGAGGGAGTGAAGTTGTGTGGCTTCACATATGTTAATTAGGAAATGATTCTATTAGACCTAAAGAGTACATAAAGTGGAATTTTCAAGTGTTGGGTCCGTAGCGGTTTCCTAGTATAATAGGGAGCAAATATTTGTGGTGCTCAGCTCAGTAGAAGAAAAATACATGGTTGCAAGTCAAGCAGCATTTGAGGCAATATGGATGAGAAAGATACTTGTAGGATTGTTTGGTCAGATGATGGATCCAATTGTGATCTATTGTGATAATCATATTTTCGTCAAGCTCTCTAAGAATCCTATATTTCACAATCGATCCAAGCATATAGATATTTGGTATCACCATTTATGAGACTGAGTGCAGAGGCGGATAATGTTGCTACAATACATTCTGACAGAGGAACAAGATGCTGAAATTTTTACAAAGGCTTTTTCAAGAGGGAAGGTCGAGTTCCACAGGTGCAGTATATGGGTGTTTGATAATCCATTTCTTGTTGTGAGGGAGTTTTGAAAAATTCAGCAAGAAAGTCTCAATTTGATTTTTCCTTGGTCAAATTGAGAAAATTTGAATTTTCACATCAATAGACAGCTTGGATGTAGTTAACTTATGTGACATGGATCTTGTCACTTGATTAGCTCCGTAAATTCGAGTCAGAGTTGGAGTTTAATTAAACATGTGTGATTGATAATTTGTAACAATGAAGGTCACTTATTTCAATTTGTTTTCAATTAAACTAGATCTAATTGTTGGAGAAACTAGTGGAAGGGAATTTGTGTAGTGAGACTTCAGTCTAGCTCTGTGATCATCCAGTTAACTGATCAATAATCCCAAAATAGCTAGTGCATGCAGATAATTTGATTTCCCTAGTTTTTTTGGAGATTCCAAGATAACATCAATTGTAGACTAGTCTTGAGTGTACAAGTGTTGCATGTAGTCAAATGATAAAACTTGGGAATTGTGCAATAATTTTGGAGGAAATTCCTAAATAATAGGGGCATAATTTCCTAAGGAATTGTTCAAGGAAATAGGGGCTCAAGTAGATGCAGAAATTGACTATGTCTGGGTCAGATATTCTTAGTGAGCAGAGAGATAGGTTATTAACTTGCAAGTTGAGCTCAAATTGATCTAGAAATTGTAATACATATCTATTCATCATATTAATGCAAGCAGGAAAAAAGGTTTTTAGAAAATTTCTTTCCCCTGGAAAAATATTGTGTCCATGTGTGTTATTTCTCATTCCATGTTTGTGACTGATGTTCTAAATTGTGAATTGAATTCCACAAATCAGTAGAGTAGGATTGTGTCTTCTGATTTAGATTAAAATTTCATGAGTAGTTGCAATTCTACACCATAATTTCTACAAATGTACAGTCTCTTCACCAATATTTTCTCTAGGAAATACAGGGAGGTCAGAGTTATTTTGACTCCAATTCCCCATTTCTCTCACTAGAAATTGGACAAGGCTCAAGGTGAGACAATTGGTTTGCTCCTAGTTATTTGTAGAGCTATCTTCCTCTCTCTCTTTGTATGATAGTAAACCCCAAGGATTACCTAGATCTTGTTGATGTTATTGAGCTAATGGTAAATGTTTCCCAAGCTCTGTTTGCCTCCATCAACAGGCTTGAGGATATGGTGGAGAGTTAGCGAAATTATTTCCAGTTGTTCATGGAAGCTAATATCCTCATGCATTGGGTGGAAACTGAGGATTCCTTGGATGAATTAAAAGAGGAAACATGCCTTCTTACAAAGTGGGTTGCATCATTGGAGGTTTCCAATACTGTGGGCAGTGGCAATGCGAATGGTGAGTAGGCTATGGGCTCTTATTCTCCAGGTCGCAAAAAAGTTTGGCATTAGGGGAATTTTGAGGTCAAAAATGTGCCTCCTAAGGAAATTATAAAATAATAGTGGAAATAATAAAATAAGATTTGATTACATCATTAATTTTTAGAGGGGAAAAAGAAAAAACTATTTTTTCAACTCGTATTTTCAACTTATCTCCCAAAGTTTTTACTCAAATTTCGAGCGGGAGTACTCGTTGGATGCAAAATTTAATTCCTCATCCAAGGAATACCCATGTTGCATACTTTCAATGGATCCTCATACACGAAAAGTGAGAAATACATGAAAAAAGATGATTGTAATCATGTTTTTCATGTATTTCTCACTTTTCGTGTAGCAGGATCCATCGAAAGTATGCAACATGGCTACTCCTTGGATGAGGAATTAAATTTTGCATCCAACGAGTACTCTCACTCGAAATTTGAGTAAAAAATTTGGAAGATAAGTTGAAAATACGAGTTGAAAAAGTAGTTTCATTATTTTATTATTTTTTAATATTTTTACCCTTTTACTTAAAAAATGGTGAATCATCCCCCATGGTTGACATCATCATCTTGAATCCTATTGGTTTTTATAAAATTTATTTTTGTTGTACATTTTTCTAAGGAGGCCCATTTTAGACCTCAAAATTCCCCTAATGTGACACCCCCACGGTCCTAATGAGGGTGGAAAAAAAGTTGGTTGCTTTCTCTACTTTCAAGGCCCTTAGTTTTTGCGGCTAGCTTGGTTGTCTCTTCCCCATTTTTTGGCAAGAATTTCTACAAATGCATCAGGCTTCTGGGGTCTTTTTGTAAGGTTTACAACTGTAAAAAAAAATTGTATGAACTGTTGCACCCCTCTCCTTCTCGATAGTAAACTCTTTTTTTACTTTGTTAAAGTGGTCTATGATGTTAAAAAGGCTCTTTGTAAGGGTGTTGGGCCCTCTCTCGCTTTTGTTTTTTAATATAATATAAATATTTGGTTCTTAAATAGATTAATAAATATAAAATCTCATATCTCATTTGATATATGATAATAAATTCATTTTTAATTAAGATTAATTTATGTTAAATTTTCATATTAAGAAACTAAGCTAAATATTTCACATATAGTGGGTGTGCTTCATAAATTTATGAATCCCAAATTGATATGATAAATGTATTAATTTTTTTAAGTAAATTAAGCCTCACACACCTTCATTGGATGTGTGCACCATTGAACTCAACCTTTAATAAGGCAATTACATGTGATTAATATGAAATTTTTGGATTTTTTTATCAAATTTTCAAGAAAATTAAGGGGTAAACCCATAATTTTCAAAATATAAAGCTTATTATTCATATAAAAAAAATTTATATAAAATTCTCCTGATAAAACACGTCTAAAGGTGAAGAAAGAGGTCAATAAAATTATAAAGCAATGCAATGGTGAGAAGAATAGCTCAACAGTGATTGTGGGTTACAAATATAGCCAAACAGTGAAATTTGTACAATCATATGGCAGACCATACATATATGTATATTCATACAAATATATCTATAGTCTGTATGATTAAGTGAAAAAATTTGTACCATAGGCTTCTGAAACCTATTTCTCAATTCTCTCATTCAAAGAGAAAAAATCCTCAGGTGTCCTTGTTGTAGGTTTTAACCCTGTACAGAAATTACTTGCAAACGAATTCTTAAAAAAATAGAAAATAAGCACTAGCGAGAACATAAACATAAAACACATATAAACATATGTTTTCCCCTGGATCCAAATGATTTTTCATTATATTCCTTTCAATGTTACAATACATATATATACAAGTTGAAGCATTCATAAACCCCAATCCATTAACCTTGGATTAGAAAATAACGATAATTCTTGTTAGTGTCTAAATGTTCAATGATAAAACATACTCCTTCAGGTTTACGTGGTAGTGGTCATATGTCAAAATTTCATGTTTTCAAGTCAATTTTAAAATAAAATTTTGTTCACTGAATGTTTTCTAGTGCTGAAATTCTACTCCCTTAACTCAAGTCATGGTCATCATCATCTCAGAGGTCATGTCATCCATTATCATCTATGGTCTTAGGTCATTCATCACACCTTCATCTAGGTTAGGGTCTAGGTCTCTTTTGTTTCGCCACCATAAGGTCAAATTATGTCATGAAAGAAGAAGAACAAAATTTCATTTTAACCAAAAAAGTCATTTACATAGGGAGTCAGAAAAGATAGGAAAATAAGTAAAGGAAATTTTCATTTCCTCATAAAGCATGTTACGTGATCAAGTTGTTCAAAAAAGCAAAGTTTTTTCTCAAAATTGTATGATTTCACTAGAAGACAAAAAGAAATTTTATGATGTTATAAAAGGAAAAAGAGGCTTCTTCAACTCATTTCATCCTTTGATGTTTGATAGAGTTCCTCTATTCTCATCATCACACTCCATAGTTGGCAAGGGTTGAATAAAAAGACAATCAAAATGTGCCAAAATTTCTACTGTTACGCTTCTGGAAGGCAGTGATACGCTTATGGAGGTGCTACACTACGTTTCTGGCATGTGCTTCGCTTTTTATTTTTAAGCTCCAAAGCAGTCATCCAAGATTTAAAACATATGCAAAAAGCTTCATACACCTCCAAACTATTAAGTGGATACTCTCCATACCTGTCTTAAGTCAAATTTATTAGAAAAATGAGTGGATTCCTTTCTTCGGTTTTATCCACTAAGTTTTTGGTGTTTTCCATATTTGGTTTGTTTCAGCTAATAAAACCCTAATTCCATCAGCTAAAACCTTCATACATCCTCCATAGACCCTATCCTAACACTCCTTATCACTCACAACCCTCTTTACCGTCATTTTCATCAAAACCCTAGTTTTCACTACATTTTTTGCAGGAAAACTAGTAAAACCTTGTGTTTTGACCTTTTGGGCACCTTCTTCGTGCCCATTTCCAAATATTCCATTGCATATTATAGCGAAATCATCACCCTATCAACCCAATTTTTTAGGGATTTTTCACTAGCTTCCTTCCACTTCATTTATGTCCCTAAATTCACCCTACCACTATCCCTTGTTTTCCTAAATCTTCACTTTCCTTACCCACTACATATAGCTAGGGTTTTATCTTGTTGACAAACACTATGGAGGGTGAAAAGAAGATTCATAATGGAGGCCACCATTCCAAATTTGAGCCATCTAGATTGCAAGAAATCAATTCTTCTCCTTATCCCAAAATATGTTTTGAAAACAGTGGTTGTTTGAGGTTTTGTGAGAGAATCCAAGAAGTAGGTTGTCATGCTCAATTGACAAGCCTTTTTTCCACTAGCTTTAGTAGATACAAGGTTGTCATGCCAGGTATTCAATTCACCATATCAGCAGATGTTATTGCTTCAACAACAGGTGTCCTGAACCATGGAGGAATCTAGTTCAAAGGGATGGACTTGGACCTTAAGAACTACAAAATGTTCCTGAAACCTCATTGCAAAGATGCTCCTGAGCACATATTCCCTTTCAGGAATTTACTTGATAAATATACCCCTTTGATGAAGCTATTTATGAAATATATTACATTTGAAGGGATATTCTCAAGACTGTAACAGTACCATGTCATATTATTGATGCACTTCACTGCTACGAAGCCACTCAAATTGCCTAATTTATCTATTCGGGAATTTGGTCAAGATGGTTGAGAAGGTAAAGAGAAAAGGTCAAGATAATCACCCTAGTTTGTTCCACCACGGCTTGGTAAAGCTTATTTTTTTGCATCATATTTCAGCAATCAATATGTCTTGGTAAAATTTCATGGAAACAGCTGCATCAATGCCTGCTACTAGCCCACCCATCATCCATAGCACACCATCAGCACCAGCATAGCAAAAGTAGATTGGGTCTTCAAGTAGGCAAGCAGGCGTTCCAAAGGCGCCTAGGATTGAGATCACTCAAACCTATGAGAAAGGTAAGAGTATGTTTTTTTTTCCTAAGACCATCAAAGGTGTGCTTGCACCTAAAACTATTGTTGAACAAAGACAAACAACAGAGCAGCCACCTAGTTATGATAGTGAGCCACTCATGCATGAGGATTATTCACCATTGCGGCTGCATGAGGAAAGAGTGCCCATGGAGGTTGACATGGAAAATCAGGTGAAAGACAAGACAACTGAGGAGATCATAAGGGACAAGGATGCATAGATAGCAGAGCTGAGGGATAGCCTCTCTAGGGAAAATTTTATGATTACCTTCTTACAGAAAAAGAATATGCTTTTGAAAGTTAAACAACTCCTCCAAAGCAAACAAAATGCTAATATTGAGGCAGACAAGGGTAAAGGAAAAGAAGTGGTGGATTTTGAGTAGTTGGAGGAAACAGAGACTAAAACAAATCCAAGGAGGCCAAGAATAAGTGGGTTAACTAAGAAAAAAGAGCAAGAAAGAGAGCCATCTCCTCAAGTAGGTCAGTTAACCTTTGATGACTTCATAGTTGTTTAAATTGAGCAAGATAAGAAGTTGTGGCTCGACGGGGTAAATATTCATCTTGAGAAGCTTTTGAAGAAATAAGAAAGAGATAATAACCTCCATAGGCATATGGAGAGGCATTATTTCACTAGGAACCAAATCGTCAAGGTGAGGGTGAAGAACTTGAGACCTACAAATTGGACGTACTTGTTGAGGCCTCCTTAGTTGTTAAGCATGTCATCCAAGGATTCCATGAAACAAATTTTAGAAGATTTTCAGTATTTGGAGCATTTTTTGAGATTTTTTGAAAATTCTGGAAATTGGGTCATTGCAGAAGCGTCATGCAGCGACCTGACACTTTTTCTCAAAGCCTATAAATGGAGAAATTTTTACATGGTTAGATTCAATTTTGCTTCTACATCATAGTTATGGTAGGAGGTTGTCTTTTCACCCTCCCATTTGATTAAAATCCAAAAGACACCACCTTTTTCATGCTTCTACCACTCATTTTTCCTCTGCATGACGCTTCTAGAGTAAGGTTTGGGAGAATGAGTTTTTGAAGGCCTTCTAGGGGTTATTTTCTAATTTTTGAGGGTGAAATGGAAATAATACATGTAGGGATACCTAGCCTAACTTTCATATTTGAAAATGGATACCCAAAATTCAGTCAAATTCAGCTCCAAAGAGGCGCGACACTTCTGCTAGGAGGCGCGATGCTTCTGCTAACAGGTGCGACGCTTCTGTCTTGGATTTCTTTGGATAGTTGTCAAGCCAAAAAAACTCCAGTTTTTGAAGTTTTTGAAGTACAGTTGTCCCATGAGGTAACTTTTTGGTAGGAGAGTTTTTTTTTGCCTCTCATTGTGGAGGAAACATGTAATTAATCCAAGAGACATACACTCCTAGTTATTAGTTAAATTTGAGGGGATGGTTTCTAACTTCCCTAGATTCTAGGTAATGAATCATAAAGTGCATTTATGATTTTTTTTGGATCATATTTCGACCCAATGAGTTTTCATTACTTCTATTTTCTATATGTAGTCCAACTCAAGTTATTTTAGAGGTTGGATAGTTGTTATTTGCAATGTGGAACTATTGTAAAAACTTTTTCAATGAAATCAAAGACATGTTGCAGCTATAATCTTGGGACTCCAGTGATATGCTTTTGAGCATTGATTTTTCTATGTTACCTCATAAATTTGAATTTTATTTTATGTTTCCATCACATGTATGCTTCTGTATGTTAATATTATTAGTCTATGAACATAAATATTGCTTTCCATGCTCTGTTTTATCATATTTTCAATAATGTGTCTAATATTATGATGAATGAATTCATTTAACATGCTCATTATCACTCTCTCTCTTTCCAAACCCTATACACAATGACAAATTAATTATATTCCTAATTTTACCTACATGGATGCGTCCTTGTCTCTGCGACTTAACCTTTGAAATGAGACCTAAAACATAGACCTAGTTCCTTGATTGTCATTCCTATCCAGCAAAAATTCAAAACAAACAAAACCCTAATTCACTAAGCTTTATAACTAGCCTAAGATCATTATATCTACATTTACCTCATTAACTGTAAAAGTGACATTGATAGAGCCCTCTCTTGTTTTGGTAGGGCTAGCTACCAGACCTAAAGATTGGTTTGAGGTTTCCTCCTTCAGTTCCATTCTCATCCTTGGGAAACAAGGGGAGTGATAACATTTTTGGCGTCATTTCTAGGGAGGGATTGCAAAAATTTCAATGGGGACACTTCTTTTAGTTCACTGAAGGTTAGACTTGTGGGTGACAATTTTTAACATTCTAAGAAGGTTGAGTTTGTAAATTCGAGCCAAAGTGCAAATTCTCAAAAAAGTTGGCTCCCAAAAGACACACTAGGTCAAATCCAGACCCAAACCCTTCACAAATTATTAATGACCCTGAGAGTCTTTTAAAAAATTAGAAAAAAAAAAGTCTCAGAAAGTTGGAAAGGCTATACCTGCACCTGTGAAATCAAACTCCTTGCCTAGAAGGCTAATTGCTCCACAAATTTCGTCCTTTAATTTTGAATTTGAGACATCTTTGTTCGGGTCTAATTTTGAATCCTTTCTTTCAAAACTATATTTGACCCCATTGATTTTGAGACCTACTTTCCATTTTCTGAATCTTCTTATTTCGAGCTTGATAGTGAAGTCTAGTCTAATTTTCATACACTTCAAGGTTTGGTCGATAATTTTCAAGTATCTTCTGAAAAAAACTTATTTCCAATACCAATACCACCTGCTATCACACCTTCTCACACAGTTGCATCATCATCCCTCACTTCTATTCCATCATTACCTATATAAGTATTCACTCCATCAACACCTTCACAACCCGCTCCATTAGTCATGGACAAATTTTCTCCATTTATCCTACCGCCACAACTCACTACACTACCTAAGAACTATGGTCAAAGATTGCCTCTTTTTTATGGAACATCAAAGGTTACTTCTCACAAACACATTCTCAAAGTAGTTGGTTTCATCGATCTTGAAGAGATTGACAATGATGATGCCAAGATGCACATCCTAGCACAGAATTTATCAAGAAAGGTTAAAAAATGGTTTCGCTCCCTAACAGCTGGTTCAGTAGCTAATGGAATTTTTTATGGAAAATGGGATGAGAAGAAGAACCCATTACATATTCTAGTTGAATACAATGCCTTGAAAATAAATCCTATTAAGTCTATACAAGACTTCACAGCTAGGTTCAACAAAATTTACGATTCCATTCCTAAAAATATCAAGCCTCCTCAAGGCCTTGCATTACTTCATTACCCTGATGGTTTCGATCGTGATATGGCTTACCAGCTGAGAGAAAGAAGCCCATCTACCTTAAATAAATGGAGATAAATGCAATGAGCGTTGAATTGAATGTGATTATCAAGAAGTCAAAACTCAAGACAAAGAAAAGGGTAACCATCAAGGAAGAAACTTCTACTTCGTCATAGGGAAAACTCAACACCTTGATCAAAACAATGGAAAAAATGATGGACAAAATGACAATCGTAGATAGACAAGCTGAACCCTCAATTAGAAATCCCAAATTTAGGGGTCAAAATCAACAGCCTCAATACAGGATCAAGCTAAGGAAACAGAGAGTTTGGTATCCACAAAGTCAGCAGAAAATCCTCATTCCATTCTAGAAAAACTACACCGAAGGCCCTGATGAAGAATAAGAATAAATTTCAAGCGAGAATCATTTGTTTGAGGAAAATCAACAGCTTTTTTTCCTCACTAAAGAAGATCAGTTTTCTACGTAAAGGTATGCATAGGACAATCAGCAATATGTCTTTTCAAATGATGATATGTTATCAGTACAGAAAAAATATTACCAGAGGGGATATCAGAATTCTCTTGCTCAGGTACAGAGGCAGTATGGTTTGAGAAATAGGAATGTGCTTATCTCCTCAAGTCAGAAAAAAACAAAATTCTCAAATAGACGCTCATCATAAAGATACAGCTAGTTCAAATCAGAGAAAATATAAAGGACCTATTGTTACTACTCATGTGAAAGGCAACAAAGCTTCTACCAGCAATCAGAAGAAGGATAAAGAAGTTCAATATGGAGGATAGAGAAAGGAGATTCCACACAAAGATCAGCTCGAGATGAAAGATGCACCATCCAAAAAGGTAGAAAAACATTCTGCTCTTTTTAGTCTTGAAAATGAAATCTCAAAACTGAAAGTCTCCATTCCTTTAACTGAAATAATCAAGAATGACCAGTATAAGTTTCAAGTAGCGAAGTTTCTTAGGGTAGATAAGATGTATGATATGGTTAATTTGAGTGATGATAACGTGGAAATTTTCTTTTCTCCTGATGTTGATGGTAACCTAAGAGATAGTGAGGTCCTTCCTTTTTATCTTAGCCTCAAAATCCATGATTTTATCCTAATAATTCCATGTTAGACTCTGGAGATTCTCACAACCTTATGCCTAAAGCCATCATGGACAAACTAGGTTTGGATATCACAAGATCGTACCATGACCTTTACTCTTTTGATTCAAGGAGGGTTAAATGTCTTAGCTTCATTAAAGATATAGTGGTGTCTTTAAAGAAAATTCCAACCAATAATGTCCTCATGGATGTTGTTGTGGTTGATATCCCTCTCAGATATATAATTTTTCTTTCTCGGTCATGGGGAGAAAAACTTAGAGGCACCTTGCAGCTCGACTTTTCCTATGCTACAGTATCAGTCTTTGGGCAACTCAGAAAACTATACTGGGAAAATAAGATGAAATACATGATCGGTAGCAAAGAAAAGCCTAATAATCACCCCATACATGTTTTTCACATGGATTTAGAATATTTTATCTTATTCAATGATGAATGTTCAGCATATTCAGAAAATTTGATGGAAGAAAAAGCATAAAATTTAGAATTTCCAAATTATTTTTTAAATATTTTAAGTACAGAAAAACAAGAAAATGTGCTTATTGGCTTGGAGCCAAATTCATCATCCAAAAAAAGAGATGAAATAGTGAAATAAATCAAACCTATTGGTACAGCAGACATTTCTCAAGCAGTCAATCAAGATCAATCATCCAAATTGCAACTTCCCAATGAAGAAAATGGTTTGTGGAGCATGGATTTATATGGAGCTTTAGGTAAGGAAGGATATGGAATTGGAGTGTGGATACATAGCCCTATGATTCAGTCACTTAACCTTCCTCCTAATGTTCAAATGTCTTCTTACAAATTTCCATTTGATTGTTTAAACAGTGAAGCAAAATATGAGGCTTTGATAGCCAATCTGAAAATTCTCAAGAAATTTGGTGCCAAGGAAATTTTTGTGTATGGCGACTCTAAATTGGTAATAAATAAATTTAAAGGGGAATACAAAGCCAAGAATAATATAATGTGAGCTTACTGCAATGTATTGTTAGATATCCTCAAGACCTTCACTGAGTATACTTTGTCATTGATTCCAAGGGACAACAATGTTATTGTTGATTCTCTTGCCACTTCAGTAAGCATGTTCAAAATTCTACTGTATCCCAACATGAAGTATGAAATTAACATCAAACATCACACTTTTTTTCCAGATAATGTTCAGTATTGGAAACTTTTTCAAGACGACAATAAAATCAATGAGTTCTTGCAGACGGAAGAGGAGTTTGTGAGTTCACAAATAGATGATCAGTTTTATGAAGATGACAAAGAAATGCAAGCATCAGAAATTAAAGTACTTCGGTTGAAATAAAACTCTATTCCAAGAGGTATTGTGCCATTGGAGAAACTTTTTGACCAATATGATGTTGCATGGAAACCAACAATTCTGCCAACAAAAGGAGGAGTGGAATACCTCAATCTTGGCACTCCTGAAAAGCCCAAAATGGTTAAGATTTCAAAATCCTTGAGCTTAGAAATGAAAGGTAGATATGCATCACTCATGTCTCAGTTTGTTGATGTTTTTGCATGGGATTATTCTGACCTGATATTTTATTATAAGAGTATAATTCAGCACACCATTCCTTTAAATCATGATCAGAAGCCTTTCTGCCAGAAACTAAGGAGATTGAATCCCAAGTTGCTTCCCTCCATTCAAAAAGAGGTGAATCTGTTGTATATTACTGCTATTATTGTTCCTCTTCATTTTTCAAATTGGATGTCGAACTTAGTGCTAGTAAGAAAGAAGACCAGTGAGATTCACTTGTGCATAGATTTCATAAATCTAAATAAACTATCATTAAAAGAAAACTAACCACTTCCAAATATGGATCATATTCTGCAAAGGGTGTTTGGTTCTTCCATACTTTCATTGTTTCATGAATATTCTGGGCATAATCAAATTTTAGTTCATCTGAATGATCAAGAGAAGACAGTCTTTACAACACCATGGGGTACTTTCATGTATGCTAAAATTCCCTTTGAACTGAAGAATGCGAGAGAAATTTTTCAATGAGCGATGGATTTTGCCTTTGCCAATGAAGAGGATTTTTTTTTGTCATTTATCTTTATGAGATCACAGTTTTTTCCAAGACGAATGAAGAGCACTTGCAGCATTTGAAGGCAATTTTTCATAAATGTAGAAAATTTGGCATATCGTTGAATCTTAAGAAGAGTTTGTTCGCTATGGAAAAAGGAAAATTTCTTGGTCATATCATATCTAAAGACGGCATCTGGATAGATGCTTCAAGGATTGAAGCAATTCAAAATTTGGACTATCCTATAAGCAAGAAATAAATCCAATCATTCGATGGTAAAATCAACTTCTTGAGAAGGTTTATTCCTAACCTTGTTGAAAATTTCAGATAAATCATTGATATGTTGAAGAAATACAGCGAGGTGAAGTGGTCTGATGAGGCAAAGGAATCATTCAATCAAGTCAATTTTTCATTGTCTCATGCTCCTATTCTTATCATCCCAAATTATACACTTGATTTCATCATATTTTCCTTTTCTTCTGAACATACTCTAGTTGATGTCCTTATGCAAAAGAAAGATCAGAAAATAGAGCAGCCCATCGCCTTCTTCAGTAGAACCATAAGAGACACGGCCTTGAAGTACAATATAATTGAGAAATGGGACTTGGAACTAGTTAAAGCATTGAATTACTTCTTAGTCTATATTATTCACTCTTGTGTTCTTTCATATGTCCCAAACATTGTTTTCAAAGATGTGCTCACACAGACTGATCCTGAAGGTCACCATGGCAAGTGGATAACATCCATGCTGGATTATGACTTGGAAATCAAACCTAAAAAATTGTTCAAGGGACAAGGCTTGGCTAATCTCATGGTGGATTCAAACTTGCATGCCTTGGACATCAATTTTATTGTTGCATTATCTAAGGAGAAAGAGGTTGATTCATTACCTAAAGTATCTGAAATTTGTTCTTCATCACCAAGGTATGTTGATATTATTCATGTGATGCAACATTTGAATCCTCCTCCTGGCTTGCCTAGCAGTAAAGGTAGATCTCTGAAGTTGAATTATTTTAAGTATTGCATTCTTAACAATTATTTGTATTAGAAAGATCGGGGTAGACTTTTGTTGAATTGTTTGGTAGAAGGAGAAGTTGATAAGGTGATGAAACAGTTTCATAAAGGTGATTGTGGTGGTCATATTTTCTGGAATACTACAGCAAACAAGATATTAAGGGCTGGATTTTATTGGCCAAGTTTATTTTCTAATGTTTATAAGGCAATAATTTGTTTTTATGGGTGTCAATTTTTTTAAGGAAAAAGAAAACTCTTACCGTGACCCTTGAAACCAATTGCAGTTCAAGCACCCTTCCAGTAGTGGGGTCTTGATTTCATTGGCAAGATCCATCCTCCACCATCATCTTAGCATAAGTGGATACTCACTGCCACCGATTACTTTACAAAGTGGATTGAAGCCATCCCTACAAGGAAAGCTACAAACACTATCATTATTCAGCTTTTGGAGAGAAATATTGTATCTCGTTTTGGTTTCCCACAGAAAATTATCACTGACAATGCATCCACCTTGAAGTCTAAAAATATGATTGAATTTTGTGATAAATATCACATAATACTTGGGAATTCTATATCATATTATCCTCAAGGCAACGGGTTGGATGAATCTTCAAACAAATTATTGGTGAACATAATCAAGAAATTGTTGCAAGAGAACAAAATAAATTGGCATAAAAATCTCATAAATGTTCTATGGGTGGACATATTTATCACAAAGAGATCAATCAGCATGTCACCCTTTTAGCTAGTGTATGGTGTCGACATAGTATTTCCCACTTCTCTAGCAGTGTTGGTGATGAAAATTCTGCAAGAGATCGTCAGTGAGCCAAACGATATTCAGCAAAGAATCATTCAAATGATTCCTTCACAGCAGTGAAGAGAATAAGTTTTCAATCACACTTTGAAATTTCAGGAGAAAATCAAGAAGATTTATGACAAGAACACCAAAGTTGATGATTTCAAGTTATGAGATGTTGTTCTACGATGGGATGCCCAAAATGAAGACAAAGTTAAGCATGGTAAGTTTGATAACCTATGGAAAGGTCCACACAAGATTATATAATTCAGGGGTAATAAGGCATTTTGTTAGAAGATCTTGATGGGCGGGAAACTCTAGGAGGACCGTTGAATGGTAGGTTCCTCAAACATTACCTTACCTAATCTTGAATAAAAAGGTTCACTTTCATTGTAAATATCAATTTTATTTGTTATCAAAGAATAAGGAAGTTGTTGCAGAAGTTTGAAGCCCGAGGAGAAGTCCATGAGGCTTTTTTCATCAGCTGATGTTTTTCTCTTAAAATTTCAAAAATTCAATTCAGGTTTTGAGTCAAATTCATTTTCTGTTTAGTTAATCATTTCAGTTTGTCTAAGTTTTTTCAGTTTCCAATTTTGACTCCATTTCCCAATGAATGAGGCTACTTGATCTAAAGTGTTCTTGACACCTCCTGAAGTAGCTTCCATCCTCATATGGAGCCAATGTTAATGTCTAAATGTTTATTGATCAAACATACTCTTTCAGGTTTACTTGGTAGTGGTCCTAGGTCAAAATTTCATGTTTTCAGGTCAATTTTCAAATAAATTTTTGTTCACTGAATATTATCTAGGTCTTAAATGCTACTCCCTTCACTCCATTCATGGTCATCATCATCTCAGAGGTCATTTCATCCATTATCATCTACGGTCTTAGGTCATTCATCACACCTTCATCTAGGTCAGGGTCTAGGTCTCTTTTGTTTCGTCATCATAAGGTCCAATTATGTCATGAAAGAAGCAGAACAAAATCTCATTTCACCATATAAGTCATTTAAATAGGGAGTTTGAAACTATAGGAAAATAATTGAAGGAAATTTTCCTTTACTCATAAAGCATGTTACATGATCAAGTTGTTCAAAAAGAAAATTTTTTTCTCAAAAATGTATGATTTCACTAGAAGACAAAAAAGAATTTTAGTGATGGTATAAAAGGAAAAAGAGGCTTCTTCAACTCGTTTCATCCTTTGATTTTCGATATATTTCCTCTCTTCTCATCATCACACTCCACATCTTCTAAGGGTTGAAGAAAAAAACAAACAAATAATGCCAAAATTGCTCATCTACCCTTCTAGAAGGCAGTGTTACACTACGTTTCTAACATGTGTTATGCTTTTGATTTTTAAGCTCCAAATCAGTCATCCAAGGTTCAAAAAAACTACACAAAGCTTCATACACCTCTAAAATAGTAATTTGACACTCTCTATACCTCTTTTAAGTGAAATTCATCAACAAAATGAGTGGATTCCTTTCTTAGGTTTTCTCCACTAGTTTTTTGTGTTTTCCATCTTTGGTTAGTTTCAGCTGATAAAACCCTAATTACATCATATAAAACCTTCATACATCCTCCATAGAACCTATCCTAACACTCCCTATCATTCATGGCCCTCTTTTCCATCCTTTTCATCAAAACCCTAGCTTTCACTGCCCTTTTTGCTGGAAAACTAGTAAAACCCTGTGTTTTGACCTTTTGGGCACCTTCCTCGTGCTCATTTCCAAAAATTCCACTTGAATCCTATATCCAACTCATCACCCTATCTCCCCAATTTTTTAGGTATTTTTCCCTAGCTTCCTTCCACTCCATTTATGTCCCTAAAATCACCCTACCACTATCCCATGTTTTCCTAAATCTTCACTTTCCCTACCCACTACATCTAGCTAGGGTTTTATCTTGTTGACAAACACTATGGAGGGTGAAAAGAATATTCATAAGGGAGGCCACCATTCCAAGTTTGAGTCATCTAGCTTGCAATAAATAAATTATTCTCCTTATGCCAAAGATGTTTTGAAACACTGGTTTTTTAAGGTTTTGTGAGAGAATCTAGCAGGTAGGTTGTCATAATCAATTAACATGCCTTTTTGCTACTAGCTTTAGGAGAGACAAGGTTTTCATAGCAGATATTCAATTCACCATATCAGCAAATTTTATTTCTTCAGCAATAGGTATCCTAAACCATGGAGAAATATGGCTCAAAGGGATGGACTTTGAACTTGAGAATTACAAAATATTCAAAAAAACTCATTACGAATAAGCTCCTAAGCAAATCTTCCCTTTTAGGAATTTACTTGATAAATATGCCCCTTTGATGAATCTAATTATGAAATATTTTACATGTGAATGGGATTCTCAAGACTATAATGTACCATGTCAGGTTATTGATGCATTTCACTGCTACTAAGCCACTCAATTTGCCTTATTATTTATTCAGGAGTTTGGTCAAGATGACTGAAAAGGTACAGAGAAAAGGTAAATATCATCACCCTATTTTGTTCCACCATGGCTTGGTCAAGCTTATTGTTTTGCATCATCTTTCAGGAATCAATATGTCTTGGGAAAATTTCATGGAAACAGTTGCATCAGCGCCTAATACTAGCCCACCCATCATCCATAGCACACCATTAGCACCAGCACAGCAAAAGTATATTGGCTCTTCAAGTAGGCAAGCAGAGGTTCCAAAGGCACCTAGGGTTGATATAATTCAAACCTATGTAAAGGTTATAGGATGGTTTTTTCTCCTAAGACTATCAAAGGTGTGCTTCCACCCGAAACTATAGTTTAACAAAGACAAACAATAGAGCAGCCACCTAGTCATGATAGGGAGTCACTCATGCATGAGGATGAGTCACCATTGCATCAGAATGAGGAGCAAGTTCCCATGGAGGTTGAAATGGAAGAGAAGGTGAAAGAAGAGACAGTTGTGGAGATCATAATGGAAAAGGATGCAGATATAGCAGAGCTGAGGGATAGCCTCTCCAAGGAAAACTTTATGATTACCTTCTCACAGCAAGAGAATATGCAATTGAAAGTTAAACAGCTCCTCCAAAGCAAACCAAAGGCTAATATTGAGGAAAAAAAGAGTAAAGGCAAAGAAGTGGTAGATGTTTAGCAGCTGGAGGAAATAGAGACTGAAACAAAGCCAAGGATTCCAAGAATAAGAGGGCTAACTAAGCAAAAATACCAAGAAAGAGATCCATCTCCTCAAGTAGGTCAGTTAAACTTTGATGAATTGATAGTTGCTGAAATTGAGAAAAGTAAAGAGTTGTGGCTTGACAGGGTAAAAATTCATCTTGAGAATTTTTTCAAGAAGGAATAAAGCGATAACAACCTCTAGAGGCATATGGAAAGGCATTATTTCACTAAGAACCAAATCACCAAGGTGAGGGTGAAGAACTTGAGGAAAAAGCTTAAGGAAACCCTAATTAAGCTTAAGGAGAAGGATAACTTGGACCTATTTGATAAGGACTCCTTATTTATTTTTCTATCATTTAAGGATGCCATGAAAAAAAATTTGGAATATTTTGAGCATTTGGAGCATATTTTGAGATTTTTCGAAAATTCTGGAAATTGGGTCATTGTAGAAGCGTCGCGTAGCAGCGCGACGCTTTTTCTCATAGAATCTAAATGGAGAAATTTTTAGATCGTTAGATTCATTTTGGCTTCGACATCACAGTTATAGTATCAGGTTTTCTTGTCACCCTCCCATTTTGAAGAAAAAAACCAAAAAACACCACTTTTTCATGCTTTTGCCACTCATTTTTCCTCTGCATGGCACTTATGGAGTGAGGTTGGGAGAATGAGTTTTTGAAGAACTTCTAGGGGGTATTTTCTTAGTTTTTAGGGTGTAATGGAAAGAAGACACACAGTTCTACCTATCCTAACTTTCATATTTTCAAATGAATGCCTAAAATTCAGTCAAATTCAACTCCAAAAAGGCGCGACACTTCTGCTAATAGATGCAACGCTTCTGTATTGGATTCCTTTGGAAGGTAGTCAAGCCAGAAAAACTCCAGATTTCAAATTGAATTTGTCCCATGAGGTTTCTTTTTGGTAGGAGAGTTTTTTTTGCCTCTCATTGTGAAGGAAACATGTAATTAATCCAATAGACATACACTCCTAGTTATTAGCTAAATTTGAGGGGATGGTTTATAACTTCCCTATATTCTAGGTAATGACTCATAGAATGCATTTATGATGTCTTTGGATCATATTTCAACCCCATGAGGTGTCATGACTTCTAATTTCTATATGTAGTCAAACTCAAGTTATTTTAGAGGTTGTTGAGTTTTTATTTGCAGTGTGGAGCTATTGTACAAAATTTTTCAGTGAAATCAAAGACATATTGCAGTTATAATATTGGGACTCCATTGGTATGGTTTTAAGCATTGTTTTTTCTCTGTTACCTCATCAATTTGAATGTTATGTTATCTTGGCATCACATGTATGATTTTGTATGTTAATATTATGAGTCTATGAACAAAAATATTGCTTTCCATGCTCTGTTTTATAAGATTTTCATGAATCTGTCTAATATTCTTATGAATGAATTCATTTAACATGCTCATTATGACTCTCTCTATTTTAAAACCCTATACACAATGAAAAATTAAGTATGTTCCTAAGTTTATCTACTTGGCCCCATCCTTGTCTCTACAACTTAACCTTTGAAATAAACCTAAAACTTAGACCTGGTTCCGTGATTGTCATTCCTATCCAGAAAAAATTCCAAAAAAGAAAAACCCTAATTCGCTAAGCTTTATAACTAGCCTAAGATCATTATATCTACAGTTACCTCGTTGACTGTAAAAGTGGCATTGAGATAGCCCTCTTTGGTTTTGGTAGGGCTAGTTACAAAATCTAAAGATTGGTTTGAGGTTACCTCCTTCAGTTTCATTCTCAGCCTTGGGAAACGAGGGGAGTGATAATAGTTCCCTTGACCAGATCTAAAAAATACAATGGATAGAAAACCATCATGTCCAAAACCATGTGCAAAGCCCATGCACAAAACCATAGGTATTTTTTCCCACCTAATATAGGGTCCAAAAAAATTTCCCAGGTGTTGACCTAGACACCATGTAGGGGGATTTTCATCCCCCATGTTACCCCCCTGCTATGCAAGATGCAACGAAAAAGGTGGTCGACAATGCCCCCCTCAACACTCCCATAAGGTGCGCGACTAGTCATGGAAAGAATATAACACACACCCAACCCTAGTAAGTTTTGAGTTAATGATAAGTTGATTTGAAGAACATATTTCATATTTTGTGTTTTATCCTTCCATTTTATTTTCCAGTGATCTATGTGATTGATGTACACTCATGTTTTTTTTGTTTTAATTGAGTAAATTCAAGATCTGATTTATTTAACAAAGAAGCATTGGACAACAGTTAGCTAAGGTTTGAAAATTTTACTCCAATGTCCTATGAAAAAATCCTTATTTTGTATACCATTTTTTTGAAGTCACTTATTCAACAAGTATAACATCGTTAATGTGATACCACTTACTCAACATTTAAGAAATGTTTATTATTAGTCTGTTACAACATTTATTTAACATTTTAAAACTTTAACTAATATTTAAATCCAAGAGTGGTAATGCCTTCTATAACTTAAAGCAATGGGTATTAGAGGTGGGTTCTTGTGAAATAGAAAGATGGAAAAATGCATGTTTTAAAAACATATACCCCACCTCCCACCCCAATTCATGTGTAGAGCACAAAAAATCAGCTAAGAAAAAAAAAATCACTCAAAATGGACTCATCAATGAAACTAAAATTCCAATAAAGGATTATCAACTATGAGACAGAAGTCTCTAATGCTGAAGCATGGAAAATAATAAGTAACTTTGTCGATGGGAAAGTGAAACATGGTAGGATGATGTGGAACTATGTTGATGTAGTTCTTACGTGTTGATATGACATGTCACGTTTGTTGATGTGTTGATTGGATACAAATCCATGTCATACTGAGTGCCTAACAAGGTTTAATTTTTTATTTTAAAGAATTCCATGTGGGATTCTATGGTTGGTGGTCTACTTTCTAAATGGCTCAAATATACATTCCAAGTTTTACCTATATTAAATGGGTCAAGGTAATTCCCAAAAGGAATGTGTGGTCTCCAAACATTAACAATTATGATGACCCAAAGTGGTAGTAACCAAGGGTGGAAATTGTCCCACATGGGATGATCCCTCATGAAGGGCGTTCAACCCCATTAAAAAAAGAGAATTTTTACAAAATAAAAATAAAAATCCTAAATAAATGAAAACCACACCCAAATTAGACATGGAGGAGGCCCATAACCTTAAGGAGAACTGAAAACAAGCATGGCTTTTGGAGAAGACATCTCATATAACCTATAAATACTTGAGGTTGAGTAAACATAAGGAGCTTAGTTGTAACTCAACTTGCAACAACAAACTAGACACTACAAATAACATAGCCAACACAACATATGAAAATGAAGGCCATGGAAGCCAAGAAAAATGTTGGATAAAACTTAGAAAAACAAATGAATATTAATTTTGTTAGCAAAAAAATGCAATGATACAGACCATAAACCAAAATATTTTTATCTTTTCAAATTTCTTCAGCCCATAGTGAAGACCATAAGAATATAAAAAATAGAGAAACTCAACAAATCAAAAAAAATGCTAAATAAACTCATAATTGAAGCAGAAAAATATTGAAACAACTATTTTATGGCCTTCTCAAATCACTAGAGAGAAATGAACATATCTTGAAGAAATGGAATCCTTTTTTGGATGAAACAAAAAGTGTTCCTTGTTCTAAAATATAATGTGGATGCACTGGAATAGTTCACTTGGCCCTATATACTCATTAGTTTCAAAAAATTAATTGAACTTTTCATGCAAGATCATTACCATGCATGATTGTTCGATAGAGAAAGTAAAACTTTGATTTGTATAATGCTCCTTACATAGTGGTTGTAGGCTACAAGGATCTCGATTGAAATAGGAGTGAAGCTTCACATGGACTTCAATACCATGTTTGAAAAACAAGGTATACTCACACTTGAATAATAGAGACAATCACTCACATGTGGATCAAATATCAGAACATAATATTTTATGTGGTCAAATGCCCTCAAAAACGAAAAACAACCTATGAAAAAAAACAAATTTATTAATGCAAAATAACATTTTACATGAACATCTATCACATTAATCAAAAAATGATCCTCCATGTTTTTTAACAAATATCATGGACCAATCAAGTGTTTATCCATGTGTCAAGTGTCAATAATATCAAGGAGATGTGAACTATTAGATCACTCATGTGTACATAATCACATTAAAATCATCCATTAACCTAAAATAACATAAGACCAAGTTGAAATTTAACTATCTCCTAGTGTTAAAATATCCTAACATAGATCACAAGTTGAATGTCCATTCAAAAAAGTATCAACATGTAATACAAAAATATTTCTAACCTTAACAAACACCTAAGGAGCAACCTATATAGATTTGGGAAATCCCTATGGGCATTAAGTGAGCATTACTTTCCCTTTGGACACGATAATGTTTTTATTCAAGAAGATATATAGTTTTTGACTAAGGATGAGTTGGTCCCAAGGTTGTATCATGGAATTTATAAGAAAGTACCATCTCTAATTTGCAAGCCACGTGAGACAAGTGCAAAATGGTACATAAAATTTGTGGTTCATATAATGCACCAAAAGTAAGAAGGGTGAAGGAAAGTTTGACTAAATGGACCCCATGAAAAGAATTCAAACAAATTTAAGGATGTAAACTACCCAAAATGAAGTATCACCATCTCTATTTTGCAATCCACATTATATGGGTGTTATACAATACATAAATTATGTAGTATAGACCATGCACCAAAACTAAGAAGGGAGAAGGAGAGTTTGACCAGATGGACCCCATGAAAAGCATGAATAAACAAATTTATGTAAAAATATAAAATGGGTGTATTTAAATACAACATATGTTTCCTAGCATGAGCTCAATGAGAACATAAATCTTGTGTGGAAAAAAAGAGAGCAGAGCAACCTCGACTTCTAGCTAGGTTTTCTCTCATAATGGTTTTCCCAAAGAAAATATGTGTGTTCATTGTGTATGGTATTTGATAGTATTTTTTGTTCTCTATTTTCCGTATTTTACATATTTAATGCATAAACAAAAAATAATGATTAAAAAATATGGAATCTAAAGGAATTTAACCTTCATAGTATAGATTTCAGTGTATTTTATCACAAATATTGTGATGATTTTTCCAATGGAATATCCATGGAATTTAATAGATCATATTGGTATCAAAGCATAGTTTCATTTCGGAATCTTGTGGGAATTCGTAGGGTATCTAAAAACTTGTTTATGTATAAATCAGCAGAATCCTATCCATGGCCAATGAATCTATTCACAATAACCCTGGACGAGAGATTCACGAGACTGGAAGTTTGGGTCATCAAAATCAACCACAATATGAACCTCCTTACGGAAACTCTAGTAAACAAGCTCGGAATGGGAGAAGATGGAAGTTACAACTTATAGGTTATACCAAAGGGAGAAACAAGGATCATGCAAACCTAGAAAAGGAGTCAAGGAAAGAACCTGATAAAAATCAGTGTAGTTTGAATTTCAATACACATTCAAATTCCCTACTCAATATTTAATAAAATATAAAAATAAATCCATACCAAGGTGATATCAATGCCTTAATCATCTGTTGCGACAAGTAGAAGTGTCATTTTATCATTCACCGCATAGATGAGGAGAAAAATATATCATTTTTAGTTTGAAGTTAGAGGGCCTGTTGACACCCTGAAAATCGGTGCAACAACATCAAGGAAACCACCCAGTTGGGGACTAAAAATCATCACTTTTCCATTCGGAATGGTGGCTCCAATTGGATTTATGGGACCAGATTCCCAATTTAATATAATTGGGGTGAATGGATGGATTTATCACTGTGTATAACTTTGTAGATGAAAATATTAGCAAGCTTGCAATAAATAATATATCTATCTACTATGTATCCCGAGATGAAGTCTATTTTATGTGTGATCTACAAAAATGACCTTTTAGTGGATGCAAATAAATATCATACATTCACTTAGGGATATGAAAACGTTTGAGATAATTTATTTAATTAAATAGCTAATTAAATCAATTGGATAATGCTTATATCACAACTTTTAAATGCTTGTATTGCATATGCATCAAGTGATAACAGTATAACATGTTCAGAAGTGATTTAATGCCAAATTGTATTCAAATAGATACATGAAACAGAACATCATAAGATAAATAACTATTTCTCATTTGAATCAAAAATATAACACATAGGATAAAAGTACCATGTATATTTTCACTCTAATAATTTGAGGAAAAGTACTTGGTCTAGCCTTTTCTATTCATAAAACTTCAAGAGTACAAAAGTGCAACATTCGTAAAGTATTCCTTTAAAATTTATGGACCCCTTCTTCAAATACATGAAGGGGATTAAATATAAAAATAAAAGTCTTAAAATAGTTATTACAATAAAAAATTGAGGAGGTTTAAAACAACCCTCCTTAAACTATGTGGAATTTTAACAAAAACAGAAATTAAAGGGGTGACTTGCTTGATGACTGTCCCATTATCTCCTTAGCCATTTTTTCCTTCAGCTAAAGTATGTTAAGCATAGGCTTAACCTCTAGTGGTTGGACTAACCTAATGCGTAGCTGTCCAATGAAAACAGCATCATAAAGTGGAGGAAGCATATAGGAGCATGTATTTATGAGACAGTGCAGCATAAACCACTGGTTGTGAGGCTTTACTAAATATCTCCAATATTTCTCCCAATCCAGATTTTCCAGCTGCTTGATGTGTTCTTATTTTACCTTTGAAAATTCTTCCCACTGCCTTATCAAGTCTTGCACTATATCCAATGCACCGGGAGGACATTTTCAATAATTTTTGCAGCGATGAGATTTTTACTAACAGTTTCCACAATGTTAGTAGCCACATCCTTTGCTCTACAAATGGCTCTTTCTACATAATTTAAGTGTATGTCCCAGTCTGTAAACAATATTTCTTTCTTTGAGTCCTCAATCCTGGGTAGGTTGGCCTTTCGCCAATCAGCAGAATCCTGCCAGGTGACAAACTGGGAAACCTTATCATCTATCTCATCAAAACTAATCCTCATGTATGAAATGTGATTCATCAGTGAATCACTTTGTTCACACAATTCAAGAATACTTGATAATTTATGAAAAAAAAACAACTTCTTCTTGTGATAATAAAGTATTTAGTTATAAGGCCTATTTTCCGACTTCATCAATATTTGGGTTATCCTTTAATTTCTCAATAGAGAGTTGCAATTTATGAATTGGAGTTTCCTTTGAACTAATATCATTCTGATGTTGAATCCTCAATTGGTCCATGCTCTCCTAGAGTTGTGTGCCCTGTACTTGTAACTGTTGATTGAGACATTCTTTTCTACCTGTAGCTCAAGTTCAAGTTGGATGATTTTCTCATCCTTTCCTTTCATCGATTGTTGAATTTCTGAGGCTTTATCAATATTTGCAAAGGCATAAGCTCCTACAAACTGAGTTAGGTGAGTTAGATCCTATGAAGGATCTGCATGTGTGTCTTTCCAAATAATATCCATTGAGACATATCCTTGGACAAGGGGTTGAGATTGATCTCATCTCCTTATTTTCTTTTCTCTGTTCATAACTGCCTTGTGTTTAGGACTGTAGTGTAGAAATTATACAAAAAATATGTATACCAATGGATTCAATCCGATCATGCAATATTCTAGAGCAAGATACTGAATCCTTCTACAGTTAATTTGTGAAAATTAAACACGACCACACAATCACACCAAGTAATAGGAAGAACCAAATCAATCACACAACACAGATATTTTTCTTGGGGAAATCTTGCTGCTAAAAACCCCTCTATCTTTATTGTATAATCAACCGAGGAATCATGAAAAAATACAATGCACTCTTCTCACAATAGTTTTTTCACTCTACCAATTGTCTCACACTGAACCGAATAAAATTGAAAACACTTAGCCAATTCCTGCCTCTGCTCAGCCTACCTTTCTTGCGCAATCATAAGAACAATTGATCCCTATTAATTAGGAAATTCAAAAATCCAAAATTGCACAATACATCATGGGAAATTCTATGGTTGTTTAATTGCACGCTGGAAATTTAATAATAATACAACTAATAGATAACATCCCTTTAACCTATTTCTCAACTAGGTCTTCATCAGAACTGACATGCATGTAGCTATTAATTGTAATTCATCAGTCACTTGACATATCACTATATCTTCTAATAATATCCTCCTCGCCTTTTCAACCTTCTTTTTCCAAGCATCAAGAAAAGCAGTGTCTACTACTGCGGGCCTTGGAATATCAGTGTCGATAAATTATTTCAACCTGTTGTCCTCTAGAACTTCCTCCATTATGTCTTTACATGCAATATAATTATAACTTCCCTCGAGTTCATATTCCAATATTAATACATTTAAATCCATCTCGATCCGTCTTTCGCACCAAAGAATATTTTTGCAAATTCGAATGATATCAAGCACAAACTAAATTTATTCTCCACTATAGTGATTTTTGGCGCTCTGATACCATGTAGAAATTATACATACAATATCTATACCAATGGATTCAATCTGGTCATGCAATATTCTAGAGAAATATATTGAATCCTTCTACAATTAATTTGTGAAAATTAAACACGATCGCACAATCACACTAAGTAAGATAAAGAAGCAAACCAATCACTAAAAACTCCTCTATCTTTATTTCATAATCAACCAAGGAATCATGAAACAATACAATGCACTCCTCTCACAATATTCTGATGCACTCTACCAATTGTCTCACACTAATACGGAAAAAATCGACCAACACTTAGCCAATTTCCTACCTCTTCTCAACCTGCCTTGCTTGTGCAATTCTAAGAAAATTTGATCCCTATTAATTAGGACTTTAAACCTTCCAAAATTGCTCAATACATCATGGGTAGTCCTATGGTTTTCTAATTGCGTGCCAAAAATTTACTAATAATACAACTGATAGATAACATCCCTTTAACCTCTGTCTCAACTGGGTCTTTAGCATAACTAACATGCATGCATCTATTAATTGTAAATCATCAGTCACTTGACAGATCACTATATGTGAATTAAATTTGATTTAATTCACTTGACCTCTCACTAGTGCAACAATTAGTTACAACTAGTTAGACTGACTTTAACTCACTTAATTGAGTTAACTGATTTCTCATGCATTAAACTAATACACTAAATAAAACTTGGACTCTAAAACAAATAGAATCACTCTACATGCCTCACTAACCAACCTCAACTCGAATTTCATGAGCTAACTGAGTCTATGGCACTCAGTTAACTATTACAAGTGATTATGAGATAATATTACAATTTATTGTCCAATTTAATTCAGAGAAAATTAAATTAGACACACAATTCTTGTTGACTTTTCAACATGTAGAAGATGTCCACAAGAGGAATTTCCTCAATGTTAAGAACAATTTCAGTAGTGGGGAAGACCAGGATGAATTCCACTCTCTCTGTGCTTACTAATTTATCATAGGGCTTAGCAATGAACGAGTCGTGACTTTTAGTTTGAGGTGTATGCACAATTTGTTGTTGATCAATAACAATGGCTCCTTGGTATTCATGGAGTTTTAGGCTAAAATCCTTCCAAACATCACTCAGATTACTTGGGAAATCCAAATCAATAGTTTGAACTTCGGTTGATTTATCTTGGTTTGTTTTACGAAGGACTTCAGTATCCTTAGATGTCAGTTCATTTTCCTTTTCTTTCTGAGATAAGGGTTGTAATACCTCTATCATTATAAATGGAATTGCTTCCAATCTCTTGTTCCTGTATTGTTTAAAATTTGGTAATTAATGTGGATGGATGCGTAGGGTTGCCACCTTTTGAACTGCGAAATAATTATCGATAGACTCAAATAGGTCATCGAAATCATCATCTTCGTGTACAAAAGGCCTAATTTTAACTTGGGTATTAAATCTATTGGCAACTTTAATTGGGTCGTACTGTCTATTGGGAATTGTGAATAACTTCAACATTCAATTTGATTGACCTCTATAACAGCATGATTGTAATTATCCAAACCATAAACACCACAATTAATTAGAAAGGAATTTCATGATGCTTTCTTAGCCTCCTTCAAAAACCTGGTTAGTTTATTTCCAACAGTTTGATATGCTACTTCTCTTGCACGAAGTTTATCAGGAACATACAAGGGCAGAATGTGCGGCTGAGCTAAGCTCCCAAATACTTGGAAATAGGTGAACATCTCTTCTCCAAACCATTTTCCTATAGAGGAAACATTAGCTTGGGCCTATTTTAATAGTCTGGGGGCTTTCTCATTAAAAACAGCTTGAAATAGAGGGAGAATGACTCCATGGAAAATTTTATAAAAATGGCTCTCAAACTTAGATTCCCACAACATAATATGAAATACATGAATAGGTACAGGGTCACAGGTAGTCCATTTCTAGCCAATGGCTGGAAAATCCAAAGTAAAACACACCGCGTCCATGATATAGGCACTCATATAAAATGGGGGGAATTTTGGAGGAAATGGAGCGAGTTTCCTATATTCCAAAATTTGAGTGGAACTATTATTAGACAGAATGTTTCCCCAATCCATAAAATAGGATTCTACAACTGCTTCCATGAGAGGAACCCATTCTACTGAAAATAAAGTAGTGTCAAGTTGACCAAAAATCCTAGACATCATAGCAGAGACATAACAGTAGGGGCTTGCAAGGGAGTCAGTAGAGTACATACCCTTTTCGTTATTATTGTTCTTATTGGGGTTGATTCTCCATTGCTTGATTAGCTTTGACTTGACCTCATTTTTGGCGAACTATGCAAGAAATTCTTTATCATAGACCTTTTCAGGGTCTGGGATATGGTACATCAGCTTCAGGTCTTCGGCTCTGAAGGAACCAATCACCATTCCTCTGCTAGTTAGAAATGTCCCCGATGTTTAGATTATCAATGATCCATCTTACCATATCAGTGTATGGTAATATTTTAGGTCACGCAGTAATTTGATACAAGAAAGAATTATCTACTTCTTTAATTGTAGCTTCTAAGGTATCGAGAGCATCAGCAGTTGCTTTTCTTTAAACTTTGTGAGGTTTTTCATCCTCGAACAGCTTGTACATGGATTCCCATGAGGAGGATCCGCTTTCTAGTCCACATGTAGTATCTTTAAATAGAGGAAGCATATTTGTTCTCTTGGTTGTAGCGGTTGCAGGGTTTACAGGGGCCATATGCTTCTTAGCTATCTTAAGATCTTTATACATCTTCAGAGAATTCTTCTTATTTGGGATCGCCTGCAAATAAATGAGAAAAAATAAGCAGAAAGAGTGAAATTTTGATTTTACAAATGCACAGGTACCATAGCAATAGAAATGTTTAAACGAATGAGACTTGGCACATTGACAAGATATGAACTCAATGCTTCTTGAAAGAGAACTAATCATCCCTCTCATATTCAACAAGTTTTTGAACGATGTCATCATTATAAAATTTGGTCGAACCCTAATAAGTGTGTTTTCACCATCACATCTGGTCGGTTGTTGGGATTCATCGTGTCTATTGAAGGGATTCAGGTAAATCCCTTCAAGGTTGAGGCAGTACTTCATTTTCCTCCCCCGTCTTCTATTCGTCAACTTCAAATTCTACAAGGAAAAAAAAAATTCTTAAGAAGATTTATTGTTAATTATGTTGAGGTTACGAAAGGGTTTATGAGATTGTTGAAGAATGGAATTCCATTCTTCTGGGATGACTTTGCTCAACGCTCGTTCGATGCTTTGAAAAAGGAATTGACCTCTGCTCCATTATTGAGTCCACCTGATTATAGCAGAGACTTACTTTTGTATCTCGTTACAGCAAAATCTACTATACGTATGGTTCTGGTTTAGGAGGATGATGCTCTTTGTGAGCATGTCATTTATTACCTAAGTTGAGGCTCGGTAGGTCCTGAACTGCGGTATTCTCCCATTGAGAAATTAACTTTGGAAGCCATCCATGTTGTCCAGCAACTCATACATTACATTCTTCTTTGAAAAACTTATGTTTTGGCAGCAGTTAATCCATTTCAATTTTTTCTCAATAGGCAAGTGATTGGCGGGAAATACAATCGATGGATTGTCATTTTTCAAGAGTTTGATCTCGAATTTCTATCTGCCAAATCCAAGAAATATTTGGTATTTGTGAAGTTGATCTCTGAGTTGCCTTATGGATATGAGATTATTTATGAGGATTTGTTACCTAATGAACATATTTTCCTGATTTATTCACAAGATCCTTGGTATGGATATCTCATTGTTTATCTTCAGACTTCAAAGTTTCCTTTAGTTTTTTCGAAAGATGAGTGTCTAAAGTTGTGTCACTTGGTAAAGAGTTATCTTATTATCGGTGACACTATATATTGTCACGGGGTCGATTCAATCCTTAGGCATTGCTTCACTCTCAAAGAATTTGAGGTTGTGCTAAATGATTGCCACAGTGGAGCTTGTGGTGGTCATTTATCTCGGCTTGCTACGACCCAAAATATTTTGCATGCAAGATATTTTTGGCCCTCGATTTTCAAAGATTGTATTGAGGCAGTCCAAAAATGTCATATTTTTCAAATTTATACTCAAAAAATGCCAACTCGTCCAGATCTACTCTTTCATGTTGTCACTGTCAGTTCATTAACTAAGTGGGGTATTGATTTCACTACTTGTAACTCATCTTCGGCGAAGGGTCACAAGTAGATTATCATAGCAGTAGACTACTTTACGAAGTGGGTCGAGGCTATGCCTAATTTTGTGAACTGTGGTGAAACAATAGTCCTGTTTCTGTTCAATCAAGTCATTTCTCACTTCGATATTCCCAAAGAGATCGTCACTGACCATGGAAGTCATTTTCAGAACACCATGATGGTTGAATTGGCTCTTAAGTTGGGTTTTCGGCAGGATAATTGTCTCCAAATTATCCTCAGGACAATGGGCAAGCTGAAGATGTAAAAAAGTCCTTAAATGTTATCCTTCAATGGACAATAAATAAATCCAGGTCCAATTAGAATTTCATGTTGTATCCTGCAATTTCGGCATGCCGGATTTCTGTTAAGACTACAACTGGGTTCACTCCTTTCCAACTGGTTTATGGTTTGGAATCTATCTTTCCTATTGAGTGTGATATTCCTTCCCTTAAGTTGGTTATCAAGCTTCTTTCAGACACTTCAAGTATTGAATAATTCCTAGTTTATCTAGAACATCTCGATGAGCAGCGCCGAGATGTTGTTACAATGAACGAGGCTCATAAGAAATGAGTGAAAGTTCAATATGAAGGTGACCTTGTTTTTATTTACGCTTAGGACAAGGATGCCTTGGGGGTAGGAAAATTGAAATCCATGTGGTATGGCCCTTTCATTGTTAAAAGGTCCTGAAGAAAGGATCTTATGCCTTGGTTGATTTCGACAGAAACAAGCTGGCGGAGCCCATAAATAGGCTCTATCTAAAGAAGTATTATGCCTAGGTTGTTGCCTAGAATTTTCTTTGTTTGTATATATTGTATTTTTTGTGCATATTTATCTATCGATTTTTGGTGTGACCTTGATGATTTTGATCTAATTTGGCAGGTTTTTTTGGATAATATGAGTCATTTTGTCTTTGATGATGGTGCTAGTCGACATACCTATAATATTGATTCTGCGGCTTGGGTAATTTATTATCCATTCGGTCAATTTCTAGTCTCAAGGGGCGTATGCATTGATCCTGCTTCAAATAATGTAGCAGAGCATACAGTTGTGGTCAATCTACTTTCGGAGGCAATGTCTCTTGGTGTTGATTCATTAGTAGTGTACTTCGATTCGCAACTGGTGGTTTCACAATTAAACAACACCTATCGTGTCAGAGATCCATTTTTACAACGATTGTTTCTAAGAGTGCATTTTTTACATCGTTCATTTCATTATGTTACATTCATTCACATTCCACGTTCAAAAAATTCGTTGCAGATTCATTAGCTAATCAAGAAATTAACTGGGATATTAATCATTCAATACATTAAATATCAAAAACATCAATCATCATTGTACATATGAGACAATTACATCATATAAATTGTTGTATGTATATATAGATCAGAGTTGTGTTCAAAATATACAAAAATCGGACAATCATGTCTGACAAAATTATGGCTTATGCCCGATCATGTTCATCATCAAAAAATATTACATTCATCCGAACAATAAAAATATATCCCTGTGGGCCCTTCCCTGGGTAGGTGTTACGAACGAACATTATAGTTTTTGCCACACGGAAGAACAGCTGCACCCAATCGTGTGGTACACCAACCACACGCCTTTGTATAGCCTCGGGAAGGTCCTTTGTAGCAGCCATAGGGAATTCGCAAGTAAAGCTCTCTAAGTTTCTCTATATAGCATGGATTACTCTCCCTGGGTCTTCTACGGCATCCTCAGCTTCTCTTACACAACACCTGTGCCTCGGGAAGCCCTTGGGTCTCACTGGTCCAATATCTGTAACATAATCCATAAATTTGTAATTCAAATTGTGCTAGCAAAAATATTTGATTCATTTTCATATATTGAAAATAAATAAATGAATCATATAATCAAAAATCATTGTGCAATCTTACCAATCGCCCCCCATGTTGCACCGGGTGGTAGGGGAAAATATGGATCTCCCCTGAAATTCATGCAAGCATAGGGATAATCCTCTACCGCAATGACTTGTTCTCCCCACCATAGGAAGAACTCATCATCCCAGGTAGTCCTAGGGACCTCGCCAACCCCCAACCTCTTCATCAGATCAATCCATCTAGCTATCTGTGGATCTTGAGGGCTGCTGATGGTACAAATAATCTTGGGGAGAAGCCCTGGGATCCTCTCGAAGAAGAATGTGCATAGAACAGTCCCATAACCAAAATTTTTTGTTTTATTCTTCTGGACCGAGGTAAATTTTTTCTTCAAGTTTGCTAATAAGGTTGTGCACCAACAATATAGTGTGTTCATGCAATCCACTGCCAAGCTCATGTTTCCTCGTCAAGCTTGGTGCAAGGAGCTTGATCCAACCACTATAGCAATAGTGAAAATAAGTATTTTCATGTGCAACCCTTGAACATCTCCGATTGGGATACGTGTTCGGACCTTCTAAGTACCCTCAGCATATTATACTCGAATATAATCTTTGAAATTTGGCCCTCCTGTGGGCTTTCCTAACAAATTACTAGTTCCCCTCTTTGAGAGAGTCTAGTTATGAAATAAATGTCCTCAATTTCGATCCTTAGTGGAATTTGATTGATCATGAAACAGTGTTCCTCTGGGTCCCAATAACTTACAAGAATTTAGAGCAATCTGATGTTCGTTTTCATGTTTGTTATTTTAAATAACTTCAAAAATCCGCATCCCCGGAGTATATCCAAGGACAACTAGTCTTCCATGACCTCATTATCAATAGTGTTATGCTCTCTTTCCCTCCAGCTAATGGTCACCCTGCATCATTTCAATCAAAATCCATTAGAATATAATTCTGAAATTTCACTCTGCGCATACGTGAGTTTTTAAGACACAGTCGCATCTATAGATGAGTTCAAAATTATGAACCCACGTATACGCAGACGGTTTCAAAAAAAACATAAATTCTATGGTAAAATTCTAAAAAAATAGCTTGAATTGGTAAAGAAATTAATGACTAAGCTGATTGAGAAGCTTACCTGGAAGATTTCGGTTGATTCAATTAATAATTGCTCTGGTTCCAAGTGGGGGATTTTTTTGCTCCAGAGCTCTTTCACAAATTCTTCAACGCGCAAATGACCAAATGTGATTCCAAAGCCCTATTTATGCCCAAAATTTAAAAAAAAAAAAATTGCAAATTACTTTTATGTTTATTTTTTGAATTTGTTCACGACTTTATAACCTTTTGGCTTGTAAGTGTTGGGATAGGTTTATTTCGGGTCCATTTTGATGATTTCGAGACGTTTCCATTACTGCTTTGGTTCCATGACCGCTGACTTGTCATGGCAGGTATTTTCTTCAAAACTAGCATATAAGTTAGGGAATTCACTTTCCATTGCACTTATGCATACTAGCCTCCATACTGAAATCTTGCCATAGGGTCGACCCCATCATGTTATGATTATTCAACCAATTTCACTCGCCGACATATATATCATGATATGATGGTAGAGCCATCTTTTACATGGGCTTCTTAGTTAGATCCTTGCTAGCATATGTCGTACATGCTGCAAATTGTGTAGGCTCAGGAGTCCTCTTTAGTCCCGCCATGACTTATGCGTCAAAGCTTCATTCTTCTTCTTATTTGCAATATTTTTTGGCTTTATACCCTAGAGGCTCCCATTTTGTTGTTGAGTTGTTTTGCTGCATTGCATATTGACCATTTGTATATCTTGGCCTTAAGCCAGTTTCACTTGGACTCATGTATAAGCTATCCTTTGACCCTGCCTTTCTGCAAATTCATCCAAGAAATCACTTAGCTTCTGCGACTCGACACCTTTTCCAATGGATGGAACATTCCTCTGAGTTTCACTTACCAGTTTCGCCACCTTGCATTAAGCATAGGATTGTTCCTATCCCAGGAACTAGTGGATCTGTTTATCGACACTTGTTCTATCCGTTATATTATAGGCATTCTTTTATTCTTTTTCAAGCTTTCAATATGAAAAATACAAAAAAATTAAATATACCAAAATGAGTGGGTCCGGAACATTGCTTCCACATTTGATGGCAGCTAAAGATCAGTTGTGTCGCCCTTAAATAAAGCACAAAAACATCTAATCTTTTCTCCATTTTGGGTTGGGTTTATTTTGACTTAGGAGAAGCCATAACCTTGTTATCAAGTCAGTACTCCCCTGGTTGGTTATCTCTTCCAATCATATGGAGGTTTTGTTTGTGCCTCTTACATGACAAACTTATACAAAGTTATCATATGCTGCCATAGTCAAAATGAGTTGTGATTTTGTTCAAGGGAAGTAAACCTGAGTCGGCCTTTTTGCGGTGTCTCTTGACACATTTTTCAGTCAGCCATTCCTGGTCTGTCATAGTATTGTTCTATCACATCATCTATTTGGTACTTTACTCATGATGGTTTGAGAAGGTCTCCATTGACTTCTTACCAGCGGGTTTGTCTCTTATCGACTTTGAAAAATTTCTCTGAGAGTAAACCTAGAGCCGCACCCTGGCCCTATTTACATCATTGATAGGTGACCTTATGCTCTGCATTCTATCAACACCATCGGTCTTTGACTAAGTGGTTTCCCTTGTGTTTGACTTCAGCTTTCATTATCACACCTAGGATTCGTGAAGTGCCTTGGTTTCCATTTGACCCTATTGGTGGATTCCTCACCTCTTTGGCAGCTTTCATGATTGGTTGGTTTAGAGGGTTTATGTCGTGTGCTAGCTACATTTTTTGCATGTTGGAAAGGTGCTTCAGGTTGGTTACTTCACTTTTATTTGTCTGATTCCTTCCAAAAAATTTCCTGCGAGTTACACTCACGCTGGACTGATGTGGTATGCCTTAATCCTTCCTTCCAGAAAATATTTTCCCATCAACTCTGAATCATTGCTCTGGGAATTATATCTAGAGTCTTTTATTAGTACCTTAGCGTTTGCAGTCATTAGTGGTAGATTCCTTCACTATTGATAGTGAGAACACATCAATGTCTCCTGATTGATAGATTCTCTCAAGTGTTCGACTTCAACTCATTCATTCGCACTTGTTAGATTGTATTGGGGTACCTTGACTTTCATCATCATTATCGGTGAGTTGTCTCGCGTTTGTTAAAGGTATACATAAATGACCGGTAATCAAACAATTTCTCACATGGTCGACTTCAGCTCATTTATTCCCATTGTGTAGAATTGCACCATAGTTATCGGTGAAGACCTCAGGTTTGCATCAGCTTTTTTTTGGTTCACTTTGACAACTCTTTCAGTTTTCTGCCAGTGACACCATCCACCCTTATATGTTGTAGTTCATCACAAAAACATTCTATATGTTGGCACCCGAGTTGTGTGCAATACCACTTTTTCCACCACTTATGATTCAGTATGTGGAGATCCAGTTGTGAATTTAGTGATCAGATATCTTTGTAGCATCAATTATCATTCTTCTATATGTGATACTTGGACATGATTTTGATACGTACTTTTTGGGCAGCAATCAAATGATTCACTATGTATTTTACATTTCTTTCTATAATTGTATAAATATTGGATCCACTCCATACTTATTATGTGGACATGCTTTTCTTTCACTAAGCATGGGTATGCCCGCCTTAGACATGAGCTTTCTTTTTTATTTATTTCACTAGTTTTTGGCAGGATGAAATCTGGTGAAGTTCTCTCAAGTTCTCGCAAGATTCTTTCTTATGCACATAATACATTTCGGCCATAATGTACCCCTTCTGATCTCATATATTAGGGGGCATTTGTTATAGCATCATTTATCACCTTTATATACTTGATGACTTATGCATTGGCCTCGGGTAACCTTTTCCTTTCATACTTAGTCAACTTCTTAAAAAACATTATTTTGAATTCCATATGCGACTTTGCCCAGACTTTTATGTGTGCATATGCGGGTTCGCTCAAATCTGATCCGCGTATACAATTTAAAATATTAAAAAAATAATAAAATCCCTATTAATTGGGAGAGGTTTACAGGTTTTCCCTTAGAACCACCTACATAGCCCGTGGCCAAACTGTTTCCCAACTGAAAAAATTATTTGAGGAGGTATAAATACACCTCATTAGGAAGGTCTAAGGGAGAAGATAGAATTCTATTGATACTATATCCTGTTATAGCCCATATTAAGTCTAATTATCCCTGTGCCTCTTGCACTTCCCAGGTTCAGGAAACCCTTGCTTCCTTGTGATGATCACCCCCCTTATGTGACATCTTTAGTGCACCTCTTATGGAAAAATATTGTGAGGGTTAGGCTAGATGGATCCGGAGGATGGTTCTTCTTGGAGCCATGGTTGATTTCAGGTGATATCTCCACTTTATTTTTACATGCATCAACAAAAGAAGCTTTGTCCCATTCCTGATTTCATTTTCTTATATGTTTCATACTGACATACTGACATTTAGGATATATAAGATGTACAACTAGTCTTTGTGATTTGTCTTGAGTGAGTTGCAGGTTTTGAAGCATAAAGAGTAGTAAAGGGTTTACACCTTGTTGGATCGACCTCAAACGTAGGACATACGGGTAAGGTCACATATTCCTAGTTTTCTAGTTTACGCATTAGGACTTGTAATTTAAATGCTTCTTGTGATTGTATGCCTTTTGCTTTGATAGGTCCCTCAACCCAGACCTTAGGGTATATTTTCCCGCAACACATGGTAAGGGGGGGAGAGTTTTTATGTTTGCAGAAATGCGATGCGATGGAGTATATTGCATCAGGAAAACATGAAGGATGAAAATAATACCATCGAAGTAGATTTTTCGAAATGCGAAATTTGATTTTTGATGACCTATGTAGCAGAAGTGGGTCCCATAATCTTTCCTTATAGAATTTACTTTGAAAAATGCATTTTCGCTTTATAAAAGTGATTTTTCTTATAAATATCGGATGGAAATATGTTTTAAGTGACCTTTTAGGAGTCATGTGTGCTTCATTGTGGTATTTCAATTGTGATAATGTGATATTTCTCTGCTTAAGTGCTTTTAAGGCCAAAATTTAAGGTTTTATCCCTTTTTTATTCATGTTTCTATCTAATGAATCAATCTAAGGGTCTTATTTGTTTTAACTCTAAAAAATTAAAAAGGGTCCCCATTATTTTCAAAGGTAACTATTGCTAAAATAATAGGGGTTGTTGATTAGCACAATAATTGGTGTTTCACTCTAAGAACCAGTTATCTCTGAAAATCAATTTCTTAGTATCTTTAAATAGGTAAAAATAATTTAAGGAAACAAGAATTGTTTTCGAATATTTAAATGAATAAAATTAATTTGAATATAAAAAACTCATCTCTATCGTTAATCTTTCATAAACCTTTCATAAATAAATATCTTCATTCCTCTATATCAATCATTATATATTTTAAGAGATAAAGTAAGTGTCTCTTTATAACTTAATGTTTTGATTTAGTCCTTTTGTCATAGGTAGAACCACTGCTACTAGTCAGCATTAATAGATCTAGAAAGGTTACCTTCTAACCATCAATGATTCAGTATCCCATCCATTTATTATTATAGTTCTTTGAGATAAATCCTTAATCATATAACTTTTTTTTTTCTTTTTCTTAAAAAATCATTGTCCGCGCTTAACGACCAGAAAGTGAGAACGACATTCATTGGTTATAATTGAACTGAATAGGCTAGCTCATGATGAGACCCATTGTCTTATGATTTTAATAATAATGATCCATCACCCTGATTTGGTATGCAGTTGTGGTAATGTCAGTTTATTATTTACCTATGATCATGGTAAGAAGACTCATAATGAGACCTATTATCATTTTAAGTTTTTTATATTTTTGAATTACACTCTAAAAAGGTATTTTCAATGGATGGGGAGAATCATTGACTCCTTAAGAGTTTTGGATGAATATTCAGAGTTAAATATTAAACGGCAAGTCTTTAATTTGTAAAGATGAACCTTTTTCTGATTGATGCTATAGTGAAAAGACTTTACAAATTTCAGGTTTATAAAATTTACAGTTTTGATGGAAAAAAATTTCAGAGTTGTATAGTATTCATTCAATTTTCTATTTTGGTAGTTATTTCCCCAAAAAAATATCTTCTTCAAAAATAAAAACATAAAATAATTTGGAGGTGACCAAAAGTATGTAATCTAACATTATTTCCCTAGAAAAATAAAATTTTAAGTATAGTACATTTAGAAGAAAAATTTCTTCTCAGAAAAGAATTTTTTCAAAATTATCACAATGACAGGGAGAAAATATTTTTCTCCCTTGAAGATATTGTAACATGAAGGTTGATGGGCCAATTTTTTCTATGATTTGAAATGTTCCAAGCCACATTATTTGGAATTCAGTATGCTTACCATTTTCCTCATGTGCCTTGTCCCACTTACATACGAGGTATCCAACTTGGAAGGTTTCTGGGGAAACAAAATTTGCATCAAAAGAATTTTTCACTATCTGTTGTTGTCCAACATGAGTTAATTTTGCCTTTTCTCTTTCCTCTTCCATTTTAAGGATCTGAGACATTCTTAATTGTAGGGAAGAAGAAGGTACTTCATCAATAAATTAAATTAGGGCCAATGAAGGAAGAGCTAAATTTTATGGAATTGCATCTTCTTTCCCATAAACCACATTAAATGGAGAAGTTCCTATAGAGGCCTTCTGAGTAAAATTATCTTCCCATAGTGAAAATGTTAAAGACTTATGCCAATTTTTATGATTCTGGTCAATAGTCCTTTTAATAATTCTTATGATATTTTTCTCTGTTGATTCTGGAAAACCATTCCCTTGGGGATAATAGTTAGCGGAGTATTTAAGTTTAAAACCTATTTTTAGAGAAAAGTAAGACATACTCTTTCCCCAAAAATAAGATGCATTATCAAACATAAGTGCATTGGGTAAGCCAAATATGGTAATAATGAATTGATCGATAAGTTCCATAATGGCTTCAGATTTAGATACCTTTAGTGGAACAGCTTCCACCCACTTAGTAAAATAATCTGTTGTAGTGGGAATATATTTATGTTGTTTGGATGAGTTAAGAACAATCTCACCTATGATATCCAATCCCCATTTCTCAAAAGGTTGTTCAATGTTGATTGGTTTCAAAGGTAAGGTTGGTGTTGAAGAGGTAAATCTCCTCTGCGGACAGAGGCGGTCCCACTAACCCTAGGGTGGGTCTAGCAACAATCAAATCACGCAATGATGTTGGTTCCTAGTTACAAGAAAGACAAAGATTGTGATAAGTGGCCTACCTCAAATCCCACGCAGTTGTCGTTGAATAAAAGATTATTTTTCCCGTCCCTCGCTTGACAAATCATGATCCTTCCATTCGACACGTCCAAACACCTGTACACATGCAGGGAAACAACGACATACAACGTAAAATCTAAAGCATGTAACTATATATCAGTCAGAGAGGATATAATTCATTGCATTACATAAAGAAATGAACACATGAATGGAACCAAAATCAGAGTCACTTATATTATAAATGACAAAAGGGAGATTACAACAAAATGCTCTGACGCTATGATCTTCCTTCGGTGAGGCTGACAGCGGAGCATGTCTCAACAAAGCCTGTTAGGAATCTAGACGAAGCTCTCTCTCTTCGGCTTGGCTCTCAATATTTGCCCGGCTATAGTTTCCTTCCTACAAGTTCAGCTCCCAAGCGTTTAGCTAGCTTGCTAATGGAGAGGGAAAGCTTTTATAGATGGAGGACAGGAATTTGGGATCCCTATAATCATGGGATAGGCCCTATCTCTTAGTAAGGTTCCATGATAGGTGGAAAACCACTTCCTATACATGGAGATACGGAGCCAAACCACTCAACTCCTTTTGATTATTCATTCAGGAGTTTTTTAGAATCAAACTTCCACCGTTTATTTTTTAAAAACATCCCTTAATAAGCTTGGTGTGAGTGAAACACAGGGACAGAGCGCTAGTTGGCGTGCCCTCTAGTGTGGATTTCCCCCATTGGCGCGAGGGATGAACTGGCTAGTCGCGCCAAGGCTAAAAGATCTGTTTTTGTGGTTTTTCAGAGGAAATGTTCTTCAGAAGAATGTTTGTCCTTATGCAAGAGCATTCCATGAAGGTGGTTTCAGGTCATTTTACTGTTCATAGGTCACAGGAATAGTCCTCCAATGTACGGGACAAGGGATTGCAGGGACGGTGACAAAATTATGTGTAACATATGCCCCCTAAAGCATGAGGTCCGAGAGAGAGGGAGGGGTGAAATGCTTTATGAGAATGCTCCCAACTGAAAACACTACCGTCAGAAGACCTGAAAATACAAGTACAACGGATATCTCTGATATATGATATGTGGTATGGGCGCAGCCATCCATAATAGAGTGTACAATAACCAGGATCCAAAGTATGGGCGCAGCCATCCATTAAAGAAGGATCAACAAGTAGACTCAGGTATGGTCACAGCCATCCAGTCAAATGAGTCATGTAACTAATCATGATAATCCACAAAAATCCGCAGCCTGGATTTCATCAGACAAAATCATAGGTCTTGCGCTCCATCTCGACCCGAACAGAGTACAAGTTCGAGCATGTGAATAAGTGAGCTGAAGTCGAACATGCCAGAACATCGTCTGATTACCAGCCAATAATGAAAGTTGTAAACAGATGCGAGAGGAACCATTAATAATGAGGATGGCCCTCAAGGTGTTATAGGTACAATCCATAGAATGTGAACAGTGATCTGGCATTGAACACTCGCAGAATCATCCGATCGAAGGCCAATAATGAAAACCTTGCATCGAATGTGAAGAGCCTGCCATTGAGGCATGTAGGCTCCAAGGTATCTGAAGGGAGTCTCTAGATCAGCTTCCTGGATAATGAGATGAAGTCAACAGAAAGTGACCTTGATCAAAGGTGGGCCATAATGTTTCCCACATCATCGACGCAAGACAGAGGAACATGATGTTTGTGAATCAATATCAGTAGAGAATCATAGGGAGGTTGAAAACTGCAGAGGCCAACTTCTCTTGAACATATTGGTGGCACGACACTGGATTTGGCAGTATTTGACATCAAAGGATCTGAGGTCATGATGACATGGCAAAGAGCAGATGAGCGGTCAAAAGAGATTACCCAAACCCACGGAGGCAAGCAGGGAATGAGATGAGATGTCCCCAACCCGACACGAATGCAAACGAGTGCCATGTTCAAGAGTGACATACTACCGACACGACGGTGATACTAGTTCCATTTTCCCCCACCATTTCTAGCGAGTACCCCAATTATTTTTGGAAACAAGCTTGAAGGGGATAGCATATGCTTGCGATATAAGTTTGTCCTTCGGAAAAATCCAACCTAGTACATTTAACGAGCCCTGGGAAGGAGGAACTCGAGTAACATCATTACGACGAAGTCTGATGTCATCAGGTTTTAACAAGTCTAACAAAGGAAGAACTTGACGTCTTTTCATGTTAAGAGAGTTTGAAAAGACAGTGGAAAAGAAAACTCCAGCAGTCCCTTTTCATAGATAGTCCCACAGATCTGAAAAGGTAGAAAACTATATCTGAGAGAACCTCCTAGTCGCGATAGGCTAGGGTATTCCTTTTTCGGAAATAATCTATCCCAGCCCAAAAAAATGGGTAAACATATACTAGGTAGATGTCGTTTCACAGCCAATTTAACAAGCTCAAAACGACAAGCGACTCGGAAATATTTTCAATTTTAGAGAGTCAGGAAAGAGTTGAAAGGTGACTCCTCCTGGAGGAATGAGTGGTATAAAAGGTAGCAACTAGTTCCGGTGATGGTGGTGTTGGCATGTGTTGTCCTTGATGGCAACCTACTTGATGAAATAATATTGTTGGCAATATGATGCAATGTGTTTTCTTTGATGGCAGCCTACTAGATGAAGTTGTCCTTAATGGAAACTGACTTGATGAGTTGTCTTCCTTAATGGAAACTGACTTGATAAGTTGTCTTTGGATGGAAACCTACTTGATAAGTTGCCTATGACAAGCAACCTATGTGTTAAATATGTAAGGAAGATGTATCTTGTGTTAAATAAGGAAGGATGATGTATCTATAGATCAGCTCAGAAGTAACAGAAGAAAGGAATTCCAGTAAGTGCCAGAGAAATGATAAATATGACATATCACAAAGAATACGCGGGTTTTTAAAGGTGAAGTAGTGTATGTATGCGGAAAAGTACGTACCAAGTAGCGTATGCCTATTTGCGCTCTAAATTCATAAAATCAAGAGAATTTACCATGGTATTGGCCCATTGTATTGAGCGCTGGAATATCTATTTGATCCTGTCCAAGAATACCATTAGTAGTTGTGTGGTTTTGACTCATGGTATTGATAAAGGCTAAACCTTTATAAGGAGAAGAGAATAATAGTGCAAGGTGTGCATAAGTATGGGTTTTAATGAATACTTCACTTTGAAGTATATCTGCATGGAAGGGTAACTGTTTATTGATTGATCTGAATTAATAATGCACCTATGAAGAAAATGATGAAGAGGGATCTCTAGATCTGAAATAACTATGTATTTTCTAGATCTGTTTATGGAATGTTTAGATCTGAGATGAGGCGAATATTTTCTGAAGTGAAGGGTAAGATCTGAGCTATTTATCTGTTCTGAATAGTTGCGTAGCCCTACAAAGTTTGAAGATCTATACGCAGGTTCGCTTCATAAAAAGTACGTTCATACACAGGTTGGCTTCAGCAAAAGCGCGTATGGAATGTGAGGTTGGTTCTAGAATATGTGCAGAAGTATACGCAGGTTTGTCTCTATGAAAGCGTGTATATACGCAGGTTCAGTAAAGTAAAAGCACGTATGGAATCTAGGGTTTTGCTGAAGTATGTGGAATGAAATGTATGATCTGTTCTGTTGGTTTACTGTTATCTGTCAATAATGTATTCATACAGATCTAGGTTGTTTGAATGTTGAATATGCTGATGATTATGTTAATTGAAGATCAAGTTGTTGGTTGATTGGTTGATGATTCAATGAATGAATTGATGGGTTTATAAGTTTCAGTTTGATGTATGTTGAGCTTAAATGTGTGGAGTAGGTCCAGTCTGAAAATCTGATGAAAAGTGGCCTACAAAGTATGTTGTATGAAAGCTGTTGGATCCAGAATGAAAATTGATGAAACATGGTCCATGATGGTGCTGAAGGTCGAAGCCTTCAGTGAGGGGGTTGTAGCTCCCTTCCAGTGGTAGCTGGTAAACGAGAGCAGGGGGTAGTAGCTCCCTTTCAAGAGAGGTTGGTAAACGAGAGCAGGGGGTTGTAGCTCCCTTCCAGGAGAGGCTGGTAAACGAGAGCAGGGGGTTGTAGCTCCCTTCCAGGAGAGGCTGGTAAACAAGAGAAGGTTATAGCCTTCTGCAGGTGGGTGCCTGCATGCTGGTATGAGTCTGTGCCAGTACATGGTTGTAAGATGTTTTCTTTATAATAAATATTGAAGACTGAGACGACGACAGCGGTGGTTTTCTCCCGAATTGGGTTTCCACCTTAAATTTTGGTGTTCATGTGTGTTGCTTATGTGTGATGGTTTATTCTGTTATTACTGCACATGCTTACTGCTAACTAAACATCTGATGAATGAATGATGCAAAGATCTAAGTAAAGAATTAAATGCATAATAATATCTCTGGTAATACGCAAGTTTCATTAAGGATATCCGCGTGTATACGCGACTTGGGTTCATTAAAGTAGCGTATGGGTTTTAGAGAAAGAAAAAGTAAAAAGTTTTCAGTCTGCACTAAATACTGATTCACCCCCCCCTCTCAGTATTTTTCCCAACAATTGGTATCAGAGCAGGTTCTTCTGCAGAAGCTTGATCGCTTGAAGGAGATCCGTCACAATGGGAAGGAAGCAAAAGAAGAAGGCTACTCAAAAGGAGATATCTCAGAAAACATGTGCAGCAGAAAATGAAGAAGAGGAAACAGGTATTGATTGTTGTTCTTGTGATTCACGTTCTTGTGCATGCAATGGTGAAGATAGTGAAAGTAATGTTATGGATCTAGAAGAAGCTCTCAAGATTAAAGTTGAAGATCAACAAAGATCATTTAATGAGAGAGAATCTATCTACAAAGAGATGATCTCTAGAATGAAAGAAAAGATAGAAATGTATCAAAAACTGCAGGATAAAGCAACCTATCAAAGTAGAAGACTTGAAGCAGAAATCATCTACTCAAATCAAATCTGGAAAAAACAAATAAGAAGAATGAAGAACTTTTACAAACTTGTGAAGAACAAGAAAATGGGTTGAAGGAAGAGATTTTAAAATTGAATGATCAAGTAGAAGAAGGAAGAAGGGTTGAAGAAAGTATGAGGAAGCAATGCCAAAGATTGGAGGTTGAGGTAAATATTTTGAAAGGTAAATTAGAAGAAAAAGATAAACTCTTGAGGTTTCAAGATAGCACTAAGATTCTGGACAATATTCTTAGTAGTCAAAGGTCTCCTTTTGTTAAATTTGGTCTTGGTTTTCATGAAACTATTAAAGGAGAATCTAGTTCACAAGGAAGTGCTAAAGATTCAAAGGATATCAATGCAAAACCTGATGTGTTGAAAGAAACAAAAGGTCAACCGACAATCATGAACTCTCAAAAGAAATCATTTCCTCCTTTGATCAATAATGTTGAATGCCTTAAATTTAATAATTATGGGCATGTTGCAGCCAATTGCAGAAGCATATTGTTTCAATCTCAAACAAACAGATTCTACACAGAAAGGTACTCAGGTTTTTTTAAGGGATATTGTTTTTCATGCAGCAAGTATGGTCATAAAGCAGTTGATTGCAATAGAAGAAAGAATAGAAAAACACATTATGATCCCTATGCTTACTTTTCTGGTCACGCAAGATGTTATTCTTGTAACAAGTATGGACATGTAGAAAAACAATGCATGATGAATAGATCTGAGAAATTGGATAATTTCCAGCACACAATAAGAAATTTCAAGCAAAACTGGAAAAAGAAGGAGGACCGGTCAAAAACGTAGGGGATAATAATCCCACTGCAGTCATCCGCTTCTAAAGCTTACTTCTCATAATGACTGCAGGAGTAATGTGAGATACATTCTAGGGATTAGTAATGTATCATCACAGGGGGAGCAATGTATGGTGATTCTCATGGTTGGTTTGGTAATTCTGGATATGTTTATTTCTAACAGTGCATCTGATGTAAAGAAGACAAGTACAGGTGGCATAAGTTCAGGGGGAGATGAAGTTGTGAAAATTTTCTGTATTTCTCTTTCCATACGCGGGTTTCATAAACTAAAGTCGCGTATACACGCGATTTCCAATGGAGACAAAAGCGTATGTTTTTATGATAAGAAAAATAGTGATTCAGCGAAATATCAGGTGCACAGGTTCAGGGGGAGCATTAGTCTAACTACTAATGATTGCATTGTTGGCATTTGTATCTGCTTATTCCTTAGTTCTCGTAATACTCATGATCAAATGATGATGACATGATACATGGTTTCTTATGATGAGATTATAGATGGGCCCTGATTGCTTTTTTGATGAAGAGTATATTTTGTTTTCACACATGGATGAATTGGAAGTCTTATGATTCAGAGATAAGGATAGATCATGTAGAGTTTGTTGTTGATGACTTTTGTCACGGTTGGGACCTTTTTCCTACACATGTTACATCATGATAAATCTTGATAAATCTTGAAAATCTTAGTGATATCAGATCACATGGATGATTGCTTGACACATATTGTCTATTGAAGAAGTTGTTCTAGTATGATAATTCCTCTTGGGAAGAATATGTTGATGTTGCAAAGAGCCTAAAGGTTTGGTTACTAATGTGCTTATGCTACAATTGTTGGATGACACTTGAAAACATAGCTACATTTTCATATCTATCTTCTCTCATATATTCCGGGGAAGCATTCGAGTATCTCAGACAGAAGCTGGGAATAGTCTCTGCCATACAGAAGATCAGATATGCTTAAATGCAGAAGATTAAATTGGATACGTGGATTTCCTAAAATACAGTCGTGTATATATGCGAGTTTATGCAAAGAAAACCGCGTATGGATGTGTGCTGACAAATTTTTGGGGTCAGCATTCTTCAGCACAGCTATGGTACTGTTGGGTATCTCTGGTGATGTTTCAGCTCTCATATTTCTGTTTCATTCTCTGATATTTGATGAAGATGCCTTGATGATTTTCTGTTGAAATTTTTCAGGATTCACAAGCTAAGGGGGAGATGAAGGAATGAAATGGCTCAAGAACAAGTGTACAGGTTCAGGGGGAGCATTAGCCTTGCTGATAATTATGCATTGTTGGCATTATGATGGTTCTGAAATATGATCTCTCTCTTGAGGTCTTTTTGGTATTTGTTACAAAAGGTCATAATTTTAATTTGATGAAAAGGGCATGTTGAGACCTATGATGTAAATTTGTAATATTCAGTCATGTAAGGACTTGATCAAATGTGTATACCCACTTGGTTGGGTATTTGAGTCATATATGTAAATCCACTTGGTTGGATCTTTGATGTAACTATGAGTCCTTGGTGATAGGAAAGGTCATAGAGTCATGTAACTCATTCAAAAATATGTTTGAAGATTCAGCATGAACTTAGGGGGAGCATGGTAACTTCAGTGCACATCAGATCTACAGAGCTCTTCTTTCTACAAGAGAAGGAAAACCTTGTTTTGGTTTTGATCCGCACTTTGCCCTTGATGTCAAAGGGCGAGAGTATCATGGTGTTTGAATAGGGGGAGAGTATCATGGTGTTTGCATAATGGTTATAATCAACGTATCTATCTGTTGTGGTGATCAAACACCATCATGGTTGCCATCAAGTCCAAAGGGGGAGATTGTTGGCATGTGTTGTCCTTGATGGAAACCTACTTGATGAAACAAGATTGTTGGCAATATGATGCAATGTGTTGTCTTTGATGGAAACCTACTAGATGAAGTTGTCCTTAATGGAAATTGACTTGATGAGTTGTCTTCCTTAATGGAAACTAACTTGATAAGTTGTCTTTGGATGGCAACCTACTTGATGAAGTTGTTCTTGATAGAAACCTGCTTGATAAGTTGCCTATGATAAGCAACCTATGTGTTAAATATGTAACGAAGATGTATCTTGTGTTAAATAAGGAAGGATGATGTATCTACAGATCAGCTCAGAAGTAACAGAAGAAAGGAATTCCAGTAAGTGCCAGAGAAATGATAAATATGACATATCACAAAGCATACGCGGGTTTGTAAAGGCGAAGTAGCATATGTACACGGAAAAGTACGTACCAAGTAGCGTATGCATATTTGTGCTCTAAATTCATAAAACCAAGGGAATTTACCATGGTATTGGCCCATTGTATTGAGCGCTGGAATATCTATTTGATCCCGTCCAGGAATACCATTAGTAGTTGTGTGGTTTTGACTCATGGTATTGATAAAGGCTAAACCTATATAAGGATAAGAGAATAATAGTGCAAGGTGTGCATAAGTCTGGGTTTTAATGAATACATCACTTTGAAGTGTATCTGCATGGAAGGGTAACTGTTTATTGATTGATCTGAATTAATAATGCACCTATGAAGAAAATGATGAAGAGGGATCTCTAGATCTGAAATAACTATGTCTTTTCTAGATCTGTTTATGGAATCTTTAGATCTGAGATGAGGCAAATATTTTCTGAAGTGAAGGGTAAGATCTGAGCTATTTATTTGTTCTGAAGAGTTGCGCAGCCCTACAAAGTTTGAAGATCTATATGCAGGTTCGCTTCATAAAAAGCGTGTGCATACACAGGTTGGCTTCAGCAAAAGCGCGTATGGAATGTGAGGTTGGTTCTGGAATATGTGCAGAAGTATACGCAGGTTTGTCTCTATGAAAGCACGTATATACGCAGGTTCAGTAAAGTAAAAGCGCGTATGGAATCTAGGGTTTTGCTGAAGTATGTGGAATGAAATGCCTGATGTGTTCTTTTGGTTTACTGTTATCTGTCAATAATGTATTCATACAGATCTGGGTTGTTTGAATGTTGAATATGTTGATGATTATGTTAATTGAAGATCAAGTTGTTGGTTGATTGGTTGATGATTCAATGAATGAATTGATGTAAGCAGAAGGATTGATGTTCAGATGTAGCTATGGATGAAAATGTGGAGTGTCCACCAAATCAAGGGAAAGTGGCCTACAAAGTATGTTGTATGAAAGCTATTGGATCCAGTATGAAAATTGATGAAACGTGGTCCACGATGGTGCTGAGGGTCGAAGCCTTCAGTGAGGGGGTTGTAGCTCCCTTCCAGTGGTAGCTGGTAAACGAGAGCAGGGGGTAGTACCTCCCTTCCAGGAGAGGCTGGTAAACGAGAGCAGGGGGTTGTAGCTCCCTTCCAGGAGAGGCTTCGGAACAAGAGAAGATTGTAGCTCCACGCAGGGTGCCCCCGTCGGCATGAGTTCACATCAAAGACATGGTTGTAGATTTTTTCTTATAGCAGGGGCCATTAACCAGAGCAACAGCCCCTTCCAGGAGAGGCCTGCACCAGAGCAGGGGTTGTAGCTCCTCTGTGAGGCCGGTGAACAAGAGAAGGTCAGTCACAGGTGTCTGCGTGCTGGTATGAGTCTGCACCAGTACATGGTTGTAAGATGTTTTCTTTATAATAAATATTGAAGACTGAGATGACGGCAGCGGTGGTTTTCTCCCGAATTGGGTTTCCACCTTAAATCCTGGTGTTCATGTGTGTTGCTTATGTGTGATGTTTTATTTTGTTCTTACTGCACATGTTTACTGCTTATTGAACATCTAATGAATGAATGATGCAATGATCTAAGTAAAATCTGCATAATGAGATCTCTGGTAATACGCAAGTTTCATTAAGGATATCCGCATGTATACGCGACTTGGGTTCATTAAAGTAGCATATGGGTTTTAGAAAAAGAAAAAGTAAAAAAATTTCAGTTTGCACTAAATACTGATTCACCCCCCCCCCCCCCTCTCAGTATTTTTCCCAACAGGTGGAACTACTCAAAACAAGTAAAGGTTAAGAGGCTGGATAACAAGACCACTCATCGCAGCGGTTCCTCAGGAACGGGTACAACAACCAAGTGAAGGCATATGATTGGCCAAGCAGATAGTGACGATGGAGTGAGAAAACCAAGGCTCATCTGGCAAAAACAGGCTGATAAAATGGCAATCACAAGAGGTAAAATGGGAATGGTTTCATTTTTATGCAAGCTTGAAATCAAGAAACTTTGCTTGAAGTTGGTTTCATTTTTACACAAGCTTGAAACAAAGATAAACTATGCTTGAAACCAGTTTCATTTTTACACAAGCTTGAAACAGAAACAAACTATCCTTGAAAAATTAAGCATGCCCCCAGCATGGTGACTCAATTCAAGGTACATTCCCCCCAAGCTTCAGTCCATAGAAAATGGAGTGAAGGTTCAAAAACGAGATCAAGACAAATACTCGACTGGATTTTACGAGATCTTACAAAGACTCGAATTGAACGAGAACGTGTTTCATTATTTTAATGAGGTTGACACATTAAAAGAACTATCCTCAAGACACCTTGTTTCATGGTTTAAGGAGCTTGGCACAATATAAGGAACTCTACTCCTACAACCTTGTTTCATTTTTTAAGGAGCTTGACATAAGAAAACGAATTGTGCTCTGAAGAGCTTGTTTCATTTTTAAGGAGCTTGACACAAGAAAACGAACTATGCTCTGAATAGCTTGTTTCATTTTTTTTAAGGAGTTTGACACAAGAAAATGAACTATGCTCTGAAAACATTATTTCATTTTTTAAGGAGCTTTACACAAGAAAACGAACTATGCTCTGACAGACCTCATCATAATGAATAAGAAGTCATAGCTTCCAAGAGTTCCACACCAGATGGAAGGAAAACATCTTGGAAGTCTGGACCCAATGCCCCCAGCACACGATGTACAACGGCACTATCACTGAATATGGGCACAAGGCAGGTAGCCACATAATTGACATGTAGCGGGGATGACACAATCGGCGGATAAAAATATTGCAGAGATGATGGCGGACTAGCTGCCATATTCAGACCAAAGAATGCAAGCTGATCGATGGTCACAATCCGACCTTGGTGTGGAAAACACATCACACGAAAGAGGGAGGAGACAAGCGCTCCCATCGCATAAGTATAATCGAGGCCCAGGATTAAATTAAATTCCAAGGGGCCAGGTACAACCATCACATCCATATCGACATTTTTCCCTCCCAAAGTAACAGGCAACTTCGGAAGGATCCCTAACAGCTGACTAGTTCCTCTGTTAAATGCCAACAGATTCTGCGTAATAGGCACAAGCGGCGACGAACCGAAAGCTTGCCAAGTATTGGAAGATAGAATACTAACAGACACGCCTTCATCTATAATGGTGTTGGATACGACCAGATCAAAGGCCTGTACCGTGATCTCAAAGGGCACATAAGAAGGAAGGCGATAACCTGCGAATCGACCCCAATCGAAGGAAGCAACTAAACTACTTGGAGGGGCTACCATTGAACCGAGATGGTCTTCCCCTGGTGTTACGGGAGAAGAAGGAGCATCCTCCACCACCTCCATCATGGAGGCAGAAGGAGTATCCTCCGGGACCTCCATCATGGGAGGCAGAGGAATAGCTTCCTGAGATATAGGGACAGGAGAATATTTCTCCAAGTCTGAGGAATATGAAGAAACAAGAAGAACCTGAGGGATGTGAGATCCACTCTCAACGAAAAAGACCTGGTTCACCACAGACGGGGCCAGCTCAACCAATCCCATGACCAATGGTTGGTCAGGGATGGATTCATGATGGTGAATTTCCGAGGGAGCGGGATAAAGCAAGGATGACTCTTGACTGATCGTTGAATCAACTGGTGAAGGACTCAAAGAAATCTGTTTGTAACTAGCCAGAAGGTATGGTGCAAAAACAGTCGAGTTGTCCAAAACTCTCTTGGCTTGGTGAGCTTCACACAACTTACAGGGATTGGTGAGCTTACCCTGAATCTTAGGAGCTTTACCAGCACCAGCTGAAGACGTGCCCCCAACCTGACTCTCGGAAGCCAAAGGCAACAGCGGACGACCATTGGACCATACTTCGACCACCTTGGGAATGTCAGGGCAATCTCGAAGAAGATGGTTTCCCTAGCATAACATGCAAGGGAACTTAACTTTTCGTGGAGGGTTGGGAGGTTCATCGAGAGCAGGTGTTTTAGAAGCAATAGCTGCAGAAGTAGCTTCTCACTTATCTGACTTCATCTTCTTAGTCTTCTTCTTCTTCTTCTTAGCCACCTAGGTACTAGAATCCAAACTTTCACCAGGCGAAGTAGAAGATGAGGACGAAGAAACAGGCAAAGAAGGGGAGAGGTCCACCTTCAAATCAACATGGCGTTGCTCAGGCAGAGGAGTGGATGGTACGGTAGCCGGAACACTTGAGACTATAGAGGTTGAAAACAACCAAACAGGCAACCTGACAGTTAACCCAGGGAGGGATAACGTGGCCATATAAGGAGCACCAATATTTCCTAAAGCAGGAAAAGGACTAGGACTCCCTTCAGAGGGGACTCTTTGATTGGAAAACTCCGGAAAAGTTGCCATCGGAAATGACCTTGAAATAAAACACTAAGGACAAAAATTCTAACCAGGAATATTTCGTGGGTGATTAATTTTTTAAGACACTGAAACTAGACTCTGTTGTTTCATATTTTAAGAGTCGAGAAACAAGCAAAAGGTGACTCTATCGCTTTCAGGTTGGACACGAGCTTGAAAGGACAAGAGCTCGATGATATTTTATGTTAAAAGAGTCAGCAAATATCAAAGTGACTTCTCTGGTAATCTAGGAAATTGGGTATACCAGATATCCGTGAACTGCCATATACACCTTGGTAAAAATGAGAGAGAAATCAACCAAGGACTTAACATACGTGTAGGTAATCTCCCCGAATGTTGTGTCCGGTGCATCACGGGTAATAGGCGGCAGACTCAACTTCCTATGGATAAAGGATTGCAACCTAATGGGGTCTCGCTTTATATACTCGACGATATGGGGAGCACAAGTCCGTACTAGCACTATCTAAAGCCAGATGGCAAACGACAGCTACTAGGATTAAAGACGTCGGAACACGTCTCTACCTTAGACTACTAGATGTTTCGTTAAGTTTCAATGCTGCCTTAGGTTAATTTAGTAAATTTTAAAGTTGATCTTCAATTTACGTTTTGATTTCTAGCCCTATCGAACGTCATCTGAAAATCTCCTATATGCAGCTATATGACAAAAGAAATCTTTCAATTCGATGAATGTTATCTAGTTAAGGGAAGAGTTCCAAACAATGGTGAAAGAAACAGCAATACTGAAAATGAAACTTTTTCCAAACTAGATGACTTTCATTATCCAAAAGTAGTCTAAAACATTCAACGATGTGAATTATGCAATGTAATCTATGCAAAATCTTCTTTTTTGAAAACTATGCAATTGTAATCTATGCACAATTTCCTTTTTTTGAAAGAATAAGAATGCACTCAATGCATTTTTTGATGAAATGAGAATCTACTTAATGCATGCTTTTAATGAAAGAGAATGCACTCGATGCGATTTTTAGCTTTCAATCATTAAACAATGTGATCTAAGTTCAATGATAAATCTCAAAAATACTTTTCAATGCAATGTGATCTAATGCATTTTAACGAAAAGAAAACTTTGAGACGAAAACTAAATGAACGCAAATCTCCTTAATGGAAGGATGAATGCAAAAAGGATGCAAAACCACACTAAGAATGCAATCGTTGTTTTAAACACTTTGTAACGAAATTCCTCAAAAGGCTACAAGACATATGAGGTCAAGCACAAAAAAGGACTTCCAAAGCATGAGTTCAAAACAAGGCATTCATTCCCTTTTACATCAAGAAATTAGAAAAATGACACCAAGACCAAAACTCAATCTCAAGGAGGCCAAAATTAAGCAAACCCTAGCACCAAACAGAGTTGGCGCACCTGTTTAGCTGTAATCTGCACCAAAAAAGTGTTGGCGCGAGAGCCTAACTAGCAACAAGTTCCAGTTGGCGTGACTGTCAAGAGCTAAACCGTGCCATTCAAGTTTACTGTGGGAAAATGATGAAAAAGTAAAAACAGAGACTAGCTCAGGTCTTCTGGGGGCTGAATAGGGGTTTGACACCAAAGGAGGTGAACCAGAAGAGAAAATAAATCAATCAAAAGCCAAAAAAAACCAAAAGAGGAAAGACTAACTCCAACTGACTCCCTGGTGGAGTTGCCAATTTGTTGAGGAGGTAAATCCCCTCTGCGGACATAGGCGATCCCACTAGCCCAGATCAGGTCTAGGAACAATCAAGTCATGCAATGACGTTGGTTCCTAGTTACAAAAAGACAAAGATCGTGATGAGTAGCCTACCTCAAATCCCTTGTAGTTGTCTTCAGAGAAAAGATGATGTTTCCCGTCCCTCGCTTGACATATCACAATCCTTCTATTCGACACGTCTGAACACCTGTACACATGCAAGGAAACAATGACATACAATGTAAAATCTAAAGCATGTAACTATATATCAGTCAAAGAGGATATAATTCATTGCATTACATAAAGAAATGAACACATGAATGCAACCAAAATCAGAGTTGCTTATATTATAAATGACAAAAGGGAGATTACAACCAAATGCTCTAAAGCTATGATCTTCCTTCAGCGGGGCTTGCAGCGGAGCGTGTCTCAACAAAGCCTGTCAGGAATCTGGACAAAGCTCTCTCTCTTACGGGATTCTCTTGGCTCTCAATAGTTGCCCGACTATAGTTTCCTTCCTACAAGTTCAACTCCCAAGCGTTCGTGTGTTAAGCTTGCTAATGGAGAGGGCAAGCTTTTATATATGGAGGAAATGAAGTTGGGATCCCTATAATCATGGGATATGTCCTATCTCTTAGGAAGGTTCCATGATAGGTGCAAAACCACTTCCTATACATGGAGATCTGGAGCCAAACCACTCAACTCCTTTTGATGATTCATTCAGGAGTTTTTTGGAATCAAACTTCCACCATTTATTTTTAAAAAACATCCCTTATTAAGCTTGGCGTGAGTGAAACACAAGGACAGAGCGCCAATTGGAGTGCCCTCTAGTGTGGATTTCCCCCATTGGCACGAGGGATGAATTGGCTAGTCGCGCCAAGGCTAAAACATCTGTTTTTAGGGTTTTTCAGAGGAAATTTTCTTCAAGAGAATTTTTGTCCTTATGCAAGAGGATGCCATGAAGGTGGTTTCAGGTTATTTTATTGTTCACAGGTCACGAGAATAGTCCTCCAATGTACGGGACGAGGGATTGCAGGGACGGTGAAAAAATTTTGTGTAACAGTTGGTTTTCTTTGTCTTCCAGCAAAATTTTGGCATGTTTTGCATTTTCTCACATATGGATGAGCATATTTAAACAGAGTGAGCTAGTAATATCATCCATGAAGGATCTTATGTGTGGTGGTATCTCCACCAAAATTTCCACCTTCAAGTTCATCATGGAGTTCTCCTAAAACCCTTTGTGCTTCAGATTTCTCAAGGCATCTTAGTAGTACAGATTCATAGTTCTTTCTAAACAAGACATTTTCTATTATCTGATATTAACTAGCTTTCAATATTAAAGCTATTTTTCTTTTGTAATTGAGTTTTGTAGGAGCATATCCATTTTTCAAATAAAATATTAAATCAGTATATTGTGATTCAGAGTCGTTCATGCTTAAATTAGAAATGTGTACAGTATTACCTAATTCTTCATCATCTGATATGTTGGATGCTCCATATTGGAATCTACAGAGACCTTGCCCTCTGATGATTTTGGTTGGTCTTATTTCAATGACATATTTCCGCAGATCAGTGACCCAATTTGCTCTCTTTTCTCCTAGTTCCTTTTGAATAAGTAGTTGCCTTACTGCCGAAAATGGAACTATTACCTTAGTTTGTGTTTTAAGGAGAAAATGTCTAAAGTGCTTCAAATATTTGTAAACAGCAAATGCTTGTTTCTCCACTTATGAATAATTTATTTCAGCACCTTTAACATTTTAACTAAAGAATGAAATGGGTGCTTCAATCTTTTTATCATTGATTTGTGTTAACACAACAACATAAGATGTTTCATATGTAAAAGTATATAAAATGAAATGATTAGAAAAATATGGGATAGTCAAATAAGGAGCATTAATGATAGCTTCCTTGATTAGATCAAAATCTTCTCTTTCATTATGTCCCCATTTGAAGAGTGCATTTTTCTTAATCATCATTTGCAATGGTAAAACAATTTGGGAAAAAATTGGAACAAATCTCTTGACAAAATTTCTCTGTCCTAAAGAGGACTGCATGGATTTTTTGGTATGGGGATGGGAGAGTTCAGAAATTGTATTTATCCTTTCTGGATCTATATAAATTCCTTCTTTTGAAACAATAAATCCTAAAAGTTTACCTTCACTTAAAGTGAAATAAGACTTTTTTGGATTTAAATAAATTCCATATTTTAAACAACGTTCCAAGATTTTCTTAAGATGATGATAGTGGTCACTTATTTTCTTGGAGTAAATAGTTATATCATCTAAATAAACAACCACATTTTTATTTATCAGACCTCTAAAATAAATATCCATTTCTCTTTGAAAAGTTTCTCCTGCATTGATTAGACCAAAGGGCATTTTCTGATAGGCATAAGTGCCCCATTTTGTTCTAAATGTAGTGTTTAATATATCTTCGGGATGAAACAAAACTTGATTGTAACCTGAAAATCCATCAAGAAAAGACATTAATTCAGAATCAGCAATTGATTGCAAAATTTGTTCAATTGGTGGTAATGGGAAACTGTCTTTTAAGCAAGCTTTGTTTAAGTTCCTAAAATCAATACAAATAGGAATATCGACACTCTTTTTCCTAACAGGGACTAAGTTTGACACCCACTTTGAATGCCTAACAGGAAATATAATCTTGGCCTTAAGGAGTTTTTTGAGTTCACTTTTGATTTGACTTTCAAGATCGGGGTGGATTTTCCTTAACTTTTGTTGTATAGGATTTTCAGTGGATATCATTGGGATAGTATGATGGATGATGGAAGTATCATAAGTTTTGATATCTTCATATTTCCATGCAAATACATTCTTGTATTTCTTCAATAAGTGAATGAATGCTAATCTTTCAACAGAGGAAAGACCAAGTCCTAAGTTAATGTTATGAGAGTTAAGATTTGTTCCAATATTTACCAGTTCAAACCTCAAAGTTGAACTTTGAAGTTTAGAATTAGTAACCCTTTTAAATCTATCTTTGAGATCATAAATATCTTCAAGCTTAACCACTAGCTTAGGTATGGCATTTTCTTTAAGTGTCTGTTTCAATTTCCTTTCGTGCTCATATTCATCAATTCATTGATCATCATGTGATCCTTCTGATTAAAGAAAAGTTATAACATCATCATCATCATTGAATACTCTCCAACTAGTGACATTATCAGGAATAGATGGGCAAAAAATCAACTCTATAGAAAATCTATTTGGACTATAGTCTTCTGAAGGATTGAATCCAGATGCCACATTAGCTAGAAGGTCTACACTTGCATTCTGAATTCTTGGAACATACGAGATATTGAATGCTTAAAAATGAGAGGTAAGAGATTGTATTAATGACAGGTAATGTTTAAGATGGCCATAAATGCAGTGTATGGTATTTCTTACGTGTTTAACAATTATTTCAGAATCACCATATACCTTGATATATTTGACACCAAGATCAATTGGTTTGTATAAACCTTGGACAAGTGCCTCATATTTCGTGGTGTTATATATGCATTTCAAATTCAATTATGCATGTCAGCATTGTTTTTTCACCTTCCAGATTGATTAATATACAACCAGCTCCTACACCTTCACCGGATTTTGATCCATCAAAGTATAATGTCCAGAAAAAAGTATTAATACAAGGTTTATCTCTGATATTTATACACTTGGAACAGTTTGACTGAGAAAAATTTTTGATCTAAGAACTAACTTAGTTGATGAGAAATGGAGATTTCTAAGCATTAAAATTCCCCAAAGAGGATTCAACAAGGTAATTGCCGAGAATGTTATTAGTAAAAGCCATGGGTTCATTCTCGTCTTCAAATTCAGTTACTAAGTGTTTCAAGTGCTTTTCACATTCTACTCAAACTTGATTTGGCTTACCATTATAGGGAAGCTACATATGTGACCAATCAGTAGCAAAATAAGCCATGAATATTCTCTAACCAATATCTACTTAGGATTAGAACATAAAAGTCAGGAATATCAGCAACTAAGATATCAATTACTTGATGAAATTTTGGATTGGATGCAAATCTGATAAGGATTGAATTCATTTCTCATAATACCTTAACCTTTGTTCTATCTCATTGCACAATATGTACTGTAGACTTTTGAGGAGCTATTTTTTGTTGTGAAACCAGCTCCAAAAATAGAAGAAAATAGATATCAATGCCTTAGAAATAAGCCACTTCGAGGGGGCAACCTCCAATACATTACATGAATGAACAATTCTTGGATGATTCAAATTACAAAACCTCCTTTCTATATATAGGAGTCCATGGGGCCACAATGTAATCCTAGCCAACCTAACAATAATAATTTAAGGGCACAATAATAACAATATGGGGTTTACAAGGGTACAATAATAACAATAAGGGGGTTACACTAACAACAATAAGGGACTATACTAGTAATATAGGGACCTAACATGCCCCTCTCCTTCAAAAAAAGTGTTTTCCTCAACGCTTGAGTAGCTCTGGGTGATTTTGTATAAAATTCTCATCCTCCCATGTAGAATCTTCAGTGGGTAAGTTCTTCCACTTGATGAGATATTCTGAAATTGATCGATTCCGTAGTTGTCGAGTTCTTGTTTCCGTGACCGCTTCCGGTTCCAATATGATTTTTCCTTCCTCATCAAGTTCTAGCAATATTGTTTGAACTGCAATATTTTCACCTATAACCTTCTTTAAGCACGAAACATGGAAAACTGGATGTACTCGCGAAGAAGCAGGAAGCTCCAATTTGTATGCCATAGTACCAATCTTTTGCAACACCTTGTAAGGACCATAGTACTTTGGCGATAATTTATTATCCTTCTTTGCTTGCTTGAGAGACATTTGTTTGTATGGTTGTAGCCGTAAAAATACCCAATCTCCTACATCAAAACTTCTCTCGCTACGATGTTGATCTGCCTGTTGTTTCATTCGATTTTGTGCCAAATTCAGGTTATCCTTTAAGAGTTGGAGAACTTCTTGCTGATGCTCGATGTGATCTTCCACCGCTTGAACCTTCGAATTTTCCCTTAAATATGATGTGATGGATGGTGGATGATATCCATAAAGTGCCATAAATGGGGTCATTTTTGCTGCAGTATGGAAGGAAGTGTTATACCACCATTCAAGGAGAGGTAACCACTTGACCCATTGTGTTTGTTTATCAGATACAAAACAACGAAGATATCCTTCCAAACATTTATTTACTATCTCAGTTTGACCATTAGATTGAGGATGATAAGATGAGCTATGAGCTAATTGAGTACACAAACAAGAAAATAACTCCGTCCAAAAATTTCCAGTAAAAATGGGATCTCTGTTGCTCACAATAACCCTTGGGCTTCCATGTAGCTTTTGAATTCTGTCCATAAATGTAGTAGCAACTGTACTTGCTTTAAATGGATGAGATAATGCACAAAAGTGTGCATACTTGGTAAGTCTATCAACTACCCCCATGATGACACTCTTTCCTTCGGACTTAGGTAAACCTGTGATAAAATCCATTGAAATCTCCTCCCAATGTTGACTTGGAATGGATAAAGGTTGTAGAAGTCCTGGGGTCTTAATTGTTTCAACTTTATTCTGCTGGCAAACCAAACATTCTGCCACAAACTTTTGAATATCAGATTTAAGGCCATCCCAAAAAAATTCTTTCTTCACCCTGTGGTAAGTTTTTAAAAATCCTGAGTGTCCTCCTAAAAGAGAAGTGTGCAATTCCAAAAGAATCTTTTGTTTTAGTTGGGAATTCTTACAAAGATATAAGCGATCTTTGTACCATAAGGAATCATTTTTCCAACTAAATGTATCAGATGTACTAGGATCTTGCTGCAACTTTTGAATGAGTGTCCATACATCTTTTTCCTTCTTCCATTCATCTCTTGCTTTGGTTATCCAATCCGGTTGGATAATAGAAATGGCACAAAGCAATGCTTCCACCTCTTCATTCTTTCTTGAGAGTGCATCTGCAACAACATTAAGCTTTCCTTTTTTGTAGATTATTTCAAAGTCACAACCCAACATCTTTGTGACCCATTTTTGCTGCTCTTCTGAAGATAGTCTTTGTTCCAAAAAGTGTTTAAGACTATCATGATCAGTTTTTACCTTGAAGTGTCTTCCCATTAGGTACGTTCGCCATTTCTTTAGTGCATGCAGTATTGCTAACATTTCCTTCTCATAAATAGGTTTCTGTAAATACTTTCCTTTGATTGGACGACTTTCAAAAGCAATGGGTCTTTCTTATTGCATTAAAACAACACCAATTCCATTTCCTGAGGCATCACATTCCACAATAAAGGTTTTTGTGAAGTCTGGCGTAGCTAAGACTGGTGCTAGGCACATTGCCCCTTTAAGATGTTCAAAGGCCTTAGTTGCTTCAGGAGTCCATGAAAATGCATCTTTCTTCAATAATGTTGTTAGAGGTGCTGCTATTCTCCCATAATTCTTAACAAACTTGCGATAATACCCTGTTAACCCGAGAAATCCTCGCAACTGCTCTATGGTTGTGGGGACTTTCCATTCCTTAATGGCTTTAATTTTGTTAGGGTCTACCTTAACACCCTCATGAGATACAATATGACCCAGATATTCCACCTCTTGTACTCCAAAGAAACATTTGGATGTTTTTCATATAATTGTTTCTCCTGCAATAGTTTGAGCACCCTGTCAACATGTTCAACATGATCCTTCCAAGACCTGCTGTAGATTAGTATATCATCAAAAAATACTAGCACAAATTTTCTAAGGAAGGGTTTGAAAATGGAATTCATCAACTCTTGAAATGTAGAAGGTGCATTGGTAAGACCAAAAGGCATGACCAAAAATTCATAATGACCCTCATGAGTTCGAAATGCTGTTTTTGGAATATCTTCAGTCTTCATTCTAATTTGGTGATATCCTGAACGAAGATCCAACTTGGTAAAATAAATTGCTCCATGTAATTCATCCAATAATTCATTAATCACAGGAATGGGAAATTTATCTTTAATGGTGAGCTTATTGAGCTCCCTATAATCCAGACACATTCGCCATGATCCATCCTTCTTGTGTACCAATACTATAGGAGCAGAGAAAGAACTCTGACTAGGTTGAATTATACCCGCCTCTAACATTTCTGCAATCATACGTTCAATTTCGCTCTTTTGGAAGTAAGGATATCTATAAGGCCTGATGTTTGGAGGAACACTTCCTGGAATCAAATGAATAGCATGATCATGATCATGAATAGGTGGGAGTCCTTTGGGAGTTTCAAATACCTTGGAATGATTGTCCAAGACTTGTTGAAGATCTGCAGAAATAGATGATTTTGATGTCGGAACTTCTAGTGAGCATAATTGTGCAATTACACCTCGTTGTTCTTTCTTTAGAAGCTTTATCATGACATTAGAGCTTATTATCCTTCCCGGCTTCCCTTCAATACCCCGTAATTCGACTTCCTTTCCTTCTGAAAAAAATTTCAAGAAAAGTTCTTGAAAATTAAAAGCTACCATCCCCAAAGATTGCAACCATTGTACTCCTAGTACAACATCAGCACCTCCCATAGGAATGGAAAGCATTGGACTATTCAATACATATTCCCCCATGGTTAGCTTGATATTATGGCATTTTCCAGAGCAATTTATAGTTCCTCCATTTGCAACGATCACTTGACATTCTGGTGCTGGGTATAGGAAACAATTTAATTCCTTGGCTACCTTACAATGAATAAAATTATGGGTACTACCTGAATCAATCAACACTATTACATTTTTCTTCTTGATATGTCCTTCTTTCTTGAGATTTTGAGGAATGGTGATTCCTACCAATGCATTACACGATGTGGTTGGACTCATTTCTTCCTCTTCTAGGGCTGGTTCCTCGTGTATATCATCTTCTTTTAAAGATTCTTGTTCATTTTCTTCTTCCTCTTCACAATCTATATAAAATAATTTCTTCTCAACACACTTATGACCTTTAGTGTATTTGCTATCACAACCGTAGCAAAGCCCTTTTGCTCTTTTTTCTTCCAATTTTCGTGGTGTCAACCTTATAGGTTGTGGAAATCTATGAGTAGCAACACTTCCACCTTTATAGAAGTGAGTGGTAGGCTTCCTTGTTGCCATAATTTTACATTCAATTTTTCTTGCCAACCGGAATGCCTTCTCCAATGAATCAGGTTCCAAAATGCAAACTTCATGTTGGATTTTATCCTTTAAAGTACCTATGAAGAGATCAATCTTGTGTTCCTTTGGAATATCAGTTACCCTTATATTCAATTTTTGAAAGTCCTCAATGTGCTCCCCCACTGAACACTTATGTTTGAGATTTATCAATTAGCTAAATAAAGTGTTGCTCTTTGTATCCTCATAATGTGCTATCATTTCCTCCGTAAAAATTGACCAAGTGACAATTTTTTTTACGGGATAAAAGCCATCGATACCATACAAATGTATTTTCTTCTAAATGTAAAGTTGCAATGCGTAACTTTTGTGTGTTTTTCACATTATTCAGATCAAAATATTGCTCCATATGTAGTATCCATGTTACAGGATCCTTTCCATCAAACTTCCTCATATCCATTTTTGGAATATGGTGGTTCTTCCCTCCAACATTAGAGTTTATGAAATCATTATTAACATTTATTTTGTTCTCATCATGAGTTTCCTCTACTATATTTTCACCATTAGGAAACATTTCTTGTATCAACTTTGTCAAACCTTCCATGTTTGCTTTTAGATCATTCTTCATGTTTTCCATATTAGCCTCCATGTCATCCATCTTAGATTCCATGCCAGCTTCCATGCCATCCATCTTAGCTTCTATGCCATTCCTCAAACCATCCATCTTAGATTCCACGTCTTTCTTCAAAACTTCCATTTCATTTTTTGTTGCTCTTTGCGAGAGCAAAATTTTTTGCACTTGCTCTTGTAATTTTGATATGTCATGTTGTCATTCTTTGTCTTCATGAGTCATAGTAGAGAATTCTAAAGGCTTAATGGGTGTTGAATTCTTTTTAGGGGCCATTCTAAAATCCAATAATGATATATATTCTACAATATGCCCTTGGAATCAATTCAACTTGATTCTTCAAACAAGACTTATGCAATTCGGAAAATAAAAATTACACACCTTTTACTTGCTTTTGAGGATCTTGACATTGAAATTGACTTATCTCTATACTTGCAGATCCTCAATATCTAAAATTTGGCCCTGTAGTATTCCTTTGAAGCTTCTTTCAAATGCCATAGGTCTAACTTGATTTGGATTCTTCAATACAACGTTATGTCCAATCTCGCACAATGACCTAATTATGGACTAGTTCAGTAGAGCGAACTTGTATGACTTGCCACATGTCATTGTTTTCTCCTTTGGCTCTGAAATTTATAGATAGGAAACTATATTTCGTTTACTTCCAGTCACTTTTTATATAATTCCAATCTGATGCTCAGAGAGAGAGAGAGTTATGAATATTTTCCCACAATCACCTCTTTGAGCTGAAATTCAGGAGCTTGAAAAAGACCTAACTTCCACAGATCATATCTCCGAAAATATTGTGAACCAAGCTCTGAAATTATGCGACGATGTTCCTCGGGATTTCGGCTTTGCATTCTAAAAATTTCAACTTCTGAACCTTCGTAGAAAAAACATTATAGCAAAAATTCTGCGATGACCTTTTTAAGTGAAATTCAGGAGCCTGCAAAAATCCCTAACTTCCACAGATCATATCTCCGAAAATGTTGTGAACCAAGCTCTGAAATTTTGCAACAATGTTCCTCAGGATTTTGGCTTCGCACTCTAAAAAATTTAGGTCTAAAAATACCTGGTGGTCTGTCTTATCTCCTCCTGCACTAGATCTAACCACAGTCGCTCCCAATCCAGCAGTTTCTCCCATCCATTGACAGAGTCTTGATAACTGTGCCAACTCTTCGGAAGTGCAAGGAGAGCCAAGCTCACCAAGTCATCATCCGCAACATTGACTCCTACACTCCCAAGCTCATCCCTGCATTGGAAAAACTTTTTCAAGTATACTAGAATAGTGTCATTCTTCTCCATCTTGATTTTTCTGAGTTTATCCTTCAGTGCCAACTTCCTATGGTCTCTACTGCTTTGGAAAAGATCTGTCAAAGCCTTCCACATTGCAAATGGAGTGGCTTTCCCATGAAGGCTTGACATAACATGGTCTTTCACACCTTTCAACAGAATCCTCCTCGCCCTTGCTACTTTATTTTTCCATGCGTCAAGTACTGCAACATCCGCCGAAGTGGGCTTAGGAACATCTCTCTCGATGAATTCCTTCAAGCCATTATCTTCAAGCACCGCCTCCATCCTGTCCTTCCAAGATATGTAGTTTGAGCTGCCCTCGAGTGCATACTCCAACGGCAAACCATTGAAATCCATTTAAATGTATACTCAACTTTCACACCAAGAAATTCTTGCAGCAATTTTGAATTGTTCCACCAGCACAAAACTCAGCACCGCTTCAATATCGCAATCTCTAGTGATCAACATTGCTCTGATACCATGTAGAAATTTATAAAACCAATAATGTATTTCTGGATTCTCCTAATCTAACAAATTAATCTTATGTTAAATACAGGATCCTTCCACTTAATTCTTTGTAGAAATTAAATCGCCAATTGCAAAACACATATGAAGAAAAATCAATCGCACATCACAAGATGTTTTACTGGGAAAGCTTAAAGCTAAAAACCCAAACTATCATATATTATCTATATCAATGGAAAATGTAACAATCTCATACAAATCTCAACTCATAGAGCTCTCACTACAATATACAATCGTAACATACTGTCATGCAGAAACTTGCATATCTATGCACCAATTTCTTGCCTCCTGACAGCCTGCCTCCACTGTGCAATCCCTGCTGAAGAAAATCCTTGAATTAATTCAACCTTACCTTGATTGCACTACACAATCCTCACAAGCATCTCCAATGTGTGTGTAGATGCATTGAATTCATCACTATAGTCACAACAGGTAGTCCATCTCACCCTTTCACCTATCCCTCCACTGGGTCTCCACTATATCTGACATGCAAGTAGTTAATTGTTGTATTTATTCAGTAGCAAGTAAGACACTACTTGTGAATTAATTAACTAATTAATTCACTCATCTATCACTAGTGTATGTTCAGTTACAACTAGCACAAATAATTTTAACTCACTGAACTAAGTTAAAATAAATAACAACTCACATAACTACTCTTCCAACTATGTTACAACTTGCCACTGTCAGTTATAACGAAGTCCTCCATGCATGAGTCACCAACCACCCTAGGAATTGCATAATTACTTCATCCCACTGATGTGCGACATCTGTTCACTGAAATAAAGTGCTCCAAGAGAATAAGTTACTATTTATTGTCTGATTATTTTTAAGGACTAATAATAATCGACATGCATTCTATTTTCATATTAGTGATCTATAAATAGACTTTGCACATCTTCTAAAAATAGAAATTCACCCAAAGATAGAATTTTCTCAACCATCTAAAATCAGAATCCTTCTAATTTTAGAATATGCTCACCATTCTAAAAATAGACATACACCTAAAAATACCCTGTGTGGGCCCCACCTAATTTAGGTGATTATTTTTCACTAGGATCAAGGAATGATGTCTCTGGATGCCACTTTCACTGTTTCTTGTTGAAATATTCAACAACAAGAAGAAGGAATATGAATTGATGAAGAAATTGTTTGAGAAGATGTGAAAAAATGAGGAATAAATGATGGTGTTTGAGGGGTAGAAGAGGACTGAATCTCGCTAGTAGATGATTGATTTTTGGATATAGGATATTTTCTACAATGAAAATGGAGAGGAAATACAAAAGGTATTACTCGGAGCTTTTCACTCTTGGAACAGGTTAATACACTAGTGCCTTCAAATATTGAAGTAACACTTCCTTCTAAGGCTTCAGAAAGTACAGGTTTCTCTGCCAAAATTGAAATTTCTTCCAATTTCTTTATTAATGTATGTACTTCAGGTGATTCTAGAGTATAATCTCAAGATATTTCTTTATAAACAGAACTAGGAGATTTGGGGGGGGATTGAACAACTTCTGATCCACGAATAAGAGATCTTGAACCAGGACTAGAAGTTGTGGACTTGGAGGGAGAATGACTCTTCTGATGGTATTTTATTTTTGGATTAAGCTTTGGTGCCATTCATAGTCAGTTTTCCCTCCTTCTAGTGCCAAAAATTTTGAGGCCCCGAAAATCGGTGCAACAACATCAAGGAACCCACCCGGTCGAGGACTTAAAAATTGTCCCTTTTCCATGTGGAATGGTGGCTCTGACTGAATTTATGGGACCAGTTTCCCAATTTAATATAATTGGGGTGAATGGATGGATTTATCACTGTGTATAAATTTGTAGATGATAATATTAGCAATCTTGCAATAAATAATATATATATCTACTATGTATCTCGAGATGAAGTCTATTCTATGTGCAATCTACAAAAATGACCTTTCAGTGGATGCAAATAAAGACCATACATTCACTTAGAGATATCAAAACGTTTGAGATTATGTATTTAATTAAATAGTTAATTAAATCAATTGGATAATGCTTATATCACAACTTTTGAATGCTTGTATTTCATATGCATCAAGTGATAACAGTATAACAAGTTCAGAAGTGAGTTAATGCCAAATTGTATTCAAATAGATACATGAAACAGAACATCATAAGATAAATAACCATTTCTCATTTGAAGAAAAAATATAACACATAGGATAAAAGTACCATGTATATGTTCACTCTCCTCATTTGAGAAAAAGTACTTGGTCTAGCCTTTTCTATTCCAAAAACTTCAAGAGTACAAAAATGAAACATCTGTAAAGTATTCCTTTCAAAATTTTACGACCCCTTATTCAAAGACATGAAAGGGTTCAAATATAAAAATAAAAAGTCTTAAAATAGTTTTTAAAATAGAAATTTGAGGAAGTTTAAAACAACCCTCCTTAAACTAAGTGGAATTTAAACAGAAATAGAAATTAAAGGGGTGACTTGCTTGATGATTGTCCCAATGTCTCCATAGTCATTTGTTCCCTTAGCTGAAGAATGTTAAGCATAGGCTTAACCTTTGTATTTTGGTCTAGCCTAATGCGCAATTTTCCAATGAAAACAGCATTAGAAAGTGGAGAAAGCATGTAGGAGGATGTATCTGTGAGAGAACGCAGCATAAGCCACTAGCTTTGAGGCTTTACTAAATATCTCCAATATTTCTCCCAATCCAGCTTTTCCAGCTTCTTGATGTGTTCTTATTTAACCTTTGAAACTTCTTGCCACTGTCTTATCAAGTCTTTCGCTATAGGAAATGCACCGGGAGGACATCTATCAATAAGGTTTGCAGTGATGAGATTTTGACTAATAGTTTCCACAATGTTAGTAGCTACATCCTTTGCTCTGCAAATGGCACTTTCTGCATGTTTCAACTGTATATCCAGTCTCTAAACAATATTTCTTTCTTTGAGTCCTCAATCTTGGGTAGGCCGGCCTTTCGGCCATCAGCAGAATCCTGCGAGGTGACAAACTGGGAAACCTTATCATCTATCTCATCAAAACTAATCCTCATGTTTGACATGTGATTCATCAATGAATCACTCAGTCCACACAATTCAAGAATTCTTGATAATTTCTGACAAAAAACAACTTTCTGTTGGGCTAATAAAGTATTAAGTTGTAAGGCCTCTTTTATGAATTCATAAAATCTTTGGGTTATCCTTTAATTACTCAATAGAGAGTTGCAATTGATGAATTAGATTTTCCTTTGAACAAATATCACTTTGGTGTTGGATCTTCAATTGGTCCATGCTCTCCTGGAGTTGTGTGACTTGTACCTATAATTGTTGATTGACACTTTGTTTCTCTTCCTGTAGCTCAAGTTCAAGTTGGATTATTTTATCATCCTTTTCTTTCATCAACTGTTGAACTTATGAGGATTTATCAATAGTTTTAGAGACATAATCTCATGTGAACTGAGTTAGGTGAGTTAGATCCTATGAAGGATCTGCTTGTGTGTCTTTCCAAACAATATCCATTGAGACATCTCCTTGGACAAGGGATTGCTATGAAATCCTTCTTTTCTGCTATCTGCTCATAACCGCCTTGCATTTAGGACTGTAGAAAATTTCCAAAGGAGGATTTTCTTCAATGTTAAGAACAATTTCAGTGGTGGGGAAGGTCAGGATGAATTACACTCTTTTTGTGCTTATTAATCTATCAAAGGGCTCAACAGTGAACGAGTCATTACTTTTAGTTTGAGGTGTATGCACAATATATCACTGATTAGTAACTATGGCTCCTTGGTCTTCATGGAGTTTTAGGTTAAAATCATTTCAAACATCACTCAGATTACATGGGAAATCCAAATCCATAGTTTGAACTTCGGCTAATTTATCCTGGTATGTTTTACTAATGACTTCAGTGTCCTTAGATGTCGGTTCATTTTCCTTTTCTTTCTGAGATAAGGGTCGCGAGACCCCCAACATTTTAAATGGAATTGCTTCCAATATCTTGTTCCTATATTGTTTAAACTTTTGTAATTTCTATGGATGGAGGCATAGGGATGCCAACTTCTAAACTGCAAAATATTTACTGACAGATTCAAATAGTTCATCGAAATCATCATCTTCGTGTACAAATGGCCTAATTTGAACTTGGGTAGTAAAATTATTGGCAACTTTAATTGGTTTGTACCGTCTGTTTAGAATTTTGAATAACTTAAAACATCCAATTTGACTGATCTTTATAATAGCATGCTTGTAATTATCCAAACCATAAACACCACAATTAATTGGAAAGGAAGACCATGATGCTTTCTTAGCCTCCTTCAGAAATTTGGTTAGTTTGTTTCCAACAGTTTTATATGCTACTTCTCTTGCAAGAAGTTTATCAGGAACATATAAGGGTAGAATTTGTGGCCGATATAAGCTCCCAAATACTCAGACATAGGTGAAAATATATTCTCAAAACCATTTTCCTATAGAGGAAAAATAATCTTGGGCCTATTTTGACAGTCTAGGGGCTTTCTCATTAAAAACAACTTGAAACAGAGTGAGAATGACTCCATGGAAAATTTTATAAAAATGGCTCACAAACTTAGATTCCCACAACATACTATGAAATACATAAATACGTACAGGGTCCTGGGTAGTCCATTTCCAGCCCATAGTTGGAAAATCTGAAGTAAAACACACCGCGTCCATGATATAGGCACTCATATAAAACCGGGGGGGAATTTTGGAGGAAATGGAGCGATTTTTCCTATATTCCAAAATTTGAGTGGTAATATTATTAGATAGGATGTTTACCCAATCCATAACATAGGAGTCTGCAACTTCTTCCATGAGAGGAACCCATTCTGCTGAAAATCGAGTTGTGTCAGGTTGACCAAAAATCCTAGACATCGTCACAGAGACATAACAGTAGGGGCTTGCAAGGGAGTCAGTAGACTACATACCATTTTCGTCATTCATGTTCTTATTGGGGTTTCTTCTCCATTGCTTGATTGGATTTTACATGAACTCGTTTTATTTGGTGAACTGTGCAAGAAATTATTTATCATATACCTTTTCAGGGTATGGGATATGGTACATCAGCTTCAGGTCTTCGACTTTGAAGGAACCAATCATCGTTCCTTTGCTAGTTAGAAATGTCTTGTCCCTGATGTTGAGATTATCAATGACCCATATTACCATATCAGTGTATGGTAATATTTTAGGTCAAGCAGTAATTTGATGCAAGAAATAATTAGCTACTTCTTCAATTTTAGATTATGAGGTATCAGGAGCATCAGCAGTTGCTTTTCTTTGAACTTTGTGAGGTTTTTCCTTTTCGAACAGCTTGTACATGAATTCCCATGAGGAGGATCTGTTTTCTGGTCCACATGTATTATCTTTAAACAGAGGAATCATCTATGTTCTCTCGGTTGTAGCAGGTGCAGGGTTTACAGGGGCCATATACTTCTTAGCTTTCTTAAGAACTTTAGACATCTCCGGAGAATTATGCTTATTTGGGATCGCCTGCAAATAAATGAGAAAAGATAAGCGAAAAGAGGGAAATTTTTATTTTACAAATGCACAAGTACCATAGCAATAGAAATGTTTAAACGAATGAGAATTGGTATGGTGATAAGATATTAATTCAATTCTTCTTACAGTAAAATCATTATGGAGGTATGGGCAACAAAACCGTTAATTTATTGCATTAATGGTTGATATGGGCTAATGTGCCCATATAATCATTTCCGCATTAAAACAAGATCTATCGCTTCGTAGCATTGTTCATGTGTAAATCTTCATTTAATACTGATCAGTTTATTTTTTTCCGATTGTGATATCGCAATCGCGATATTGGCGAAAATAGATGGAGTGAAAAGTGTTTGAGTTGGTGAAAGTGTGATGTGCAATTTGCGATAGAAAATATCGCATTGGTGAACATAGTGAGGGAAGAAAGAGTGTTTATGTTGCAGAAATTCGATGCGATGGAGTATATCGCATCGGGAAAACATGAAGGATGACAATAAGACCATCATGGTAGAGTTTGCGAAATGCGATTTGCGATGCCCTATGTGGCAGAAGTGGGTCCCATAATCTTTCCTTATATAATTTACTTTGAAAAATGCATTTTCCCTTTATAAAATCACTTTTCTTATACATATTAGATCGCAATATGTTTTAAGTGGCCCTTTAGGAGTCATATGTGCTTCATTGCAGTATTGTTATTGCAATAATGCGATCTTTCTCTGCTTAAGTGCTTTTAAGGCCAAAATTTAAGGTTTTATCCCTTTTTTTATTCCTATTTCTATCTAATGAATCACTTTAAGAGTCTTATTTGTTTTAACTCTAAAATTTTAAAAAGGGTCCTCATTATTTTCTAAGGTAACTATTACTAAAATAATGGGGGTTGTTGATTATTACAACAAGGCCATAACCTAACCTAGTGGGAAAGACATACATAGACATTTAGGATAGAGGGATATACCCTATAACTAGGTGGGAAGACTTCAAACCCTCAAAAATTCAAAATTCTACCTTATCAGGTATGCAAAGGACCAATGGATTTGATGTCACTACTTTAGGTAGAGGTAGGGGTAGAGTGTAAGGAATACACCACTGAGTTTAGGAAGATGGCCATTATGTTAGGTATCTCTTCCAAGGTCTCATATGTAATCCTTAAGTATCTGGGGTGTCTACACAACCATATATAGAAGCAACTGATTATTTTCAATCCAATAACATTATATAAGTCTTGTGTACAAGCATAGGATAATAGAAAGAGTATTTAAGTGGTTCAAAGTAGAAAAATCACCAAGAATATTCCAAGGAAGGGAAGAAGAAGTGGAAAATAGGAAAGGATAAAAAGATAAAAAAAATACTACACATCAGTGCAAAGTCCCCAACAATCATTATAACCACTACAATAGTAATGGTTACACTGAGGAGAAGTGATGGAATTGCATCCATAGCTAAACTTAAAGAACCAGAAGAAGGATGGAAAGAAAAATAATATTCTCACCACATATATGAGAAATTAGGTAGAAAGAAATTCTAATGTGGATGAAATTATTGTTTACACCTGAATGCATAAGGAGGTGAAATTGGGTACCCTTCATCATCATAAAGTCACAAAATATGAACAAACTCTTCCATCTCAAGATATAAGTGAAGAATACGAAGATAGATTCCATATTCAACTTAGGTTCAAAAGATAATCTCATAGTAGTGGATCTAGTCAACAAACTTGAATTGGATTTTTGTGATCATTCTATCCCATATCAATTGGGATGGGTAAATAAGAATGCAAAAATCATGGAAGTATAAAGTAAAATTTTCTATTAATGTTGATTATATAGATGAAGTTGAAATGGATGTATCCACTTGATGTATGGTGGATTCGTGTTTGGGAGTCCTCACATGTATATGTGGAATGTAATCTTCATGGAGATAGCCAACTAGTTCAAATATGGTAAATCATTCATTATCAACATGCACAAAGGCAAGACCATTATTTCACCAGTAATTGACAATGAAACCAAGAAGTTAACCAGTTAGAAAAAGGTATGTTTTATTATTCTTATGAGAAAAATAGTTTCGTGAGGATTCAATAAGGGCAAAGGAATTCCTATAGGGATGTCCTAAATAATAGAAACAATAACTAGAAGTGTTGCTATAGGCATTCAAGGGACTGTCTTAGGATCATAACCCAAGAGGGAAGAAAAGCATGAAATCCAATCATTTTTAGACTCCCCAATGTTCATTAGATTGTATAGACAATTCTTTCTATAAGCTAATGAAGTGAAAAAGTATTTGTAGTGGTTGTTGGATCTGGATGTGATTTGACCAAATACCTCACCTTGTGGTTAACCTATCATAATTTTTCCAAATAAATATGATACTTGGTGAATTTGTATCGATTAAATAGCATTAAATAATATTACACTCAATAAAAATCACCCCCTACCCCATATTGATTATTTTTTAGATCAATTAAAACAAGTGAAATATTTCACCAAGCTCGATTTAAAATTATGGTATCACCAGATTCAAGTCAAATAAGATGACCGGAAGACCACAATCAAAACCAAACAAGGTTTATACCAGGGTCTAGTCATGCAATTTGGTCTATGAGACTAATGAATGATGTATCATTCCCTTATCTAGAATCATTTGTAATTTTTTATTTGGATGGTATATTGGTTTAGAGTCCTACTTGATAGGAGGCATCTCACACTCAATGCAACTGCAAGAGACTTTGAAGAAGCGCCAACTACTATAAAATCTCAAAATATGTGGGTTTCACAAATAGATCCTATGAAGATGGATGCCATAATGAAGTGGTCAGTGCCCACAAATTTATTTGAAGTTAGGAATTGCATTTGGGCAATGCAATAGGGAAATTCATGGATTCATTTTCAAAAATATTTGCATCACTCCATGCCATAATAGTGAGTGGTAAGAGTTTTTAGTGGGGGGAGATTCAATAGAAAACCTTTCAGGACATTAAAATTAAAAACAATCGAGCAACAATTCCCATGTTATCTAACTTACATAATCCCTTCAAAGTGGAGATGGATGCAATTGGGTATGCCATGGGAGAAATCTTGATGAAAAGAGGAAGGCTTGTATGCTTCCATTCTAAATTACTTCATGGCACAATTCTCAATTTCCCGACCTATGAAAAAGAGCTCTATGCTCTAGTATAGGTTATCAAAAAGTCGAATCATTATATTATGGTAAAGGATACCATCATCCACACCGATCACTAGTCGCTTCAATACATATAGGTCCACTGTAAGCTACATCAAACCATATATTAAACATGGATGGGGTTCTTACAATAGTTTCATTTATTCATCAAGTACATGAGGCATTGAAGAAGTCATGGGAAAAATACAAGGTTGTACATCATCAACATATAAAAAATAAGTCATTTAGAGTGGGAGACATATTATGGTTATTGTTGAATAAGGAAATACTACATGGTCATGGTAATAAGGTCAGGGCTCTAAAATATGGTGCTTTCGATATACTAGAAAAGGTGGGAGGTAATGGCTACCTACATAGTTGACCACCACATATCTACATTTACTCTATGGTGAATGTGGAAAATCTAAAACTTTATGAGTCTTCCATGTTGGATCAAGAATAGGTTTCATAAATCAATTATCACTAAATGCTTCAGAAAAGTTGGTAAAGGACATAATTTTTCATAAGAGGTTAAGAACTACAAGATATGGGTGGCATAACCTTTAGTATATTGGGTTGAAATGACAACTTTGAGGCAAAGAAAAATGGTACTCTAATAAAAAGGTATAGCAAAAAATTCCTCACCTCATTCAATAAAATATTTAAGGGACCAAAATATTCCAAAATGGGATGGTGTGATCCAAATTGGATCATTATATTATTTTTCATCTATCTCAATGCTCTTAGAGTAGAAAAAATGGAGAAATCAACTTGCAAGGTTGATTTTATCGATGGGTCCTAGTTGGAGAATTAGGATTTGAAAACTTCGAAGGTCATTTTGAGGCATTAAACAAAGTTTTTTGGGTCCAAAAACTCACACTTACTGTAATATTCCAAAATAGGAAGAGCAACAATATTGAACACAATAATGGAAATAGCAATGAAAATCATTACATCAAAATTTGAGACCAATATGGAGCCATTTTATTATTCATATCAGCAGCATAAATGTGCAATATATTGAGGCAAAAATCATACAACATAAGCAAACAAGCCTCCAATTATCAAACCTCTCAAATGTGAGATGTTGCTAATATACAAAATACCGGAGAGCTGCTACAACACAGTCATAATGAACATAGCTATAGAAAGAGGTCATACAATGATACAAAATGACTAATGTATGCCTCAAAAGATACTATACATGGAGATCAAGGCTATATATCAACTTTCCAAGACAACCCAAGAGGGTTTCCGAAAAACAAACCAAAATACAAATGTGAGTTGCGGCACTAGGGCTGGAGATCCACTGCAACTGAATAACTAGGAAGCTATGGCTGATATGATGTAGAATAGAATGAAGCCTTCTCCCAATAGACTCTCCAAGTGAAAGGTTGATCTCTCCACTGGAAATCTATCTCCCCAAATGGTGTACTGAAACCACCCCGGCAACTCCTCCCTAAAATAATGCAGTCCAAGACTAAAACTACGTTGTAGGGGATAATAATAACTTGGCTTGGTGCCAAATGTAGCAATAATGCCCAAATACCTTCCTTTTTGTCCCTCCCAATGGAAGGAAACGTTCCTCCACTGAAAACTAGCTCAGAAATGGCCCAATCCAATCATCCACTGCTACACCCTACAACACAGCACAACCCTAAGAAAAAACTGCATTGTTGAAGAAATTTGTAGCTTGGCCTGATGCCGGAATGTGGAAATGTAGCCCAAATACTTCTCCTGAGTGGGCACTCGAAGTCCCCCAAGGATGAAGGTGGGATTCCCACTCAGGAACACCCTTGTGCTAACCAGAACTGCAGTCTCCGCTAAACAGCTGAAGAGAGAAACAAGTCATACAGACCATAAACAAAATAATAATCAATCATGCCTTCTATGGCTTCCATCCCCTTCCTTATATGCTTTGTGAGCCTTCTCACCTTGGGCCCCACTCATTAAAGCCACTACTTCCATGCATGGAATGTCCCTCCAAAATTGTGTTGTCCCTCAATGAATGTCCACTCCCTCCATACCAGCGTTGTTGATTTGGTCAAAGTTGACCCAGTCTACATGCTTCATCCCTTATTCACACATAGGGGTGCCTTATTCAGCTATTTTGATTTCCTCCGTTCACATTTGGAGTGATTTATTCCTACTAAAGAGATTTATGGGTCTCTCTACCCACTTATTCTTCTATCTAACGAATAAAATCAAAATTTAATATTCTAATTAGTTTCATGCTAATTTTTTAATATTACAATCCTCCCCTCCCAAATTTTCCTTGTCCTCAAGCAACTGCAAGGATAGAATTGAAGAGCCTCATCTCCTCCTCCTGTATCATCCTCATATTATAATTTCCTCCAATGAGAAAGATGCTCTTTCATCAATATGTCACTAAGTTTCTCCTCCCAAGTGTATAAGTAAACCCTTGGTGATAAATCCAAATGGCTCTCATCATGAAAAAGTGGAATATCCATGGAGGAAACTATATGTGGTCTATAGGCCTTCTTGAGGCATGGAATCAAAAAAATATTGGGAACCTTCATTCCCATGTGAAGGTCCAATTCCCAAGCTATCATCCATAAAAAATGAATCACCTTCCAGAACGGTAATGTTGGAAATGTTGTCATTGATGGAAAAGGAGCACAAAGGAGCAGCACCTAAACCAGCAATAAGGCAAAGTAGAAGACATGGAATGGAGAAAAAAAAAGAGGTAGCAAAGACAACAAAAAGAGAAGTAAGGAGCAGCATCAGTCAAGGAGCAGAGGATAGCAAAGAAGCAGAGAGCTATTCAAGGTGCAGAGTAGTGAGGACAAAATGAGGGCCATTGGATTTTGGAAAAGGGGCAGAGTTAAGAGAAGAAGAAGTTCTTCCAAGACAAGAAGAAGTGTTTGCAAGTGGATTCATTTGTATCTATGGGAGGAATTTTTCAGCATTACATGAGTATGATGAGACTCTGTAATCGGGAGTATAAATGGCTCCTATGTGCAATTGACTGTGCATGGGTTTATAAACAGAGTTGAATAAACCTTGTGGAAAAGGAGAAGTACCAGGACCAGCAATAAGGCAATGGAGGCAGAAAAGCAGAGGCAGCAAACAAGTAGCAGAGGCAGCAAGAAGCGCAAAGGAGACAGGAGGAAGAAGAATGTCAAAATGTAACAGTCAAACAACAAAGCGGAAGCAACGGCAGAGACAGAGATAGAAGCACAGCTAAGGCAGAGGCAGAGGCAGCGCATATAGAGGCAAAGCCATTATATCAAAGACAGAGCATCAGAAGAGGCAGAACTGTTATCACAGCAGAGGCAGAGCCAATTTTCAATTCCGAGAATCATATAACCCAAGCAGAAATATATATATATATATATATATATATATATATATATATATATACGAACCTTATTTCGAGAATCATTACCCAGTCGGGCGTATATATACGAACCTTATTCCGAGAATCATTACCCAATCAGGCGTAAAATATAACATAAACACAATTCCGGGAATCGTTACCCACGCTAGAGTATATATGCAACGTATTAACATATATTGCGCAAGATTAAACGACTAAAGGTCCAAAGCATATATATCAATTTATATAAGTGGAGCGCTTAATGATCAAAAGAAATGAAGGCTTATAAGGCGGGACCCTCATCCATCACAACATCGCGCAATCACACCATCGCATCATCGCAACCATCGTAACCATCGCAACCATCGCATCTTTGCAACCATCACAATATCGCAACTATCGCATCATCGCAACCATCGCAATATCGCAACCATCGCACCATCGCAACCATCGCAATATCGCAACCATCGCACCATCGCAACCATCGCATTCATCGCAACCATCGCAACCACTGCATCCATCGCAACCATCGCATATACTAATCGCTGGAGGATTAGGATATCGCATCGGAAAACGTGTCAGGCGGGCCTGAAAGGGTTTTTTATATGTTGAAACAGGTTTTATTATTTACGCCGAGAGTTGATTAAAGGGAAGTCTATATAATTATGCTGAAGAATGAGAGTGGGTTATATATATAAAAGGTGTTGTTATACATATATATATATATAAAGTTGTTGCGACTCTATTAAAAAGTGCCGCGTGGTCTGTGGACCCACAGGCCTCGGCTTAAGGTGGAGGGTGATTACTAATACAAAAGGATTGTGATATATGTCCGTTCCGCTTGCGGAACTCACCACATCAACAAGACACTTGCTGTGTGTAAAGGGTTGGATTTTGCCCAGATTTAACGCCAGTTGTTACATATTTATATAAAATGCACTGATATAAAAAGCACGGTTACACGTATGCAGCAGCTACACCACAGCAGAGGACAGAAGAGAAAACAGAGATGAAAAGAGATAAAACACAGTCACAGAAAAGACAGACATAGTCAAAGAAAAGACAAACGCGCAGCGAGCCAAAAGAATAAATGAGTTGAGCTGGAGTTCTCATTGTAATTTGAATGTAAATGTTTTAATTGATTTATATTGTTGTGATGCATTGGAAAGTCTCCGGAAGAGAACAAATATCCCACTGTAATATTAAAATAAGCACCTACAGTTATATTTTCTGAATGAGCGGATAAAAGAGATGAGAAGGCAGAAGGCAAACAGACATGGCTGTCCATTTCGAATTCCCAGTGGAAGACAAACAACCATGAAGCTATTTTTGTATAAAACAAGGTAATATCCAAGGTGAAAAAAAAAAAAAAAAAGGGGACGAAAACAGAGTGAGAGAAGAAGAGAGTGTGCAACAGAATTGAAGAGAGTTGAAGAAAATAAGAAAGCTGCAAGAGATTAGAGAGTGTGAATATGAAGATACGGTATGCGAGGTGGGCGAGAAAAGATAAGAAGAGGCTAAGAAAGAAGAAGGAGGAAGCGAGGCTTCGAGAGATGATGGAAGTCGTATGAGGAGCGATGAATAGCGAAGAGAAAGGTACATAACGAGAGGGCGTGTCAGGGAGCAATGTGGCCAGGTATTTTTCTTTTGAAAGAGTAAGAAGTTGAGCTTCCCTATCAAGTTGTAGCTTGATAAATGTCGTTTATGAGCGATTGAGGTTGGAGCCTCCTGTAGGTTGTTGCCTGCAGAAAATAGATGGGAGTTGGTGCTTCCACATCAAGTTGTAGCTTGATAAAATGTCAGTTGTAGCTTACTGAGGTTGGAGCCTCCTGTAGGTTGGTGCCTACGGAAAATTGATGGGAGTTGGAGCCTCCTTGCAAGTTGTAGCTTACAGAATTGAGGTAGGAGCCTCCTGTAGGTTGGTGCCTATAGAAAATCGGTGGTGAGAGGGAGTTGGAGCTTGTCTTTGCATCACAACAATAATAAGATGTGGTTTTCTCCCTTTATGGGTTTCCACTTATATCTGGTGTCTCTGTGCATGATGTCTATGTGTTGATGTGGTTTATCTAATCTGCTTAATACATGTTGCTTACATATTAAGACTGTTGTTACATAAACAAATCTGCTTGATACTTGCTGCTCACAAATTAAGATTGCTCACATATTAAGTTGATCATGAAATAAAGGTGTAAATAAGTTTTAAGACAAAAGTTTTAAAAGTCCATGTGTGTGTTAAACTGATTCACCCCCCCCCCTCTCAGTTTAACTAAGGGTTCAACAATTGGTATCGGAGCAAGTTCTTTTGGTGTAAGCTTAATAGCTTGAAGGAGATTTGGTTGAGTCATGGACTATCAAAATGCACCTGTGTTAAATACAACAAACTTTCTTGAATGGAGAGATAAGGTTAAGACAGGATTATTGGCTTATGAACCTGAGGTATGGAAGCTTGTATGTGAAGGTTACTGCACAGACTCCCCCACGGTGAAAGAACAACAGAGGAATGCCAAGGCAAAATGTGTGATGTATGACAGTCTTCATAACAAGGACCTTGAGTTGATAATGGATCTCGACTCTACGAAAGAAATTTGGGACAGATTGCATCTCATGCATGGAGTTGACACTGAGGATTGCAGTGTCAAGAAGGAGAAGAAAATTAAGAAGAAGAAAACTTCATGTCAAAAAGAAAATATTCAATCAAATGAAGTACCTGCCAGTGTGAATGGAGATAAGAACCATGAAGAAATTACAGCTGAAGAAAAAGCCAAACTTGACACTGCTTTGACTGAAATAGAAAGATTGAAGATGGAAAACAAATACCTTAAGACAATAGTGAAAATATGTGATGAGAAAGAATATGAAGATAGGAAAGAAATTATTTGTCTAAAGACACAGCTTGAGGAGGCAAAGAAAGTAGAAGACACTCTGCTGCAACAAATGAGAGACAAAAATATGGAATGTGAAAAATTGGAAGAAGAAGTAGTGAGCTTAAGAAAGAAATTAGAAAAGGCCCAAAGAGATTTATTAATGAATACTCCTCAAATGAAAAGCTCTGAATAGTTGGACCAGATTCTAAAGGCTCAAAGGTCACCTCTCATAAAGGCTGGGATAGGATATGAAGGTGAAACCAGTAAGTCCAAGGATGAAGATAACAAGAAAATCATTTTTGTAAAAGCTATAAAGAACAATGAAGCAACCCAGCAAATTCCTCCAAAAGAAAAAACCAGCAGGAACATGAGTTGTGAAGAAACAAATAGAATCAAGCAGCAACATGGTAGGACAGAGAATGAAAGGATGAAACAGTCAGCTGGAAAGGGCCCTCACACTCCTGAATATGAATTGAATAAATTTGGAAGATGTAAAAGGGGGTTCTTTCCTACTATGAAAAATATCACATGTTTTACCTGCCACAAACAAGGACATACTGCAACATGTTGTAAGACAAAGCAAACCCAGCCCAACCTGAAAAAGATGCAGCAAAAGAGAAAAACCCCTCAAGCAAGAAAATTGAAAAGACAATCTTTCACCAGGTACACAAATCATTTCCATGGCTACTGTTATGCATGCTATAATTTTGGACATAAAATTGTTGATTGTAAAATGTATTCAAGAAGGGGAACAAATTATTATACATCAGCTCAAATGTACTTTGACAAAATAAGATGTTATGTATGCCTCAAGCTTCGCCACAAAGCAAAGGATTGTAAACTGCCATATACATTAAAGAACTCTAGACAGATGATAGAAACAAAGCAAATCAAACAAAACTATGAATATAAAAGAAGTGCAGACATTATGAAGAACCCCAATAAATAATGGAAGGAAAAGAAAAAGGGGGAGCCTATAATCTCAATAACATAATGAATCTAGCATAGTCTCAGGGGGAGCTGCTCTAGAAAACATAGAAAATATCCAACCAGTGATAAATATGAAGCAACATCCCAGGGGGAGAGCAGTTCATAAATAATCCCCATGAAAGTAGTATAAGAAGAGCTTCATGAAATGAGAACAGCTATGAGATCAGGAAGTGAAAGGATTTTCCTCTAAATGAGAACTATAGGGAAAGAAGATCATCTGAAGTCTTAAGTAGCTGACAGATTGATGGAAGAAGAGAAGAGAGCAAGAAGCCATGATGATAGAGGAAACCTTAGCAATGAGCATGTAAGCTAAGAAGACTTTAGCACATTAAAGTGATGATCACACTATGCCTCATACTGCTAGAATTAACAATGTATCACATTAAGAAGGATGAATAAGAAAAGTGCCTATCATCAGTTCATTACATCTTTCAAAAGGTCCACTTGGAGAAATGTAGTTAAGTAAGTAATAAATATTTGAGTAATCAGCCCATGAATATTCATAGAAAAGAAATTGAAGATGTCTTCCTGAAGATCATTATGTTAGACAATTGAATTGTACTTAAAACAGTAATGATTCTGGAGCATTCCTAGAAAGTAAATGCAGTGACATTATTTTAAATCAGAATGACAGACTAAGCAAAAGGTTAATGATGACAAGATGAGATTCAGTATATTGATGACTGTGGGTGTGAACAGTGGCAAGCTCAAAAATAGAATTTATGAAGGATGTCTTAACTATGGGTAAATGTGCAAGCTGAAGTGAAACCTCTGCGTGGTTTTTCAAAGTAATATCAATTGGTGTTTAGGAACAAGCAGCATGCCTATCAACAGAATACTAAGTGTTATCAGTGGAGCAGAAATATGGTACAGGTCCTCGGGATCAAGGGATTATAGCATAATTACATCAAGGTAGTATTCCCAGCGTTAACTGGATTCTGCATTCAGCATAAAAGGGTCAGTAGCAGAGCTAAAGGATCAGTATTTTACTTACACCTGAAGCATTATATTGATCTTTGAAGCAGTATCTTTTATGATTGCATGCCCTTCTGAAGTCAGTACATATATAAATTCAAGGCCTCTTTTCTTAAGATCTTTCATAAAACTATGAGAAGGTACTGATTCATCACAAGCATACTTCAGCAAAAAGGAATTGCTAGTAATCCACCTTTAAAGAGAGATTGATTACTACATGGTTGATAAGTGATATTGACCAATACATTGAATGCATCCTACCTCAAGGTTTTGTTGTGAAAGTTCATTATGCAAGCAGTAAAGGCATTTGATCTCTTAGATCAAATTCTAGTTAATTCATTGATCACATCAGTAACAAGGACCTACATCTATTAAGTGTAATATCAGTGTCAGCAATCTAGCACATATTACAAACAACAAGCAGTACAGATGAATCACAGCAATAAAAGATATATTGGCATCATTATCATAATTGAACAGGTGTGGGACTGCAGATGAGTATTGCAAAAATAGGACATACTCCATCTACAATCTTCCTCAACAGAAATATATTGGCTCACTACATCAGACAGAGACAAAAGTATATTTGAAGCCTTCTCAGTATTTTAGTTTTTGATCCAATCATACATCTCTGATTAGATAAAGTTGGTAGAATATGTTCTATGAAGTGTCATTATCACCACTTTTTTCTCTATACAAATGAAAGAAGTCTATCCATTTGAATTGTATCAATTTACAGCGTACATTCAAGTTCAATAATCCTCAAAGTGTTTTCTCAACAAGTCTTGTACACCAGTCTGGAGCAGCAGGGTACAAAGTCAGAAGAAGGTGGTCTAAACACAAATCAGACAGAGGAAATGAAAAGACAAAATCAACACTGAGAAATGTGCAACCCTTTGCCATTGATGTCAAAGGGGGAGGAAAAGCAAGTAATAGAAGAAAGGATCTTCTAAAGGAAGCATTGGATAGCAGATAGACAAAGGAAGCATTGGATTATTGGTGGATGTGTTGCCATCAATGCCAAAGGGGGAGATTGTTGGAAATGTTGTCATTAATGGAGAAGGAGCACAAAGGAGCAGCACCTAAACCAGCAATAAGGCAAAGTAGAAGACATGGAATGGAGAAAAAAAGAGAGGTAGCAAAGACAACAAAAAGAGAAGGAGCAGCATCAGTCAAGGAGCAGAGGATAGCAAAGAAGAAGAGAGCTATTCAAGGTGCAGAGTAGTGAGGACAAAATGAGGGCCATTGGATTTTGGAAAAGGGGCAGAGTTAAGAGAAGAAGAAGTTCTTCCAAGACAAGAAGAAGTGTTTGCAAGTGGATTCATTTGTATCTATGGGAGGAATTTTTCAGCATTACATGAGTATGGTGAGACTCTGTAATCAGGAGTGTAAATGGCTCCTATGTGCAATTGACTGTGCATGGGTTTATAAACAGAGTTGAATAAACCCTATGGAAAAGGAGAAGTACCTGGACCAGCAATAAGGCAATGGAGGCAGAAAAGGCAGAGGCAGCAAACAAGTAGCAGAGGCAGCAAGAAGCGCAAAGGAGACAGGAGGAAGAAGAATGTCAAAATGTAACAGTCAAACAGCAGAGCGGAAGCAACGGCAGAGACAGAGATAGAAGCACAGCTAAGGCAGAGGCAGAGGCAGCGCATATAGAGGCAGAGCCGTTATATCAAAGACAGAGAAAGGAGATAGAGCATCAGAAGAGGCAGAATTGTTATCACAGCAGAGGCAGAGCCAATTTTCAATTCTGGGAATCGTATAACCCAAGCGGAAATATATATATATATATATATATATATACGAACCTTATTCCGAGAATCATTACCCAGCCGGGCGTAAAATATAACATAAACACAATTCTGGGAATCGTTACCCACGCTAGAGTATATATGCAACGTATTAACATATATTGCGCAAGATTAAACGACTAAAGGTCCAAAGCATATATATCAATTTATATAAGTGGAGCGCTTAATGATCAAAAGAAATGAAGGCTTATAAGGCAGGACCCTTATCCATCACAACATCGCGCAATCACACCATCGCATCATTGCAACCATCGCAATATCGCAACCATCACATCTTCGCAACCATCACAATATCGCAACTATCGCATCATCACAACCATTGCATCATCGCAACCATCGCACCATCGCAACCATTGCATTCATCGCAACCATCGCAACCATCGCATATACTAATCGCTGGAGGATTAGTATATCGCATCGGAAAATGTGTCAGGCGGGCCCGAAAGGGTTTTTTATATGTTGAAACAGGTTTTATTATTTACGTCGAGAGTTTATTAAAGGGCAGTCTATATAATTATGCTAAAGAATGAGAGTGGGTTATATATATAAAAGGTGTTGTTATATATATATATATAAAGTTGTTGCGACTGTATTAAAAAGTGCCGCATGGTCTGTGGACCCACAGGCCTCGGCTTAAGGTGGAGGGCGATTACTAATACAAAACGATTGCGATATATGTTCGTTCCACTTGCGGAACTCACCACATCAACAAGACACTTGCTGTGTGTTAAGGGTTGGATTTTGCCCAGATTTAACGCCAGCTGTTACATATTTATATAAAATGCACTGGTATAAAAAGCACGGTTACACATATGCAGCAGTTACACCACAGCAGAGGACAGAAGAGAAAACAGAGATGAAAAGAGATAAAACACAATCACAGAAAAGATAGACATAGTCAAAGAAAAGACAAATGCGCAGCGAGCCAAAAGACTAAATGAGTTGAGTTGGAGTTCTCGTTGTAATTTGAATGTAAATGTTTTAATTGATTTATATTGTTGTCATGCATTGGCAAGTCTCCGGAAGAGAACAAATATCCCACTGTAATATTAAAATAAGCACCTACAGTTATATTTTCTGAATGAGCGGATAAAAGAGATGAGAAGGCAGAAGGCAAACAGACATGGCTGTCCATTTCGAATTCCCAGTGGAAGACAAACAACCATGAAGCTATTTTTGTATAAAACAGGGTAATATCCAAGGTGAAAAAAAAAAGGGGGGACGAAAACAGAGTGAGAGAAGAAGAGAGTGTGCAGCAGAATTGAAGAGAGTTGAAGAAAATAAGAAAGCTGCAAGAGATTAGAGAGTGTGAATATAGAGAATGCAGAGTATGCGAAATTGAGGCAGAAAAGATAAGAAGAAGGAGGAGCTAAGAAGAGAAGGAGAGGCAGAGCAGAGATGATGCAGGGCTGATATGAGGACTGATGAATAGCAGAAGAGAAGGTACATAACAGAGCTGATATCCAAGGTAAATCAGCAAGTGTTTTTCTTTTGAAAGAGTAAGGAAGTTGGAGCTTCCCTATCAAGTTGTAGCTTGATAAATGTCAGTTGTAGCTGATTGAGGTTGGAGCCTCCTCAGCAAATTTGGTGCAGAAAAGCGATGGGGAGTTGGTGTTACATCAAAGTTGTAACGATAAAATGTCGGTGCTTAATGGCCCCGGGTTGGGCCTCCATGGGTTGAATTTACTGTGAGAAAATTGATGGAGTTGAGGCCTTCACTTTGAAGTTGTCGCTTTGTAGGACGGGGGTAGGAGCCTCCTGTGGGTTGGAGCCTACAGAAAATCAGTGGTGAGAGGGATTTGGAGCTTGCCTTTGCATCACAACAATAATAAGATGTGGTTTTCTCCCTTTATGGGTTTCCACTTATATCTGGTGTCTCTGTGCATGATGTCTATGTGTTGATTTGTTTATCTAATTTGCTTAATACATGTTGCTTACATATTAAGACTGTTGTTACATAAACAAATCTGCTTGATACTTGCTGCTCACAAATTAATATTGCTCACATATTAAGTTGATCATGAAATAAAGGTGTAAATAAGTTTTAAGAGAAAAGTTTTAAAAGTCCATGTATGTGTTAAACTGATTCACCCCCCCCCCCCCCTCTCAGTTTAACTAAGGGTTCAACAGGTAATTCATAGGAAAAATCCTCCCAAGTGTTCATGAGAGGTGCCTCCCAAGTGCTCAAATTAACCATATGGATCTCCTCATATGGAAACAATAGGTCAAATGTGGCAATCATGGATTGTACAATGTTCTCCCTGAAGTATGAAGCATAATAAATGAGGAGAATACCATCTCCAATGGGAATATCCAATCCATGTGTCATCTCCCAATTATGCCCACAACAATAATAATGACATCATCAACATATGGGATCATAATCAGATTCATACTAGCTACCATGTTTAATACCGAAGAAGGACAACGGTCCCTCAAGTGCAACTAGCACAGTTTGACTCCTAACTGCATCAGAATATGGCATGATGAGTGGTTTCCCAACCACTTTCTTGCTGCCCCAATCCTCTCACATGCTTGGAGAATGTAATGATGTATGTTGTCAACTGAGTACACCCCAAGTGAGATATCAACTCCCCAAAATCTCTTAGGGAGTGGCCATCACCATCACTGCTTATGGCCCCAAATGGACCATGAAGTATATAAGAAAGAATTCCCCCTCTTGGAGAAATGACCTGTACATGGATGGCAAGGAAATACAAACACATAGTAAATGAATCATGATGCACATAAACACAAACCTTACCATGTACGTTGAACAAGTTGGTGAAGTGGCTCATAGATGGGCCTCTCCCCATTCCCAATGAGAAATGAAGTGGATGTGATAAATCTATCAAAGAGTTATGTCCCTCCTCCAAAAAATCCATGCATATCCTCATATGATGGTGCATCTCCTCTTTGATGCCTTCCCAAGTGAATCCCTCCATGATAGTACGGTATGCCCTCATGAAATCATTGTTGTTGGAGAGAAAAACCCCGTATGTTGCATGCAAATCCTTCTTCTTGTTCTTGGATATCCAAGTCAATCAGATCATATCCTAGTATTATATGCCTCCATCCACCACTCCTGAATCATCGTGCAAGGTATGGGAGAAAATAAGCCCATACTCTCCCAAGAGTAACCAGAGCAACAATAGCTCTTGTTGCCTCCTCACATCTCCATCATATAGACCATGGAGTAAAATCATGATGATTGACATAGAATTTGTCACATCACCCCAATGCAACCAAACTCCTTGCTACCATATGATGCAAGCTTCATGCCATGTCCCAACCAATAACATACCCCTTGAAGTAGGATATGTCATATGATGGCCAAACTCTTTCGAGAGTAGCCAGCGCAACCATGCCTCCTATTTCCCTGTGTCATAGATGTGCAAGTATCTCACCAACCTCTTGCTCATTAGGATCACCCATCCAACCAATGGTGAGTGTCTACTATCATGCTCCAAAATGGTATCCCTCCAATGGAGAATACCATCCTCCCAAATCAAATCATTATCTCTACACTTCATGGGATGTTGAAGTGCAACCTCCTAGAGATCTCCATATTAAGACCACTCATCAATGACCATGTTGAACCCATAAGGATCCAAGTATGTTGAAGGCAAAGTCTTCTCATTGATTTGTGAAGTTCTCATCAATAAGGATCCATCATAGTAATGAGAGATAAGATGTCTCTCATCAACCATATGCATATCACCTGCTACACATGTAGAATGGTCATTGGAATACTCCATTAATGGTTGGGCCCACAACTCATCATTGTTGCTCAATGACAGCACTCTTGATCTCCATGATGGGGCATCTATTGTCTCATGATCATGCACAATGTTGAACATACCGTTATGCATTGGATTTATTAGGACAATACTCATCCTATCCTCCAAAAATATACACTCCAACCCAAAGAATTGTGTGCAGCTCAACAATGACATACTAGGATGAATGTATATCTCCTCCTTGATCCTGTCAAGGGTCCTCTGTGCAATGATATTTTGCTGCTCCAAATCAGTAGTTTGTTTTGTCCCTAGGTCATGCAATTGCCATGATGGCATGTTCCCACAACTCTCCATATGATGTGTTGGAATAATAGAAATTGGAAACCTTTGCATAGCTTGGTTTAGCTGATCTTTGGGAACATCTTGTATAGCTGCAAGGGTTCCTTTTACCGGTGTGATGACTCTTCCAACTGCTGGTGATAATGATGGTTGCTCCTCTACTGTTGCACCAGCGCTGTTATAATTATCCTCTTCCTCATGCATCTCTTGAATAACGCATGGGACTCTAAATGTCAAGAGATCAAGACCACTTTGAAAAGATGCAAGTGTTCCTTCTCCTGATGCAAGTGCTCTTAAAGAAAGTGGTGGTGGAAGTTTCTTTTCCTCTGGTTTCTTTGTGTTAAACTTATTGATCAACCTTTGAGTAAAATATGCATAAGCAGTCACTCTTACATGACTCAAATGGTTGAACCACCAAATGTTTGCTTCACCCTCAAGGTGCAACGCTGCAATCTCAACAGCTTCTCTTTCTACTACTAGATGTAGCAGGAATAATGCATCTAATTTTCTCCTCCAATCCCTTGTTGTGCATGTGGATGACCCATCAAAAGTACACAATAGGAATCTATTGTGTTTTCTTCCTCTATTACTGCAAGGTCTCCTTTATTCTTTGATCTGAATAAACTATTGAAGAGTTAGATTCTCCTTGAAAACCCTTGATTGAGATTTATATTCTGCAAGATACTCACTTAGAATCTCATGATCTGAGTTTCCTCCATGTCTTTCATCTTCCTCTTCAAATAAAGTGGACATAGTGTATTTCTTTGGAGCTCTATGCAATATCAATTTTCTCTTCTGCTGATGGGAAGTGCATGGACCTTCCTCATCTTGAAACCCCCTTGAGATCTCATTGCATCTCTCCATTCTCATTTTCTTGACCTCCTTGGAGATTTCCTTCATAGATATGAAAATGGATGAGACAAAGCTCATTCCTTCCATAATTTTTTTATCTCTTCTTCTTCTTCTCACTCTTTTTATAGCATAATGGTTGAGATCCACAGACTAAGCCAATATTATGCTTTGATACCACTGTAATATTCCAAAATAGGAAGAGAAGCAATATTGAAAAAAATAATGGAAATAGCAGTGAAAATCATTACATCAAAATGTGAGACCAATATGGATCCATTTTATTATTCATATCAGCAGAAAAAATGTGCAATATATTGAGGCACAAATCATACAACATAAGCAAACAAGCCTCCAATGATCAAACCCTCTCAAATGTGAGATGTCGCTAATATAGAAAATGCCAGAGAGTTGCTACAGTGTAGTCATAATGAACATAGCTATATAAAGAGGTTATACAATGATACAAAATTATTGATATATGCCTCAAAAGATACTATACATGGATATCAAGGCTCTATATCAACTTTCCAAGACAACCCAAGAGGGTTTTCGGAAAACACACCAAAATACAAATGTGAGTTGCAGCCCTAGGGTTGAAGATCCACTGAAACTGAATAAGTGGGAAGATATGGCTGATATGATGTAGCATATAATGAATCCTTCTCCCAATAGACTCTCCAAGTGAAATTTTGATCCCTCCACTAGAAATCTATCTCCCCAAATGGTGTATTGAAACCACCCCTGCAACTCCTCCCTAAAATAACAGAGTCCAAGACTAAAACTACATTGTAGGGGATAATAATAACTTGGCTTGGTGCCAAATGTAGCAATAATACCCAAAGAACTTCCTTGCTATCCTCCCAATGGAAGGAAACCTTCATCCACTGAAAACTAGCTCAGAAATTGCCCAATCCAATCCTCCACTGTTGCACCCTGCAACACAGCACAACCCTAAGCAGAAACTGCATTGTTGAAGAAAGTTGTAGATTGGGTTGATGCTAGAATGTCGAAATGTAGCCCAAATACTTATCCTGAGTCTGCACTTGAAGTCCCCCGAGGATGAAGGTGGGATTCCCGCTCGAGAACACCCTTGTGCTAAATAGCACTACAGTCTCCGCTAAACAGCTAAAGAGAGAAACAAGTCATACATACCATAAACAAAATAATAATAAATCATGCCTTCTATGGCTTCCATCCCCTTCCTTATATGCTTTGTGAGCCTTCTCACCTTAGGCCCTACTCATTAAATCCACTACTTCCATGCATGGAATCTCCCTCCAAAACTGTGTTGACCCTCAGTGAATGTCCACTCCCTCCATACCAGCACCATTGATTTGGTCAAAGTTGACCCAATCTACATGCTCCATCACTTATTCACACATAGGGGTGATTTATTCAACTATTTTGATGTCCTCCATTCACATTTGGAGTGATTTATTCCTACTAAAAATATTTATGAGTCTCTCTACCCACTTATTCTTCTATACAAAGGATAAATCAAAATTTAATATTCCAATTAGCTACATGCTAATTTTGGAATATTACACTTATGCTAAACACCCTGACATTGTTATAAAAATGGATACCTTTCTAATGATGCAAGAACGATGTCAATCAGAGTTCATATGCAAAAATGTTGTCTCTTGGAAGTTGACCTTCCGATTTGACCACCATGCTTCCAAAGGATGCCACATCAGCCCCTGTTACTCATGTAAAAGGGGCTATCCACATGTGGACTATGAAGAATAATCTAGAAGGGTCAAAGTTGTAACTCTGGTTGAGAGTTGAAGGAGTTAAACCTTACCCCTAGTTAGCTATTAATCTATATTAAAATGAATCCATTAGGAGGAGTACGGGTTCCATTCTATGTTATTATATCTTGTTCCATGGTAGAGTAGAGAAACCAACAATGGAGTTAGACAGCATAGTTACAGAGGGGGTTAGTGTTCTCTAGCAGCTTAACAAGCTACATGTATAAGGTAACTACATAAACAGATCCTTCTCCTTTGTAATTGCATGATTTCCTTACCATAAAAAAAGAGAGAATATCAACCTCACCTTCTATCTAGGTTTTCTCCTGCAAGGGTGTCCCAAAGAAAATATGTTGGAATTCACAATTATTTTAAGTGGGGGGGTGAATCAGTATAATGAAAACTCTTACTTAAATCCTGGTCAAACATCATAAAACATAAATCTAATAAATTTAATAGGTAACACAAGATATATGTGCAAATCCATACGGGAGAAAACCACAAAACTTCATTATAAGAAATATCGTGTAGGCGCCAACCTACTATTACATCAGTTAGTAGGAATCAAACTATTGTTACATCAATATTTTTTACTATTTTGTAGGCACCAATTTACAAAACACACAAATCCCTTTAGTTTCCTAGTAGGCACCAACCTAAAACAAACACCAATCCGCTCTAATTATTTGTAGGCACAAACCTACAGTAAACACCAATCCCATATACTTCTTTGGAGGCACCAACCTACAGAAGACACCGATCCCCTGGGTTGTAAATATTTGTAGGGAGCAACCTACTTGCTTGATTCTTCATTATGTATGTTAGTTTCTTCTACTTTCACCCAATTTTCTTACTAATTTTGTCTTCATCGGCTCAATTTTCTTACTAATTTTGTCTTCATCGGCTCTGTAAGTTGATTATTCCTTCACCAAGTGTATGTTTTGCTTATTACTTCACCAATTCTACTCCCAAAACTTTTTGTTCATGGCTTCTTCTCAAGAACAAATGTGCACAGCATGCCACATATCAAATTTTTCAAATCTAGTTTTGAAATTTCTACCACAATTACATAGATATATCTTCTCACAGGTATATTAATACCTTCTATATGTATCCTCCAAGTTCCACAGTCTTAAACATTTCAAAACAAAAATAATAGAAAAAATGTCTAGTTGACATGTTTCAAAGAAGATTTCAGGAGCACTCAGGAAGACTAACTTCCTTTGGCCATATCTTTGAACTTATAGTGAATCAAGGTCTGAAACTTGAACCACAAGTACATGAAGATCTTTTATATGTATCCTCCAAGCTTTATGGTTTGAAACATAATTGAACAAAAGTTATATTGAAAATCTAGTTGACATGTTTGAAGAAGATTTCAGTAGCATTCAGGAAGCCTAACTTCCTTCGGCCATATCTATGAAGTATAGTGAATCAAGGTATGAAACTTTAACCACAAGTACATGAATATATTTTCTACAACTCCTTGGGGTTTCATGTCTGAAACATCACAAATGAAAATATATAAACAAAAATCCAAGATGACTCATTCACTTCATTGATCATGTTTTTTGTTCCACCTTTAGACTCCAAAAATCACCCCAAAATTTATTCATCAACCCATCTTGTCACCTTATATCCCTTATTTAATGAAATGAAGTTAAAATGAATTCATATGCCCTTTATTTATAGTGTTTGTACATTCACTTAAGTGAATGACTTCTAAAAATGATTGGGTTGGCCTACTTGTAATTTTGTTGCATCGTAATTAGGGGAATTTTGAGATCTAAAATGGGCTTCCTAAGGAAAATAATAAAATAATAATTATGGTTTTTTAAACAAAAAGAAAATAAACTACTTTTTTGTTGTATTTTCAGCTTATCTCGTTTTAGGTTTACTCAAACGTCAAGTGTATACACATGTTGGATGCATAATTAAATTCCACACCCAACAAGTACCCACCTTGCATTCTTTTGAACATGTTTTTTCATATATTTTCATTTTTTTATGTGGGTCTACTCATAAGTATGTAGAGTAGGTACTCGTTAGATGTAGAATTTATTTATGCATCCAACAAGTGTCTACACTTGACATTTGAGTGAACCTAAAAGGAGATAAGTTGAAAATACAATTAAAAAATAGGTGTTTTATTTTTCCTCCAAAATATTCTCCCCTGGGGATGAAATCACCTTGAATCCTATTATTTCTTTTAAAGATTATTTTTTTAGTACATTTTTTGTTTTGAGTCCCATTTTTTACCTCAAAATTACCCTAATGCTTGTCAAAATATTTCATATCTCCTCATTCCTATAGAATTAAAATAAGTGTAATGTATTTTTGGAAAGGTCTATGACTTAACCATATACCTTATGTTGCCTTTTGCACTAGGTAATTGGAGTAAAAATGTATTCAAAGATAGGGTATACCAATGGGTCTTGCTTGTGCTTTAGTTGGGTCATCTTGAAAAAATATTTCATATCTCTTCATTCCTATGGAATTAGAGGGACTTCCATATGTCGTTGGATAGGTATCAAAATAAAATTTCCAACCATATATTATACTCCCATTTAAGATAGGTATTGGATTTAAAATTCCTTCAAAGATAGGGTATACAATTGGGGCATCAAAATTCCAAAAACAATATTTCAACAATCTTTATTTTCCAATATTTATCATGGACACAAGTAGTATCCCCCTGTCATTGATGCCAACCCTTAGTCAATTCTGTAATAATATTTTAGAACTCCCCCTATTTGCAAGTCTTCTTATTCCTGCAACTTCTCTCCCTTTGACATCAATGGGAAAGGGAAACAAACTTGCGCTTCTCCTTATTTTTAACTCTTCTTTTGTATGCAACTTTTCTTAGTGTCTACAATTATTCCTATTTTGTAACTTTTGTTGGTGACTACAACTACTCCCTCTTTTTGCTATCTCTCCTTATGTCTACATGTTCTTCCCCTTTGTTTATAAAAAGGGAAATATGTTTCTCCCCCTGAGGTTATAGACTGTTTAAATGCATCATTTACTTCACTTTCTTCACACATCATATATTGTCTATATCCTACAAACTTAGTCATTCCTCCAATGAAGCTTATGTTCTAACACTTCCTTATTTTTTAAGAGACGTTCCACCTTTGCTTCACTTGAGGTTGTGCTCTCTTTTATTGATGAGATATTAGGGATATTATTGTTGTAGATGATTTTTTCTTTCTTTTAAATTCATTAAGGATATATAGATTGTTTGGAGCCCTAATAGAATTTGCTAGTAATCTTCATGAACATGATTTTATTATTTCACGTCCTTTGGAATTTAATGTTAGAGCATACCCTTGATCAACCTACACTTATTAGATTGTGTTTCAATCCTTCAACAAGAAAAACATTTTAATTTTTTGTCCTTCCATCATCAAGACTAATTGTGCCCTTTCCAATAATCATTTTTGTATCATTATTTCCAAGGATGACAATACCTCCTTCACCTTCCTTGAGAGAGAGAAATTTTCTTTAATCACATGTCATATGATTTTAGCATCCACTATCTATGCAACATTGGATTTTTTTGTCTTGAACACATAGATCTAGATAACATTCTTCACAATTCTCTTGTGTTCTTCTCTATATCTTCATACTTTGATTTCTATTGTTGATGTTGATTCCTTATTTTCTTATTTGATGTTAAGGCCTTAATATATTGTTTTCGTAATCATGAGCTTTGTGTCTAAAATTGTTGCACTTGAAACATTCAATGTGATCCAATAAGGGAGCAAATGAATTGTGACCACCTTCATAATAATTTCTAGATTTATTGTGTTGATTGTTATTCATTTTAGAATTTCCTTCGCATCTATTTCTACTCTAACCATTTCTTACATAGGCTTTGGAACCTATTGTCTTGTGACCAAAATTATTGCATGAAAAACAACGATCATTAAAAAAAATACCTAGATATGATGATCCTTCTTGACGGAGCAATTCTTCTAAATCCATTTTTGGGTATTGATTGATCTTTAATTGCTTGCTTGGTGTTGCTTTATTTCATTTGAGACATGGATATTTGTTGGTCCTCTGTTTTTTTCCTATCTCCGTCTCTGTTGCTAATGGGATCATGTCTTTCTTTATCCTTAAATTCATCTTTGACTTTGTTTGTACTACATGTTTTAATGTGATATCATACCCTTGATCAGCCATTTGACCTACACTCGGTAGATTGTGTTCTAGTCCTTCAAAAAGTATAATATTTGAAGTTTTTGTCCTTCCATCGTCAATACTACCAATAATCTTTCATGTATCATTATTTCCAAGGATGGAAATACCTCCTTCAACTTCCTTGAGAGAGAGAAATTGTATTTAATCACCTATCATATGATTTCAACATCCACTATTTATACACTGTTGGATTTTCTTGTATTGAATATAGAGCTAGACTGCGTTCTTCATAATGCTCTTACTTTCTTGTCCATATCTTCATACATTGATTTCTAGTGATGATGGTGTCTTATTTTATTCTTTCATTTTAAGGTCATAATATATTTCTTCTGCAATCATGAGCTTTGTGTGCAAATTTGTTGTACTTGAAACATTTAATGTGATCCAATAAGGGAGAAAATGAATTGTGACCACCTTCATAATAATTTCTAGATTTATTTCCTTCATACTTATTTATTGGACTCTTATAGGATCCTTTGCATATATTTATAATATAGTCATTTCTTACATAAGCTCTGCAGTATATTTCCTTGTGGCCAAATTATTGCTTGAAAATAAATGGCCATAAAACAAAATTTAAAAAAAAAAAATGATACCTAAATATTATGAGACTTGTTGGAGCATTTCTTCTGAATCCATTTGTGGGTCTCGGCTAGTCTTTACTTGCTTACATGGTGTTTCTTTCTTTCATTTGAGGATTAGATCTTTTTTGTTCCCCTCCTTTCCTGTTTTGATTTTCGTTTCTGATGGGATCATGTAATTGTTGATCCTTAGCTTCATCTATGAGTCTGTTTGAATTGTTGTGTAATCCTTTTAGCTCATTGACAAAGCTTTTAGGTTATTCTTCTTCACGTGTATTTGAGATTGATTCTCCTTTGAAAATCTCATTATTTTATTTAAAATTGATACCTATTTTAATGTGATATCATACCCTCGATCATCCATTTGGCCGACACTCAATAAATTGTGATTCAGTCCTTCAACAAGCAAAACATTTGAAGTTTGTGTCTTTTGTTATCAAGACTAATTATGCCCTTTCCAATAATCTTTCATGTATCATCAATAGAGGAAATTTCATCCTAAAAGTGCCAATGAAATTTTCACGTAATTTCCATATCATAATAAGTAAACCAATCAAAATCCTTTAAATTTAAAAAAGAGGTACATGTAAATATTTTGGAGGTAAAATTGAAAAAAATAATCTTTTTAATTGTATTTTTGGCTTATCTCCTTATACGTTTAGTCAAATTTCAAGTGTAGACACTTGTTGAATGCGGAATTAAATTCCACATCCAACGAGTACCCAGTATGCATACTTTTGAGAAGACCCACATTTATATTATTTGAAGATACAATAAAAAAGTGCGTTGAACACATTTTTTTAATATATCTTCAACCTTTACCAATGTGAGTCTTCTCAAAAGTATGCATAATGGGTACTCATTGGATGTAAAATTTAATTTTTCATCCAACGAGTGTCTACACATGAAATTTGAGTTAAATTGTAAGGAGATAAGCCAAAAATATGATTAAAAACTATTTCTTCTTTTCCCTCCAAAATTCATAACTATTATTTTATTATTTTAACTATTATTTTATTATTTTTCCTTAGGAGGCTACTTTTAGGCTGAAATTTTCTCTAATGTATTTCGAAGGATGACAATACCTTATTCAACTTCCTTGAGAAAGAGAAATGTGCTTTAATCACATTTCATGAGATCTGAGCATCGCTCTTGTCTATACACCATTGGTTTTTTTGTCTTGAACACATAAAGCTAAATTGAATTATTCACAATTCTCTTGATTTCTTCTCCATATCTTCATACTTTGATTTCTATCGATGATGATTTCTTCTTTATTCTTTGATCTTAAGCCCTTAATATATTGTGTTTGCAATCATGATCTTTGTGTATTAAATTGTTACACTTGAAACATTCAATGTGGTCCAATAAGGGAGCAAATGAATTGTGACCACCTTCATAAGAATTTCTAGATTTGTTGCCTTCATAGCTATTCATTGGGGTATTATAATATCCTTTGTATTTATTTATAATATAGTCAGTTCTTACATAGGCTCTTAAATATATTTTCTTGTTACCAAAATTATTGCATGAAACGAAATGGCCATAAAATAAAAATTTGATACCTTGATAGTATGAGCCTTCTTGGTGTAGAAATACTTCTGAATCCATTTTTGGATCGTATTTGTTCTTTACTTTCTTGCTCAATGCTATTTTATTTCATTTGAGGATTTGATCCTTGTTGGTCCTCTCCTTCTTTCATGTTCCCATATGTGCTTCTAATGGGATCATGTCTTTGTTGATCCTTAGCTTTATATCTTACTTTGTTTTCATTACTGCTTAATCCTTTTAGAAGATTGTCATAGCTTTTAGGTTCTTCTTCTTCATGTCTCTTTGAGCTTGATTCTCCTTTTAACATCTCATTTTTTTTTTTAACCAATACATGTTTTAATACAAGGGGATAACTTGTTACTAAGTAAATTATCCAATATCTCATAACTTCTTCCAAAATTTAGTTTATCATTTTCCTTTTCAAGATCATTTCTTAGGGAAACAATATCATCTTCTAGTTTCTCACAATGCCATTATGTTTCTTATAGTTGGTTTTTTACCACTTATTTCATTTTCCTTTCTTCTTCTAATTAAGTTTTAAGGATAAAAATCGTTTTCTTTTTTCCATAAAGATCGTAATCCTTATCTTCATACTCTTGCAATAGCTACTTTGACTTTTGTTTATTATTCTGAGTCTCTTTATCTATTCTAAGGCAGTAGAGAGCTCACCTTGAAAATATTTCTTACCTTCAATTTCCTCCTTTGCAATTTTTCTTCTCTTCTTGGTTCTCTTTGCCTTTGTTGGTTCCTTTTGAGATATATTGCATTGCATTTTATTTCTTTTTTTTATTTCCCGAGGCCATGAGTAGACATTATTTTTTATCATCATCAGATGCAACATCTTCATCAATATCTTCTGATGTGTTTCTATCTTCCTGGGAATAGTAGCTTTTCTTCTTGATAGATCTTCCCTTTTTTATCAAATTTTCCTATTTCTATGTTTTTTCATCATCATTATCTTCTAATTTTCCATATGGACATTTTGAAGCATGATTACATATTCTACTACACTTCAAACATTTGAATGGTAGCCTGCCTTTATCTTTTTCATATCCTCTTTTCAACTTTTTCATGAATTGAACTTATTCTTCATCTAATTCATTGCTAAGGTGATCATGGTCCTTGTGTCATTTTGTTTTCTTTAATGCTTTTAAATTTGATTCCTTTATATTGGACTTCTCTTTTCATTTTCTCATCTCATATGCAGTGAGTATTCCATGTAGTTCGTCCATATTCAAGTTTTCGAGATATTTCATTTATTCAATATCTGAAACATTTAGATTAAAACTCAATGGAAGAGATCTCAAGACTTTCTGAACAATTGTTGATCCTTCAATATTTTCACCCAATCCTTTGATAGTGTTGACAACTTCATCTACTCAAAGGAAAAATATGCAATGCCTTATTCTTTATTCATCTTTAAACTTACAAATTGTATTTTATGAGTTTGAAATTTAGACCTTTTTACCTTGTCATCTCCGCAGATGCTTTCAACTTTGTCCCAAAATTCTTTAGCAAACTCACAGTACATTACCTTAAAAAAAATAGATTTATCAAAACCATTCAAAATGGAATTAGTTTATTTGAAATTATTTCCATAAGCCTTTGTATTTGTATTTGTTGGAGAACTTTCTGGAATTTTATAACTTTTTATCACTGAATGTCAAACATCAACATTAAGAGACATTAGATGTGCCCTCATTCTTATCTTCCAGAAAGCATAATATGATCCATCCAATAATCGAACTCGAATTGTGTAAGATCCATCTTGACTAGCCATGGTCACTCTGATATCTACCTTCCAATCGTTACTCTGATTTTGAAGGAACCTACTCTGATATCAAATGTTGAAATTCACAATTATACTAAAGGAGGGGGGGGGTGAATCAAAAGATAATGGAAAATTTCTTGCTTATTTAAATCCAATCAAACATCATAAAACATCAATCTTATAAATTAGACTTGTAACACAATATATACACGGAAACCCTTATGGGAGAAAACCACAAAACTTATTTATATGAAAAATCTTGTAGGCACCAAACTATTGTTACATCAATTTGTAGGAACCAACTTAGTGTTACATCAATCCCCTATTCTATTTTGTAAGCACCAACCTACCAGAGACATCAATCCCCTATTCTATTTTGTAAGCACCAACCTACCAGAGACATCAATCCCCTATGCTGCTTTGTAGGCAACAACCTACAAGAGACACCAATCCCCTCTGCTTTTCTTTAGGCACCAACCTATAGGAGATACCAATCCCCTATGCTTTTTTTAGTAACCAACTTATAAGATATAGAAATCCCCTTTGATATAAATATTCGTAGGCAACAACCTACTTTCTTGCTTCTTCACAACGCATGTTAGTTACTTCTACGTTCACCAAGTCTTCTTGTTACTTCTATATTCACTAGATTTGTTTGTTGTTTCTTCCTTCACCAAATCTACTTGTTGTTCCTTCCTTCACCAAGTCTAGCTCTCCTAAAACATCTAGCTTTTGGCTTTTTCTCAAGAATAAATTTGCACAACATGCCACGTATCCAATTTTATAAATTTGGTTCTGAAATTTCTACCACAGGTACCTAGATATCTCTTCTTACATGTAAATGAATATATTATATCGGTTTCCTCCAAGTTCCACGGTTTGAAACATCCCAGAACAAAATTTATAGCGAAAATGCCCAACTAGCCTATTTTAAGAATATTTCAAGAGCACTCAGGAAGTCTAACTTCCTTTGGCCATATATTTGATTTTATAGAAAATCAAGGTTTGAAACTTGAACCACAGGTACATGAGTATATTCTATCTATATCCTCCAAGTTTGATAGTTTGAAACATCCTAGAACAAAATTTATAGTAAAAATGTACAACTGACTTGTTTGAGGAAGATTTCAAGAGCTTTTAGGAAGCTTATCTTCGTTTGGCCATATCTCTAAAAATACAGAAAATCAAGTTCGAACACTTGAACCATAGGTATATGAAAATATTCTCTACAACTCCTCCAAGTTTCACAGTTTGAAACATCACAGAAGAAAAGATATAGTGAAAGTTCCAAGATGATTCATTCATTCCATAAATCACATTTTTACTTCCACCTTTGGACTCCAAGAATCACCCCAAAATTTATTCCTCAACTACTCTTGTGACCTAAAATCTCTTCTTCGATGAATTGTTGTTAAAATGAACTCATATACCCTTTATTTATAGTGTTTGTATTTTGACTTAAGCGGATAAATTGTAAAACCGATTGGGTCAGCCTAATTGTAGTTTGGTTGGGTCATCTTGCCAAAATATTTCATATCTCATCATTCCTCTGGAATTAGAAGGATTGTCATATATCATTGGAAAGGTCTCAATATAAGCTTCCCAACCATATATCTTATGCTCGCATTTTATCTAGGTAATTGGAGTAAAAATTTCTTCCAATATAAGGTATATAAATGGGGTTTGCTTGTACTTTGGTTGGATCATCTTGAATAAATATTTTGTATCTCCTCGTTCCTATGGAATTAGAGAGAGCCCCATATATCATTGAAAAAGTATATGAATAATATTTCCAACCATATATGTTATTCTCCCATTTGAGCTACGTATTGTAATTAAAATGCCTTCACAAATAGGGTATTTGATTGGGGCATCAAAAGTCGAAAAACAATATTTCCAACAATCTTCATTTTTCAATATTTATCTTGGACACAAGTAGTCTCCCCCTATCTTTGACATCAATGACAATAATATTTCCAAAAAAAATATTGTGTTTATTATGGATTTTACGTGATTGTGTTTGTTGTTCTCTATCTTCCACATTTTATCTGCTTCATGCATAACTAAGAAAAATAATAATTATCAAATCTAGAATATAAGGAAATTTAAACGTCTTAGTATAGATCTCAGTTTATTTTATTATATCTATTAGGATAAAGTATCCAATGGAATATATCCGCGACAATTTACATATCCATGAAGGACCCAAAATGAAGTATTTCCAACTAAATAAAAATCAAATTGAAGGCATGAAGCCTGAGATTGATCTTATCACTTAGATTATATCCTAAAATAGAGAATTTGAAGTGTCTAAAAAGGGAAAACATGCAACTAACGACTAGAGGTAAAAATGGACTATGAATAGCATATAACATCATGTGTGAAAAAAATCATGATCTCATTTCATGTAACATGTCCATGCATAGTACCATATACATGCAACCCTAAGGGTTCACTAAAGTGAACATGCACCAGATGTGAGATCTCCCACCCCAAAAAAAGTTGGGGAGGCCACAAGTTCAACCCTCTTGATCCCATCAAGGTTAGGATTTGTAACAAAGGTTGGTGTTTTACCAAATTTATCATCCATGGATCATGAGGAAGTAATCAAAGGGTTTTGCATGGATTTTCCTTGAAAAAAATGTTCATGTATATGAAAACACAAGAGATCATGTACGCATAATGAAGAACTCATCTAAAATCATAACATCATAGATTCAATTGCAGAATCAAGATTAACATCTCCTAATGAACATCGCATCGTTATAATTCTAGGTAATCACACACAAACATGCACAAGTTTTAAGTCATCCCATATGCAAAAACAGGTTTAGTTACTCTTGTCAATGGGAATTTAACACAAACCTAGATTAAAAAAAAGCTCTAATTCTATTACAAACAAGAATCTAAAATATTGAAAATTGTATCTCAAGCCCAATATACCAAAATCAACAATTACTTTAATTCACTAATATTTGGTAGATGTTATTTTCATTTTGATTGATAGATAATTTGTTATGTTTATTTCCCATTATGAGAATGATTTTCTAATCACTGGCAACAATGACGATATGATTGATAAGATCAAACTAAAACTAAAACTAAGTCCTTTAATATGTTTGATTTGGCATTCCTACATTATTTTCTTATAATGAAAGTGTTAAAAGAGTCAAATAGTTCATTTATCTCTAAACGCATATCTTCATTCAATCTAATTAAGAAGTGGAACTCTAAATGCAAATATTCATTCGATCTAATTAAGAAGTTGAACTCTAAATGAAAATATTCATTTGGTCTAATTAAGAATATTAATATGGCCAATTGTAATATTTTCATTACACCTTTTGACACTAGAGTGAGATTGAGTGACAATTATTCTAGTGAAAAAGTGGATAATACTTTTTATAGGCAATTAGTCTATAGCCTATTTTATCTCACTATGTTATCCCTTGTATTTCTAGTTGCCATGGTCTCTACATTTACGACTAACACTCATGTTGATCATTAGAAAGTTGCTAAAATAATATTAGTATATATGAAAGAGGCTTACTCTTTTGGCATTAAATATGTTTCGAAACAAAATTATAAACTTATGGGTTTTATTGACTCTTACTAGGGTAGTGATTCTGATGGTAGGGCATCTACATCTCATTACATGTTCCATCTTGGTTCAATATTCATTTCTTGTTGTAGGAGAAACATTGGAATATTAAAATTTTATCCATGAAAAGTTGAATATAAAGGCTCCACACATGAAGGCATCATATTGTTTTATATTCATCAAAGTACCATTGCATTGGTGAAAAACCTAGCTTTAATTAAAAAACTAAATGTACCAAAGTTCAAGGACAATTTGTTCTTTAAAAAGTAGAAGATGGAGAAGTTATGAAATATAACATTCCATATGACCAAATCATCAAAGCACTTGTTATGCTAAGTTTGTGAAGTTAAGAACCATGATGCTAGTGGAGGAGCCTCCATGAAGGGGGAATATGAACATGACGTCAAGAAGCCCATTATTCTTTCCTCTCTTGGTGTCTCTCTTAATGAAATTCTCTTCTATTTGATGTAACATTTAATGAATTTTATTTTACAACAAAGTTAGCGATCAAACAAGAACTATTGCCTCAAAACGAGAACTCTAGCCAAAAAACCCCTAAAACACATGAAATAACAACACAAAAACGACAAGTGTGTATGTCGAAACGATGTTGTTTTTAAGGGTAACATTTCAACATTTTTTTAAAATGCAAATAGAAACCAAATTTTTTGTGCAAAAAAGATGAAAAAAACACCCTGAAAATGAAAAATGTTGATGCTAGAACAACAATAAATAAATAAATATTTAAACAAAAAATCAAGTTACAATTTCAACACTTTTTAGCAAAGGCATTAAAGATAAAATATCAAAACTTTGAAAAAAATTCAAATTCCAATAATTTTTTGGAATGACATTAAAGATAAAATACCATGTCTCGAAAAAGCCTTAAAATTCCAACAATTTCCATCCATGTCATTAAAGATAAAATATTATGACTCTAAAAAACCTTAAAATTCTAATTGTTTTCAACTATAACATTTAAGATAAAATATCAAGCCCCGGGGGTTAGCTTAATTAGTCGAGTTCCCGTCACTAAAGAACCTTGCTAATGGGAGGTCACGAGGCCAATTCTCCTCGACGCCCTTGGGGTTAGGCTCTACTAATAAGTCTACGGGATGTGATCCATTCGAGTGGATATGCTCGGGTATTTCCTTGAAAAAAAATATGTCAAGTCCCACTGGCACAACTGGTTATGGATGGGACTCGTCAACAAGGCGACCCAAGATCAAACCTCATGGGGGGTGGTTGTGCCCTGTGCTAGGGGGAGGTGATATGCTAAAAAATACAGTTAACTAAGGGTTGGTGTGGCTCAGGCCGAGTTTGATCCTCGGGTGACTTTGATGGCTTAGATGCCCCTAGGTCATAGCTTCTCAAGCCACAGGTCAAGCATGGAGGATCACACACAACTTGAAAAACAAAAACAAAAACAAAAACAAAAAAATTAAGATAAAATATCATAACTCAGAAAAAACCTTAAAATTTTGACAATTTTTCAACCATGGAATTAAAACCCCTAAGTTTTGGCAACATATTTCAACCATGACATTATGGAAAAATTATATGACAAAGAATTATTTTAAAAAATGAACACTTAAATTAAAGAGTCATTATTTCAAGAGTGAAATTTATTTTAAAAGCTAAAAGAATAGCTCTTTTCAAATCTTAACAACTTATCTCATTGCAACAAAAACCTAAAGAAACCATCAAAACGAAGTATCCCCTTTTAATGAGGCATTAAAATTGCAACGTTTTTTTTAACTATGATATACCAAATGATTATAATTTAAAAATTCAAAATTAATTTCTAATATTTTTTTACTTTTAATCAAAATTTCAACATTGGTAGATTGAATATAATATAAATTATTTCTCCAAGTTATTGTTGCTTTGTGATTATTCTAAAAAAATGAATTCTTCATAATTAAAACATATAATCCAACAAACATATAAATTACTCATAACTTCTGTAGAAATTATATACAATATGCATGTATATATCCAGACTCTCCTGATCTCACAATAATTAACTTCTTGAAAAATATAGAATCCTTCCACTATAATTCTTGCGGAAATTTAATCAACAATTGCAAAACACATGAAGCAATAAAAACACACATAACACAGTTGTTTAATGGGAAAGCCTAAAGCTAAAAACCCCAACTATCATATTATGTATCATGGAGATCATGTAACAATCCTCACACAAAGCTTAGTACATCAAGCTCTCAGAACAATACGATCGTCACACACTAATCGGGAACAATCTTGCAAATCCATGCACCGATCTTTTCCCTCTTGCTAGCCTGCCTCCACTGCGCAATCCAAGCTGATTACAAAGACCAATTCAATGTAATCCCACTCTCATTGACTGGGTGATTATCATTGGCAACTCCAATGTATATGTAGATGCAATTCATGCATCACTATAGTCACAACGGATAGCCTATCTTGCCCTTTCACCTATCTCTCCACTGGTCTCCACTGAAACTGCCATGCACTGTAGTTAACTGATGTATTCTTCAGTTGATTAATGAGTTATTATTTGTGAATTAATTCACTCCACTCTCACTAGTATATCATTCAATTAGACTAGATACAACTAGTTCAACTGAGTCTAACTGAGTTAAACTGAATACAACTCCATAACTACTTCTTCCAACTGTGTCGTAACTCTGCCACTTGAGTTCTAACTGAGTCCTCCATGCAATAGCTCCAGTAAACCCTTAGGAATAGAGTAATTCCTTCTGTCAGCTGATGTGCCACATCTATGCACTGAACTGAAGTGCTCCAAGAGAATAAGTTGTTGTTTAGAGTCTGATTATTATTAAGAGCTAATAATAATCGACATGCATCTATTTTTAGATCAGCGATCTATAAATAGACTTCACCCAATATTCTAAAAATAGAATCTCATCTATTTTTCACATTTGACCAACCATCTACAAATAGCCTCCTGCTACATATAGAATATGCTCACCATGTCTAAAAATAGACATACACCTAAAAATAGCCTATGTGGGCCCCACCTAGTTTAGGTGATTATTTTCCAACTAGGATCAAGGATGATGTTTCAAGATATCTCCTTCATTGTTTCTTGTTGCAATCTTCCACACTCCCTCTCAACAAGAAATGACTGTCTTTGCATGCGACATACAACTCCATGCATTCGCCCTACAACGTTTGTTGCAACACTTCCGAAACTGAAAGGCTCCAAACAACTCAATCAGACTGATGCATCTATCATCAAAGTATTCAACTTCTGCTGGTACCAACTGCACATGTCTTCAGGAACCACTGCGTTGTTGAACTCTGCACCTATGCACTCTACACTTGCTGTCAACTCTGAACCGCGCTCCAGTATCCGACACTGTCACTTTGATCTGCCTGCATCAATCCAACTAATCATGCTACTACTGCTCTATGGGCACCTCGTAACCAGATTCAATTCATGAAATCCACACCATCTCAATGAATCCTGCCCAGAAATCTCCTCATGGGATTATTCATGCATGTCGCCCCACCTCTCACTTGGTGGTATAGCTGCATGCACTCCCTCTGCCCATCTGGCACGAAATTTCTCTGCATGAGTGGTTTCTCCCACTCCATGATCCTCATCTTGTGGCTGCTCCACATCCCGAGGTTCACTCTTACCTGCATGCAAATCCTGCTCCCTCTCAAGCTTAAATTGCATGTCTTTCTTGCAATTCCCAACATTAGGAAACTCCGTAGAAATCTCATCTACTTCAAATCTATAAAGATTCTTTTGCATCTCCAGTTATGGTTGCTCCACAACCTTCTGAGACTGCTTCTCACGCTGCATGTTGAGAGGCTCCCTCTCAACCACCAAGTCACTAACCTCTACTTTTCTCCTCAAAGCTTTGCATGCATATTTTACCTCAGTGCATGTAGATTCTTGGCTCGCGCACATTGCAATTGTCCCGCCGTCGCAAAATTTTCTAACAAAAGCGCTGATTTTAAATCGACGATATCTCCCTCATCCGAGCTCCGATTCGACCGATTTTTTTTTCAATTTGGGTGTTTTTTTTGCAAGGAATCCAAATATGATATTTGTTTCTGAAAATATTACACCAAAATTTTCAGATACTCTTTGCAAACTCGCGCACCCAAAAATTCCTGCTCTCATTCCATGTAGAAAATATATAACACAGCTCTTATACCATGTAGAAATTATATACAATATGCATGTATATATCCAGACTCTCCTGATCTCACAATATTTAACTTCTTGCAAAATACAAAATCCTTCCACTATAATTCTTTTGAAAATTTAATCAACAATTGCAAAACACATGAAGCAATAAAAACACACATAACACAGTTGTTTAACGAAAAAGCCTGAAGCTAAAAACCCCAACTATCATATTATGTATCATGGAGATCATGTAACAATCCTCATACAAATCTTAGTACATCAAGCTCTTAGTACAATACAATCGTCACACACTAATCAAGAACAATCTTGCAAATCCATGCACCGATCTTTTCCCTCCTGATAGCCTGCCTCCACTGCGCAATCCAAGCTGATTACAAAGACCAATTCGATGTAATCCCACTCTCATTAACTAGGTGATTATCATTGGGAACTCCAATGTATATGTAGATGCAATTCATGCATCAATATAGTCACAACAGATAGTCTATCTTGCCCTTTCACCTATCTCTTCACTGGTCTCCACTGAAACTGCCATGCACTGTAGTTAACTGATGTATTCTTCAATTGATTAATGAGTTATTATTTGTGAATTAATTAACTAATTAATTCACTCCACTCTCACAGTGTATCATTCAGTTAGACTAGATACAACTAGCTCAACTGAGTCTAACTGAGTTAAACTTTAACATACCCATAACCATTTCCAAATCGTGTCATAACTCTACTTGAGTTCTAAGTCTGAGTTCCATGCAATAGCTCCAAAACCCTTTAAGAATAGCTCCATTCCCTTCTATCACTGATGAACCATGACCGTGCACCTGAATCGAAGTGCTCCGAGAGAATAAGTTGTTGTTTAGAGTCCGATTATTATTAAGAGCTAATAATAATCGATACGCATCTATTTTTAGATCACGATTCAACAAAACTTTGCCCAATATTCTAAAAATAGAATCTCATCTATTTTCACATTTTACTCAACCATCTACAAATAGCCTCGCTGCTACATATAGAACATGTTCACCATGTCTTAAAAACAGACATACACCTAAAAATAGCCTGTGTGGGCCCCACCTAGTTTAGGTGATTATTTTCCAACTAGGATCAAGGATGATGTTTCAGGATGCCTCCTTCACCATTTCTTGTTGCAATCTTCAACAATTTCATGTAAGATCATATGGAAGTTAAAATATTTATTTAAAGTTACCATGCAAACATCATTTACATGAAATATCTTAAACAATTATTCAAAATCACTCATAGGTTTTGAGACACCATTAGAATCTACAACAACTTCATATGAATGACTAGTTGCAGATAAAGATGACCTGTATTCTTCACTTTCATCAACTATTTCCCCATCTGAGTCAACATGCATGAACAACATTTCATGTCTCAAAAGTCTTCTAGATTTACAATTGGGTTCAACGGACTCTCATCTTAACATTGTTTCTTTTGGTAGCAACCTCTTCAAAATCTCTATGGTCGTGAAGCAAAGAGTTCCTCTCTTTGTTAAATTGAAGTCATAAACAAGTATGTCAACATCCTCCAATTTTAAGAGGTTTGTGTGGTTTGTGTGGTGACGATTTATATATGTACCCTTTCTCTTTCTATTTCTGTTAATTTGTTTATCAACTACAATTTCTGGTTTGTACACACCATTGAATGGGTGGGTATTTGTAGCATACCAATGTACTTTGATAGTTGTAACATCTTGATTTTCCTTAATGACCTTTATAACATTGGCAACCCATAATGGATAGTCATGTGGATCTTCATCTGTTAACATTGTGATCATGCAACCCTCTTTAAAATCCCGCACATAACTCTTGTAAAGGCCTTCCATGGCTTCACGTTGTGCCCGTGATCTTCTAGAACCAATATACATTTCTATTTCCTCTACCTATGGAGAATTAATAATACCTTGAGATTGTTGGTGCTCAACAATGTTTCTTTCCTCATGTTCATTTGACATTTTTTGTGGTAAAATAAATGGAGTCTTAAAAATTATATCTTCATTTCTTGATCTTGAAATGATATCAATTTGATTATTAAAAAATTACTCCCACCAAACTGAATGAACAACGACAAAGTATTCATATGTATTTCTAATAGATTTTTTAATTTCTTCCAAACATTCAGAATAATTTATATCTCTCTTAGGTCTTCGTGCATTATGGAGTTCAACCACTAATTGTAATAACAATATATTTGATGCAAATATTGAATGATCTAGAATGAACTTCAAAAATGTTAAACTTAATGATGACCCCCATTTTGCATCAATTGAATACTTCTTACCCCATATAAGTGTTTTCCCATCAATTTTTTTGATACAAAATTGATATTGGAAGTTAATGTCATTAAATTATTGAATGCATTTCTTCTCACCATGTGATCCCAAAATAAACCTTTACATGTCAATAGTTTCTTCCAACACATCTTAAAAAGGGTCTGGAATGTATGATTTCTTAATACATGCAACTAATGATGGCAGACTCCCAACAACCTTCCTCCTCAATTTTACAGAAAAATTATTGAACATTTGATCAATATGGTCATGAAAGTGCCCAACAAGAAAGAAACCAACCTTTACCTTTTGAAAATTTCTCAATTCAACAAGCATGTTTAGATATCCAAAAATAATTTGAATTTTTTTTTCACAACTAGTGTTATCTAATTGCAGATACAAAACTTCAAGAATATTACAACACCAATGATAAACCACATCATGAATTATTGTTATGGTCATATTTATATCATTATGAATATTTGGAGTTGTGAAGTAGACCCTTGGAAACATATTCTCATTAAAGACCATACAACCAATCAAGTGAAACTAAATAAAATTTCTCCCTTGTAAATTTTTTGGTGTGCGAGCAAAATGTGGTAGAAGTGTATTTTTTTGTCCATACCATCAATTATCAAACCCAAATATTTATTTGGATTATCATAACAATTTTTTCGATGTTTATACAACTTTTGTCTTTCACTTGTTTGTTGATTGTAATGCACTTAAAGTGCTCCGACAACGAAATATGCACATAACATAAAAGGAACCTACTAATAAATATATTTTCATAGTTAATAATTATCCAATTTTTAAAAATAAAGTTACGAATGCATACATCTTTTTGCCCCTTGACATCTATCCCTATTTAATTTAAAAGAAACACATGTACTACAAATCCTCATCACGTCTTCTTAGGAATACGACATTGTTGAATTTGTCCTTCCATATCCCCATAACATATGAATATGTAATAAAATTACCATCTCCTTCAGCACCTTTTGCATATTCTTGGTATAAGTTGTAGATTTCTCATCTTGAGAAATTATCTAAAATATGTATTGTCTTTATTTGGCATACACTCTCCATGCTTTAAAAATAAGTCTCGCATCCATGAAATTGCAATATTTGTTAATGGCTCAACATCTTGTCTATGACGTACTTCTGAATAAAATGTTGGATATTTTTTCAATCTTGCTTGGATTCTTGAGAGACGAAAATTACCAATTGAATGAAACATATTGAAAGTATTTTTACAAAGAAATAAATTCTCAATATGATAACCATAACATGTCAGTGTAGAATGCGTGCAACCCACTAAATATGAATTTTGCATGTTTTTATTCATGGACAAATATATCTTCATTTTCTCCAATGCAAACTTGAAATCCATATGTTTCAACTAATCATTTTGACAGTATTCAATTGAAATCAAATCATTGATAGAACATCTTCTTGCCATCGGCCCCTACGCCCAGTGGGGGACCAGGAGCTTGCAGGTGCGCATGGCCAAGCTACCTACAGGCCTTCGGCCGTCAGCCCAGCTTGGCATCAGAGGCCCGTGGGTGGACCAACCCATGCACAATTTTATTTTTATTTTTTAAATTTTTTTAAATTTTTTTTATTATTTTTTTTAGTTTTTATTTTAATTTTTTTTTAATAATTTTAAGTGGTTTTTTAATATAAAAAAAAAATAAAATTTTATATTTGTTTTTGTCGTTTTTTTTTAATATTTTGAGTGCTTTATTTTTTGTATTTTTTTAATTGACTTAGAATGAATATATTTAATTTTTAAATGTTTTTTGTTTTGTTTGTTTAATTAAGAGATGTATTTTTTTTAATTAACTTATATCAGGAAGGTGGCATTAAAGAAGGTCTCTGTGAATGTTACTGGAACAAGGACATCAATTACATCATCTAAAGTTGTGGTTGGACCCTCTGTGAATATTTCTGAACGAAGTCGAACTAAGACACATGGTAACGTTAAGCAATTGGCCCCTCAAATACATTCAAGAATATTTCAGAATGGAGAAATGCACGAGAAATAAATAAAACAAAATTTACATGACATGTTAAAGATAGAGAAAGCGATGAAAGTGTACATATTTATCTATATTGTGGTAGTATTAACTTTGGTGAAGCATATGAGGTGATGAGAAAAGTATGAGACATGTTTGGTGTCAAATACAAAGATTGTTTATGTTATTACAAAACTACCAAAGACACGTGAAAATGTTAGATATCATCTCTTAAAGGTCAAGTATGACACATGAAAAATCTACAAAGATGTGTGAAGAAATCGCATTCAACATTGTGAATAACATTGTCATTATGCTTATTTATATTTATGTGTTATGAATTATTGCAAGTATCATTACATTTTTTTTAACTTATTTATCATTAACATATTATATTTTGTTTGATAATATTTTGTTGAGAGTATTTCAATTATGTTGAAGGGTATTTATTATCTAGAGTCAAATATTATGAATGTGATCAGTGGTTTCCACATAGAGACAATAATAAAGGAGAAAGAAGCAAAAAAACAATAATTCATAAAACTACAAGAGTACATGCAGGGGTCAACAAAAAATGGCTAAAGTGGATAAATCTAGTAAATCTAGACAGATTATTTTTGAAGATTTGGAAGTTGAAGTTTAAGAATATGTTGTCATTAGTGAGAATGAGATTAGAAATGTTGTTGAAAAGGATACAAGTTATAAAACACCAAAAAAAAAAAAAATCACACGCATGTCTCTCTTCTAGTAGATGATGAGATTGCGTACTTAGAAGAAAATATGTTAACCAATAAGAGAGAAATCAAAAGTTGGCCAATTTGAAAAAATCATGGGCACCAATGAAGATCAAAGTGAAAGCTCTAAAGGCAGCAGGGAAATGATAACAAAAGGTGTTGATTTAGAAGATGACATTATTAAAACAAAACAAAATACCATTCGAGCTCAGTTGATGAAGAACTTAATTCATGGTGGCAAAACATTTCAGCTTAATGTCACCCAATTTTATAAGTCAAATGAATGATAATCCAAATATCAAATTAGAAAGTCACATCACATACATGTCCATAACTTGAAATTTTTTATTAAGTACAATCCATATGCATATGTGGTTAATTATGTAGTTCTTGTTGATCCAATTCAAATTATCAACAAAGAGACATTCGATAGGACAAATGTTTTGAATACAAATATTATGTAACTAGAGGGGACCATTATGCAAAGGCTAGAAGACAATTGATGGAGGAATATTTTAATAACTCGTTTTTTGAAACAGTGAAATCTATAATTTATGTTGGTTTAAAAAAAAATCAAAGTTATTGCCATGGGATCATGATACAGAAAATGAATATAAAATGCCTACGACTTTCATCCAAAGTGTCAAATTTATTCATAGTGAATTTGAAGAAAATTGTGGCGAGGGCAAGGCAAAAGTCACTCTAAACTTTTGAAAAGAATGTTGTATGAAAATAAGTCATCAAATTAAGAAGAAAAAAACAATTCAAAAAGTGGCAAAGTAAATTCAAATATATTCAAAAGTATGGATAACATTTTTTAGTCGGCATTTTAAATTAGCGAGATATGGGAATTGATTGATGATATTTTCAACATGTGGGAGAATATTGCCATAAAAAATTTGAACCCTTAATATGTACAGCAATAAAACAGGTCATGAAATCAAGCATCTTCCAAATGATATGACTATCACACATGGGATCATATTGATTTGACTAGTTTGTCCTTATACATTCCTTGCATTGTTCAAAAGTAAGTTTGTTGAATTATTTTTATTTATTTTTGGATTATAATTTTCTTTTAAATATAACATTTTGTTGTCAGTAGTATTTGTTATACATTTCAATATATTAACCATTTTTACTTTATGTATTCAGTGATAAGATTTATATGAAAATACAAGAACGTATGGTTAAAATGTTGAATGAAGAGAGTTGTGATGATGTTGTACGCAACTACTCAAATTCAAGTCCTACAACAACACTCGAAGATTTTTATCTTGCATTAAAAAAAAATTGTTGATTTATAAATTCATTTATTCATATGTAAACAATTTTTTATTTTATTACTTATACATATTTGTTTATTTCATTAAAGATGTCAACGAATGATGCATATGGAGTGTTGAATAGTTTCAAAAATTTTATTGAAAAAATTAAGATGGAAAGAATGAGAAAATAGTGTCTTAAAAATGTTTAACTTTATCCTCGTTTTAATATTTCATTTGGAATGAGCTCGAAATTATCCAATATCAAATAATACAAGGTTACTGTGAAGACATTGCAAAATTCATACCTAAAAATGAATGTCCTAATTATTGTAGATATTCCTAAAAAAAATTGTTGATTTATACATTCATTTATTCATATGTAAACAATTTTTTATTTTATTACTTATATACATTTGTTTATTTCATTAAAGATGTCAACGAATGATGCATATGAAGTGCTGAATAGTTTCAAAAAAATTAAGTTGGAAAGAATGAGAAAATAGTGTCTTAAAAATGTTTAACTTTATCCTCGTTTTAATCATTTCATTTGGATTGAGCTCGACATTATCCAATATCAAATAATACAAGGTGATTGTGAAGACATTGCAAAATTCATACGTAAAAATGAATGTCCTAAGTATTGTAAATATTCTTAATAGTTTCAATTTTCCAAACATTGAATATGATATTGAACCTTACAATTATCAAGTTTTTAATAAAGTGGTTACGGGCTTTCAAAAAGTCATAACATCACCACTTTAGAGATTTGTGACATTTCATTCAAATACATAATTTGCAATGTTATTATCAAACTTTAAGGGAAAAACAAACTCTAGGATGCAGCGTACATGGTAAGACGTTGAAATTATATGTTTGATTACTATTAAAAACAAATTATGTACAAATTAATTAAACTTTTACTATTTCATGTTGCAAACAAAAGTCAAATCTTATTGGTTGTGGAGATCAATCAATTATAAGTGATTGTGAGTTTATCCATGTTGAATGTTGGACAAAAAATGATAGCTATAAGTTTATTCTTTTGAATCGAGTAAATGGAAAGAGTCGTAGCCAAGTAATGGTTCATGATGTTGTCGTGAGAAAACTAACATATGAGGGATAATATGCAAAAGGATATATAGTTAACATTTATCAAAAACCACAGGATTTATTAAGTATCCTATAGATTTATGTTTATAAAAAAAGATTGGGTTTTGGATTTACACTCAAGTTCAAGTAACTTTTATTATATAAAATTGAATTTCAATATTTTCTTCTTAAATTTTTATGTGTTTATACTAATTTACTTAATTATTTCTTTTGTTCTTAATGATTAGGTATAACACTAGCTTGTTGCCTACAAAAAGGAAAAAATTGCATTGTCATTGAAAAAGACTTGCTGCTATGTAATTTTATTCAGCAAAGAATTAATGTTATTCAATTTCTTCTGGATGAAATGCAAGAAGTTGATTTGTGGGAAGGGGATTTTAATGAATCACGTGGCAAAAAAGCCAAAGGAACCTCAACCACCGTTAGATGAAATGATTGGAAAATGATACTTTTGGAGATTTGCATACATCAAAGATCCATTAGAAAAGGAAAATTATCAAACTAAATCAGAAAATACTATGAAAAAAGACAATAATGAAACTTTAGAAGATGATGAACATGAATTATATGATATTATTTATTAAATTTAAGTTACGCTTGCAAATCAAACTTAATTTTGAGAACTATTCATTGATTATACTTGTAATGTTTTGACTTTGAGATTTTACGAGAAGAATAAGTATTCAATTATTGTTGTTATATGTTTAATATTTGTACTATTTAATTTTCACTTTAATTTTCATGTGAATCATTATTTTTTGAAAAGAAATTGTGATTATTATTAATTTCTGACATACAATTATTTGATGTGCATTGAAATATTAATTAACAATACATAAAATCCCAACTTTAAAATATTACCCCCTTTTTCTTACTATGCAAAAAATCAAAGATTTCATTGCAAAAAAAATTGAAAACAAAAACAAAAAAACACAAACCTTAAAAACACATTAAAACAAATATGTCAGGGAAGAAGAAGAAGAAGACGACTACTACTTTAAAAATTGTTAAATTTAAAAAATAATTATCCACTTAATACATTAGAAAATTTAAAATGTAAAAGATAAGTCCCCTAAAAAAGGAGTTGATGTTGCATCAACATTTTTCAAAATCAGCATAAAAATCACTAACATTTTAAAAAAATTGTTCATACTTGATACATAAGAAAATTTAATATGACAAAAATATGCTAAAAAATATGTATTATGAATCACCACTTTTCAAAATCAAATGATTTTTTTGCTACCTCCAAAAAGTGAGAACTTTGTACAGTTCATGTTTACTTGATAACTCTGTTTTACTTGATATAACCATTAGCAACAATATTTTCACCTCTTTATTCTCTTATGATTGAATTCCTTAATGGAAATACGTTATGTCATTGCAAAGACGCTAGAAGATTGCATGTTATTTGAAAATATCTAGAAAATAGGTATATGTTTATTTGGCTTAAGATGGCATATAGGCATATGTCATGCCAGGAGAGAGTAGTATAGTCGTAAATGATGAGTAATGTTTGATCCATCAATTGATTTGTTGACTTATCTCTAACACGACAAGTGTCTTAAGAACCTATATGAGCATTTTGATTTGGTTTAAAAAATACAAGTGTTTTAAAACTCTATTGAACAAAAAAAAAAAAAAACATTTTATGATTTGAATGGTAATGGTAACTTAGTTTTAAAATGTGTTTTAAGACATATATATATATATATATATATATATATATATATACATGTGTGTGTGTGTACATACGTACATACATAGGTTTATGTATATGACACACAAATACATGTCCATATATAGGTGTGTATACACACACATATATTGCAAGGAAAACTTTCCGAGGAAACCCCAAGCATTTCTTTGCATTTCTGAAATGTTTCCTAGTGTAACTGTTAATTTTAGTTAACCATGGTGTGTTCTATGCTTAGAGCATTTTACTTCAATCTTTCTTCTTATTAGCTCGATTCAATTTCAGATTTGCAATCACATAATCATTGAAAGTAAATGTTGATAAAACATAAAATAAATCGACAGAAGACAAGCTAAGACAAGAGATAATAATTTGTATAATTCTTCTTATTCAGCAGAGAGAGAGAAAATGTCTTCTACAGCAGTCAACAAGATGCCCTAGCCAGCAAAGACTTTTCTGGTCAAACCAGCCCTTCAACCTCCAATCAGGTTCAGTCAAACTTGGTCAAATGCGGCCTTCCTTCAGTGTCACACACAACCCAAAAAATAGCTCACAAAACAGTGAACGTAGAAGTCAAAATTATGTGGTCAAACCAGTCAACGTTGCGGTCAAGGTCAATGTTTGACCTCAATTTTTGTGCCTCCAGTTGCAGCCTCTCCAAATCGGACTTCCTACCTTAAAAGCGCAATCAAATGATGAAGGCTAACCCAAAGTCAACGCTAGTCAACATTGTCTAGAAATGCCCTAAACCAATCCAAAATTGTTTCGTCATGTTTTCACACGTTTGGAGGAGAGAGAAGCATCTAAAGTTATATGAACCAATCAGATGAGAGAGAAAGAGATGTGTGAGATGAGTGAATGAGTGAATGATTAAAAGAGAATCATGTCTTTCCTTTTTATATCCATGATTTTGGGTGTGTGACACATCTTTTGGGGCTTGTGAGCCTACATTACAATTTTGGTCGAACTTGACAATTTGCACGTGTGGAAAATAAATTCAAAATACAAGTTCTATTCATCCAAACAAGATGATCTTTAGATCAATCTTGCACCTCTTCGAAAGAGGAATCCAACAAAAATATCATCTCCATCATATGAGAAATGCAACATGGAGTTTGGCCCTAGTTTCCAAATTTAATACTCCCTCTCAACTAGGCAGAACTCCATCTGTCCACCTGTGCAATTCTGTCATCGGTACCATCATGTACTATCATACATAATCATCATGAAATCATGTGTCATGATGTTGTCTATGCTTTATTGGCTTTGCTCTGCTATAGAAGAATCATTGAGATTGAGTCACAAAGACTTTGCCACTCTCCATTGACCCGAAGTCGGTTTAGAGGTAAAAACCTCAACCAGACTTAAAAGTGAGTCACACACTGACATGAAGTCAGTTTAGAGGTAAGAACCTCATCAGACTTGATCCCATATCAAGTTGTTGGACACATCCCATCCTAGACATAAAGAGTACGATAATACCCGATACGTCCATCGGTAATGCTATTGGTCTTTATCACCAGCCTAGATCCATCTTAACTCTGGATCTATCAAGCGCCAAGAGGGATCAAATCTCTCAAGGTGCAAACCTCTTTTTTGAGTGCAAAACTTGAGGAAAGGTTTGCACCTCGAGAGATTTGATCCCTCTGGGCGCTTGATAGATCCAGAGTTATGATGGATCTAGGCTGGTTTCAATCGTGTGCACCCAAGAAAAATCTATCGCTAATATGAGAAACATATGATTAAAATATGTTAAATATGTATGATATTTATCCATTCATTTTAATTTTAAATTTACTTATTTACCTTAGTTTGTTGAGATGATAAATATTGTAAAATAACTTTAATGATGAAAAATTATGAAATAAAAATTTTGAATACAAAGTGACAATGTAAGAATATTGAATCATAGAAAATGTGAATAATAACAATGTAGTCAATTACAAATATTCTTCATTGTGATCAATCTCAAACTATTATTATTGTCACCCTTGTTAGTTTTGTCATCATTTCATATAGATTATATGAAAATGACAATTGGATTGGTAAACAATTTAAATATTTATCTCTAGTTGTTGTAGTAAACATCTTACCTTGTCTCTCTTGCTCTCCAATATTAATAGTTTTAATTACTATAACACAAAAATCAATGTACATTGTCAATAATTTTGTATGCTTACACTGAAATCAATGCACACTATTAATCCAATGACTTTAAAACTAATGTACCATATACATCCAAATACATCAAATCAGAAATCAACATATACACTGAAATCAATGCATCTAACTCAAGAAATCAAATAAGATTAGAAAACAATGTCGACACTGCAATCAATTCATTTAATGCAAGTAATCAAATAATATTATAAATCAACATCTACAATGAAATCAAAGCATCTAGTGCAAGTAAGCAAATAGGATTAGAAACCAAGATCTACTTAAAATCAATGCATCTAGTGCAAGCAATCAAATATTATTAGAAATCACCATCTACACTTAAATCAATGTATTTAGTGCAAGCAATCAAATATAATTATAGATCAACATCTACATTGAAATCAATGCATCTAGTGCAAGCAATCTAATAGGATTAGAGATCACCATCTACATTGAAATCAATGCATTTAGTGCAATAAATCAAATAGGATTAGAAATAATCTACTTTGAAATTAGTGCATATAGTGCAAGTAATCAAATATCATTAAGAATCAACATCTACACTAAAATCAATGCATCTAGTGCAAGCAATCAAATAGGATTATAAATCACCATTTACACTAAAATCAATGCATATAGTGCAAGAAATCTTCTTCCCTCTCTCCCCCCAACATCTATATCTATATCTCCCTCCATATCTCCTTCTTTGACCCTTTATCTCACCCCACCAAACACACATGCTCTCTCACTCCATATCTATCAATCTCTTTGTCCCTCCCTCGTAGTCTCCATCTATCTCTTCTTTCTCTTCACCTTACATATATATCTCTATCTCCCTTTTTCTCTCTATATCAACCATAAAACATACACTCTTTCTCCAATCTATTTATCTATCACTCCCCCCTCCTCTCCCCCACTCTCTCTCTCTTCCCCTTCCCTCCATCTCCCCCGCTTCTATCTCTCTTCCCTGTTGCTATCTTCCCTCCCTCTCTCTCTCCACTACTCACTCTATGCCTTTCTTCTTCCCTCCCTCTCTCCCCATCCAGCTCCATCTCCCTATCCCTTCCTATCTCCCCCTCCAACTCCATCTTTAAATCCTTCCCTCTCTCCTTCTCTCTTTCAAGTCCCCTCTCTTTTCCTTCCTCTCTCTCCCCCATCACTCACTCTCTCTCTCTCTCTCCCCTACAATCCTCTCTCTTCCCCATCACTATATTCCTCTCTCTCAAGTCCTATTAGAATGTGTGCACTATATACCATTTAGTTATGATGAATATAGATGGAATATTAAATTGCATGAATATAAATGGAATATTTATAAACCATATATATAGGTGTGAATTACTAACCTTGTGGTTAAAAAAAAGAAAAGAGAGTGGAAATTAAAATCTATAAAAAAAAGAAAGTACAAATTACAATCTATATAGTTTATAAATTATGAGATTCATAGAGTAAATTCACAATTTACTGCCTCAATCTCATAATACCTCTGTGATAAACCCTTACCTTATGGTAGGAATTTCTGGATACCCTCAAGAATAATGAGACTATGATTTTGATTGGTTAAACTGGAAGTGAACACAATGGACTGCTGGAAATACTGAGAGTGGGGGGGTGAATCAATATTCCTTTCAATTAGAGCATTAGCAATCTTCTCTATTACCGTGTTTGTACAAAAAGTACAACAAACAAGAGGAACACAAATGCACACAATTTTTTTAAGGTGGAAACCCACTCCGAGGGAAAACCACCTAATGTTTTTCTAATACTTCTTTAATATTCAACTCCAATTGAAAATAAAGCTCAAACTTCCTAGAATCTAGAAAAGAATTCTTCTCCAGCTTCCACTAGATGGACGCTCCAACGCCTGAGATTCTTCAGTAGTCAACTGAACGGATGCCCCAACACCCAATGAGCTACAACTCACCCTAGCACCACCCTACCACCCTATAGAAGAATAAAAGAAGAATGGACTCCCATACCAGGGAAAATGGTCCACTTTACAACGATATAGAATGATGTAGAAGAAGAAGATATACTAGACCATAACCCCAACTTTGACACAACCACCTAATGATGATCCTAGACCTCCCAACACTGCCTCTTCAACCCTTGGCAAATAGATACTAGTACAATTTGTACAATAATGTATTTACAATGACTAAGTACAATGATACCTTTACAATGATTGTATGCAGTGCTGCCCACTTGAAGACTTCATATGATGAACTTCTTGTTGCTGTTATGCACCTTGGTTGTTGCTCTTGTCATGCTACCCTCTGCTGCACCTTGCTTTGCTTTGCTGTCGTAGAAAGTCTGGTCCTTTGCAACCCTTGACAACACATGATCTAACTTTTTCTTGCCTTCTAGGAACTCGATATTGAATCTAGTGTATCTCTGTTATTTCAGATCCTAAATATTTGATTTTCAGTCCTGTAGTAGTCCTCTGAGTCGTCTTTCCAATGCCATAGGTTTGACCCAATTTGGATTCTTCAAGAGAGAGTTATACCCAATCTCTCACAATGCCCTAATTATGGACTGTTTCAGCAGAGCGCACTTGTACGGCGTGCCACGTATCAGTGTTTCTTCATTTGGCTCTGAAATTGATAGAGCGAAAAGTACAGACTATGCATTATCCGCCACTTTTTACGGAATTCCAATCCGATACTCAGAGAGAGAGTTATGACGGATTTACCAAGGTCACTTCTTTGAGATGAATTTCAGGAGCCTGCAAAAACCCTGACTTCCACAGATCATATCTCCAAAAATATTGCGCACCTTGATCTAAAATTTTTACAGCAGCTTCCTCAGGATTTCAGTTTCGCCTCATAAAAATTTCAGCTTCTGAACCTTCTAAGAAACAAAGTTAGAGCGCAAATGCCACGATGACCTATTTCAGATGGCGAAATCCCTTACCTAAGGAGGAAATGAAGATCACAATTTATATAAATGCTTAGGTTGAGAGGGGCTTTAACAAGTGAACGTGGGAGGGATTTTAGGAGCTTAAAAAATATTAATTATGACTTTTCGATGACCCATGCCCCAACCCCATGGGGTTTTAGCCCACAAACTGGGGGTACAAACTTCAAACATGAATATCTCTCAAACCGTGAAGAATTACATGGCGTGCCATATATCAACGAAAAACATCTCAATAAGTAGAAACCATCAAAAGCATTATTGACCCAGAATATATTAATTTGGTAGGTCAAAATTCCCATGCAATATTGGGTTAGCCCCTGGTGCTGCTTAATTTGACATCAATGACAACCATTGATCAACAATCTCCCCCTTTGGCATTGATGGCAACACAAGTACTCCCCTTGTGATCATGACACCTATTCCTACAACCATCTTGCGATCATGAGGGTAACTCCCCCTGAAACACAACCATCCTGCGGACCTGTACACACTTCCACTCCCCTTGACACACAACCGTCCTCCAGACCTGTAATCTACTTCCACTCCGCCTTTATATTTTGAAAAAAGGAAAATCTAATGAGAACTTGGGAGAATCCCAAGCTTCTGGTGAAGATATTCCAATGCTGGTGAATATTTAATATGTGATTCTTTTGGTACTGCTTGGAATCTTGCTACTTGTCCAACTGCTTGCATAACATCTGGTCGGGAGGTTGTTACATATATAAGACTACTAATCATAGATATGTACAACCTTTGATCCACATCATTAGATGAGTCGTCTATGCTCAATTTGCAACTTGTTACCATTGGAGTAAGAATGGGTTTGCAATCTTCCATTTTAAATTTCTTAAGCATTTCCTTGATGTACTTGGCTTGACATATAAATATTCCTTTCTCTTGCTGAGATATTTGAAGCCCTAAGAAGTATGTCAGCTTACCAAGTAAAGACATCTCGAAATCACTTTGCACCTTTGTAGCAAACTTCTTACTTAGTCGATCATCATTCCTACTAATTATTGTATCATCCTCTTTAGCTAAGTTGTTGGCATAGTTTTGGATAGTTTTTCCTTTCTTCACTTCCTCACGCAGCGAGACTACTTCGGCTTCTAATTCTTCCCTTTCTTGGTTGCTTTCTTCCAACTTCTTTTGAAGTGACTCTTCAATGCATTTGTTTTCTTCAACTTCAATTTTGATACCTTGAACTTGTTCTTCAAGAGTATTGAAACAGATCTTCTCCGCCTTGAGATCTTTTATAAGCTTGATTGCTTCCTCATAAAATTCTTCTATGGTCCATCCTTCTTCTTCGTTGTTTGATACCTCTTGTTTATTGTGCTTGGGTTTATTATGCTTGGCCATAAACAATACTCTCCCATTGGCTTCTTCTTCACTGTCATTGTCTTCATCGGATGATGAGTTATCTTCTTTAGAGAGAAAGTTCCTTTTGGATCCTTGCTTGTTGAATTTCTTAAAGTCTTTCTTTCCTTTTGAGTTGCCATTACTTCTGTTTGGACATTTTGCTACAAAATTCCCAACCTCATTACAGCTGAAACATATCAATGGAAGTTTACCTTTGAATTGTCCCTTACCAATTTTTAGTTTTCTCGTGAAGTAAGCATATTCTTCATCTGAAAGACCTTCTTCATCATCTCCCTTTTCTTCACACTTGCATGTGCATGTCTTTTCAATTGAAGGTTGTTTATCCTTATTGGTTTTCTTAGATGCAACGAACGTAGTTTCTAGATGCGAAGTACCCTCTTCTTCATCAAGTCTCATTTCATATGCTATGAGAACTCCATGTAATTCCTCTTTGCTGAGTTTGTCCAGATTTGCATTGTATTCTAAGACCGATACCTTTGGGTTGAATCTCCCTGGTAACGTTCTAAGAATCTTCCGTATAATAGTCTTCTCGTCAACTGGCTCTCCCAATCCTTCCAGAGTATTGGTTATTTCATCAATGTATTGAAAGTATGCAGCAATGTTGCAATCTTCTTTCATTCTGAGTTGCTCAAATTTTGTTCTATAGATTTGAAGCTTTGCTTCTTTGACATTTGAGTCACCTGCATATATATTCTCAAGCTTGTCCCATACATTTTTGGCAGTTTTACAACCCAACACCTTATGATAAGCAGATTCAATAAGTTCACTGATAATAATATTCTTTGCTTTTGCATCATTTACCAAATTCTTCTTACCTTGTTCATCCGCGGTTGATGTAAATCCATTTTGAACAGTGTCCCATACTTCGTAACCTTGCGCCAAGAGATAGACCTCCATTCTTCCTTTCCAAAGTGCATAATTATTTTCATTGAATAGAGATACACCATTCTTGGTATGCTCCATGACCTCCTTCCAGCTGTTAAACTGCTATTGAAGGAACCAAGCTCTGATACCAATTGTTGGAAATACTGAGAGGGGGGGTGAATCAGTATTTCTTTCAATTAGAGCATTAGTTAATCTTCAATTATTATCAGTGTTTGTACAATGATAGCAACAAACAAGAGGAACACAAATGCACACAATTTTTAAGGTGGAAACCCACTCTGGGACAAAAACCACCTAATGCTTTTCTAATAATTATTTTCAACTCCAATTGAAAATAAAGCTCCAACTTCCTAGAATCTAGAAAAGCATTCTTCTCCAGCTCCCACTGGATGGACGCTCCAACGCCCGAGATTCTTCAATAGTCAACTGAATGGATGCCCCAACACCCAATGAGCTACAACTCACCCTAGCACCACCCTACCACCCTATAGAAGAATAAAAGAAGAATGGACTCTCGTACCAGGGAAAATGGTCCACTTTACAATGATATAGAATGATGCAGAAGAAGAAGATATACTAGACCATAACCCCAACTTTAACACAACCACCTAACGATGATCCTAGACCTCCCAACACTGCCTCTTCAACCCTTGGCAGATAGACACTAGTACAATTTGTACAATAATGTATTTACAATGACCAAGTACAATGATACCTTTACAATGATTGTATGTAGTGTTTCCCACTTGAAGACTTCATATGATGAACTTCTTGCTGCTGTTATGCACCTTGGTTGCTGCTCTTGTCATGCTACCTTCTATTGCACCTTGCTTTGCTTTGCTGCCATAGAAATTCTGGTCCTTTGCAACCCTTGACAACACATGATCTAGCTTTTTCTTGCCTTCTAGGAGCTCGATATTGAATCTGGTGTATCTCTGTTATTTTAGATCCTCAATATCTAATTTTCAGTCATGTAGTAGTCCTCTGAGTCATCTTTCCAATGCCACAGGTCTGACCCAATTTGGATTCTTCAAGGGAGAGTTATACCTAATCTCTCACAATTCCCTAATTATAGACTGTTTCAGCAGAGTGCACTTGTACGGCGTGCCACGTGTCACTGTTTCTTCATTTGGCTCTAAAATTGATAGAGCGAAAAGTACAGACTGTGCACTATCCGCCAATTTTTACAGAATTCCAATCCGATACTCAGAGAGAGAGTTATGACGAATTTACCAAGGTCACTTCTTTGAGATGAATTTCAGGAGCCTGCAAAAACCCTGACTTCCACAGATCATATCTCCAAAAATGTTCCGCACCTTGATCTGAAATTTTTACAACAGCTTCCTCAGGATCTCGGCTTCGCCTCATAAAAATTTCAGCTTCTGAACCTTCGTAGAAAAAAGGTTAGAGTGCAAATGCCACGATGACTTGTTTCAGATGGCGAAATCCCTTACCTAAGGAGGAAATGAAGATCACAATTTATATAAATGTTTAGGTTGAGAGGAGCTTCAACAAGTGAACATGGGATGGATTTTAGGAGCTTAAAAATATTAATTTTGACTTTTCAATGACCCATGCCCCAACCCCATGGGGTTTTAGCCCACTAACTGGGGGTACAAACTTCAAACATGAATATCTCTCAAACCGTGAAGAATTACATGGCGTGCCATATATCAATGAAAAACATCTCGACAAGTAGAAACCATCAAAAGCATTATTGACCCAGAATATATTAATTTGGTAGGTCAAAATTCCCATGCAATATTGGGTTAGCCCCTGGTGTTCTTGGGTTGACATCAATGACAACCGCTGATCAACATGGACGAATAGTGGTACAAAGTTTATTATGAAGGATCTACAATGGAAAATTCGAGACAGGGGAGAGAAATGTGATAAAATATTTCAAAATAAATTCACCCTATCTTTGATAAATGCGATAAAAAATTTCACTCCATCGTGGATAAATGCTATACAAATTTCAAAATAAATGCGAAACTTTTTTTATAACATACCTTGTTCGTCGAAATTGAGGTACAAATTTCAGAAAATGAGTCTACTGAAATTGTATTGAGCACACACCAATGATACAATATAATATTTTGTTTTGTTCATCCAAACAAGATGATCTTTAGATCAATCTTCCACCTCTCCGAAAGAGGAATCCAACAAAAATATCATCTCCATCATATGAGCAATGCAACATGGAGTTTGGCCCTAGTTTCCAAATTTAATACTCCCACTCAACTAGGGAGAACTCCATCTGTCCACCTGTGCAATTCTATCATCAGTACCATCATGTACTATCATACATAATCATCATGCAATCATGTGTCATCATGTTGTCTATGCTTTATTGGCTTTGCTCTGCTATAGAAGAATCATTGAGAGTGATTCACAAAGACTTTGCCACTCTCCATTGACCCGAAGTCGGTTTAGAGGTAAAAACCTCAACCAGACTCAAGAGTGAGTCACATTCTAACCCGAAGTCAATTTAGAGGTAAGAACCTCATCAGACTTGATCCCGGATCAAGTTGTTGGACAGATCCCATCCTAGACATAAAGAGTACGACAATACCCGATACGTCCATCGGTAATGCTCTTGGTCTTTATCATCATTTCCCAACTCATTGGCCAAATGAGAGGTATTTCCCATGAGTCCCGGACTACATGGATAGGATGTATGTGGGGCATAAATCAAAGAGAGGGTGAACGATCTCAATATCATAACAGCGGGGAAGAAGCACACCAACAAGGTAAGGCAAACCTAGCGTTGTGGTTGCTTATAGCTCAAAGTAGCTATCCCCAAGCCCCCTGGAGCTCCCAAAGCTCATAGTCCAACTTAAGTAGGACCCTCACAATAGGGTCTATCCACAATAATAAGCTTCTCACGGAAGGTTAAGAATTTTACCTTCCCCAAGGGCTTTGTGAGAATATCTACGACTTGCTCATCAGTCCTAATGTGATGGAGCCTTACGGTGCCTTGTTATACCATGTCCCGGACAAAGTGGTACCTAATATCAATATGCTTGGATCGGTCATTGAACACGAGATTCTCAGAAAGACGAATCCCACTTTGGTTATCACAAAGTATCATAGTGGTATCCAGCACATGTCAAAATAGCTCACTGAAGAGCTTTCTCAACCAAACAGCTTCACAACAGGCCATACTTGTTGTAATGTATTCGGCATCGACGGTGCTCAAAGCAACTAATTTTTGCTTCCTGCTCATCCAAGAGATCGAAGCAGAACCTAGGGTGAAGCAACATCCAGATGTGCTCTTACGATCCACCACATTGCCTGCCCAATCAGCATCGGTATATCCATGGATCATCATGCTCCCGGCGGTGTATATCAACCCATGGTTGATTATGCCTCGAAGATATCTCAAGAGATTCTTGGCACCAATCCAGTGAATTTGATGAGGCTCGACCATGTATTGACTCAATGTGTTCACTGCAAAACATATGTTTGGACGTGAGTTCACTAAGAACATCACGGCCCACACAATTTGATGATACTCGGTGGGATTTCCCAACTCAAGCCCAAAAGCACTTCAACACAACTTTTTAAAGTTGAGTTCCACCGGAGTAGTCACGGACTTGCAGTCCACCATCCCAAATCTCTCCAGCAGCTTCACAACATATTTTCCTTGAGAAAGGAAAATCTCACCTGGCTTTTGCTAGACCTCCAAGCCTAGGAAATAGTGCATCAGTCCTAGGTCCTTCATCTCGAACTCGGAAGTTAGCTCCCTCTTAAATTGATTAATGAGAGGGTCAGCACCTGTCAGGAAGAGATAATCCACATAGAGAACCAGGATGAGAGGCTTTTCATTATCAACCTTAAAATAAAGATTTGGATCAGCGTCACTTCGAGTAAAGTCCAGCTTCATTAAGTAGCTATCGATCCTCTCATACCAAGCCCTGGGGGTTTGCTTCAACCCATAGAGGGATTTCTTCAACCTGCACACATATGTGTCTCTATGTTGGACTTTAAACCCCAGAGGTTGTTCCACATAGACCTCTTCCTTGATTGAACAATGTAGGAAGGTAGTCTTCACATCCATCTAATGAAGATTCCATCCTTGCGTTGCAGAAAGGGCAGTGATCACTCGAATGGTGGTGTAGCGGGCAACCGGTGCAAATATTTCATCATAAAATCTACGCCTTCCTTCTACGAGAAGCCTCGGGCAACAAATCTTTCCTTGAACTTTCCAGCACTTCCATCAGCTCCATGCTTTATATTGTAGATCCATTTCGAGGTGACAAAAGATTTGTCCTTCGATCTAGGGACCACATCCCATACATCATTCTTGATGATAGACTTGTATCCCTCATGCATAGCATCCTTCCAAACTTGATGTTTCGCGGCTTCTTCAAATGTTCCAGGCTCAGATTGTATAATAGTGCTCATGGCTACTAGGTACCCTTAGTACCTATTCGGCTTCTTACTTTCACAAAATGTTCCCCTTAGAGCAATATGTACCTCGGCATCTTGTTCGAGTGTCTCTAAGCCATGAGGGTCTTATTTTATTTGAATAAGTTGGATCTATAAGATCCATCGAACCTTCAACATCAGGCATCAGTTCATCCTTCGATTCTTCCTGTCTTCCAGCTTCTTCTTCTTCTTTGTCTTCCTTTGAGATAGGAAGATTTCTAATCTTCTTGAGGGTAGCATACTTCGTCGAAGATGACATCATGGAATATCTCCACTTCTCTTTGACCAGGCACATAGATTTTATATGCCTTTGAGGTTTCACCGTAGCCCACAAACATTCCCTTCTTCTAGAAGCATCGAACTTGCTTCTCTTTTCTTTCGGCACATGAAAATAAACGGGACTTCCAAAAACTCTAAAATGAGAGACATCGGCCTTCTTACCAGAGAATATTTTTTGAGAGTTTTGGAGTCCAATGCAGAATGTGGGCATCTATTTTGAACATACACAACGGTGTTGGTAGCTTCTCCCCATAGGAACTTCGAAAGACCTTAGTCATAAAGCATGGCACGGGCAACTTCAAAAATGGTTCTATTCTTCTTTTCAACAACACCATTTTGTTCGGGAGTATACACAGTGGTGGTATCCCTCTTAATGCCAACTTTCCTGTAATAGTCGTTAAATTCATTCGACTCGTACTCGATTACATTATCGGTCCTCAAAATTTTGATCTTCTTCCCTATTTGATTTTCAACCAAGGCCTAGAAGGTACAAAACCACTTGAATGCTTCGTCCTTCTTCTTCAAAAAGTATCTCCAAGTCTTGCAAGAGAAGTCATCCATAAAAGTGATATAATATAAGCATCCTCCCAAGGATGTTACGAGCAGCATACCAGATAGATCATAATGTATCAAGTGCAAAATATCAGATGTCTTCGTGACACTTGAGGGGAATGGTCCCCTTGTATGTTTTCAATCAGCACAACCCTGACATACACCTTCATGATCATCTTTGAAATCGGGCATCCCAGTCACCACCTTCCTTACTTCGGGAAGGACTTTGTAATGAAGGTGTGCAAACCTTTGGTGCCATAGCTCGGATTGAAGAGTTGTGTCACATGTCATGGCCCCCAGCGAACTTCCTCCAACCTAATAGAGTGTGTCAACCCTGAATGATCCAGGTGGATATTGGTGGTCACCCGCCTATTCCACTTGGGGCCCCACCATTGTCTCTTTCAGTTTTTCAGTTTCGGCACAACTTACTATTTTTAGCAGTTTTTCGGGTGTTGAACTTCCGGAGTTGTTTTGAGGCCCTAAACGATGTTTTTTCGGGAAAACGGGGAGCAACATCGATCCATTCATGGACCGATGTTGCTTGCTCAAAAATTTTAGTCCTCAGATAGATCTTTCTAATGAGGTATGGTACGCGTCAAACGGAGATCGTATGCCAAAGTTACGTCCCCGAGAAGTTGAAACACCAATTTACCCAAACGGGGCCCATAGTTTTGGCGCTTCATCTCCTAGGGTTAGGGTTTTGGCTGATAGGATTTCCCATTGTTTCTAAATAATAAATACGCCCTCGAGCCTCATTGTAACTCAGTTCAGAGGCCTGTAGCCGCCACATCTCTTCTCAGAGATAGCTACCAGTGCCCTAGCTAGTTTATTTCCATTCTGTTTGTAAGCAAATTTCAGTTCTTTGATATTAATGAAAAGAAGTGTTATTTCCGTTGCATCCTTGTATTTATGGTTATATGTTTATTCTGTTGTGTTCCTGCATAAATCCGGATCAGTGGTATCAAAGCGGTCTTCTTTTTCTCGATCCTTCTTTGCATGTCCCCAACGAGGTCGGGGTATAAGGAGTTAGGGCTCGATCTGGTGAAACCTTTGCAATATCAGCCTCGCAAACCCCGACGAATGCCCATGGGGGACGAAAAGAAAGATTAGGGAGCAGGATATCCTATCAAAATATTTCTCGAGGAGGCCCTCGAAAAACAAAGGAAAGCGATGATGGATAACTTTGCCCAGATCCTTCAATGGCTGCCCACCGGCGGCGCATCTGCATCCATCAGCGACTCTGGAGGTGCAACTCCTTTTAAGGTACAAGTAAACATTGACATTCCCATATTTGAGGGTCAAATAGATGCAGATGTCGTAGATAGATGGTTGAATCTATTAGAAGTATATTTCTCGGTTCATGACTTTTCTGACAGGGAGAAAATTATTTTTGCACTCCTCAACGTTGCCCCCCATGTCAAGGACTGGTGGGAAACCCACTGTGAGAAAAAGGACGAGACAGAACACTCTATGTTCTCGGCCATACCCACTTGGAATTCTTTCCGAGATGCCATCAAGGAACAATACTATCTCGTGGGGAGCTATGAGAACAAGTACATACAATGGACCACGTTGCGACAACAAAGGGATCAAGATGTGCATGAGTTGACGAATCTATTCCATACCCTGCGCACCAAGTTGGGTATCAAAGATTCAGAGAAACATCTGGTGCTAAAGTATCGCAATTGTCTACACAGATACATTCAGGAGGAAATGGAGTTTCTCGACATCTCCTCGCTTGGTACAGCATACCGATATGCTGCCAAGATTGAGCAGAAATTCAAACAGAAGAAGCGAGACTTTGGATCTGCGAATCAAAAGCAAGGGAAACATGCTCCCAAACCGTAAAACAAAGGACAGAGCCAAGGCATGGCGACTCAAGACAACCTGTCGAAGCCACAAGCAAAGAACAACACCGCAAAGCCAAAGAAAGACACGGGAAAGTGGTGTGAGTTCCATAAGAGCTCCACTCACAACACAAGTGAGTGTTGGGCCAAGCAGTCGCTGGTGGTCGAGATGAGAGCCTCTGAGTCAGATGCATGCTCCGACTCTGAATCAGAACCTGACAAGGGGAATGACAAAGGGAAACAAATTATTGATGAGGATCCCAATGCCACTGTTGCCACTACGAAGATCCAAAAGGAGGAACCGGAAGATCCAGAGGAGGAGGAACGTCTCTCCCACTCCTAGATGTGGGTAAAGGGCTCCTCGGTATAGTTCATTGTCGACAATGGGAGCCAAAAGAACCTCATTTCAGCAGACGCTGTGAAGCGGTTGGGCTTGTCGACCACTCACCCACATCCATACACTATCGGGTGGCTTCACCAAGGACGAGATCTCTGTGTTAGCCAGCAGTGTTGCCTTCCCTATAGCATCAAGCCCTTCACGGATGAGGTATTATGTGACGTTGCTCCTATTGATGTTTCTGATGTATTATTAGGACAACCATACTTGTGGAAGCGTCATGATGTGTATGAGTCTCGGCCTCGCGCTGTTATTGTTACTTTGGGAAATAAGTTGTACAGGATACCAGAGGTACCACCTCCTGTCGCTATCTCTTTAGTTACTGCAAAACAATGCAGTAAGCTCATTTCCCAAACCAGGAAATTCGTTTTCCTGATGATCCACCCCTAGGGCAAGAAGAACACTGTGGCCACGACCTCTAGATAGGGCTCCTATGCACGACAACAACAAATGGATAAGGTTGTGGAGGAGTACGAGGACATCTTAACCTCACCCACAGGGGTTCCTCGGCACTGTCAGGTCAGACACTCGATTCATCTGACCCCAGGTGTGCTGCTACCCAATGGACCGATCTATCGGCGCTCTGTTCTGGAGAACGATGAAATCAAGAGGCAGATTCAGGAGCTGTTGTAGAAAGGTCACATCCGACCAAGTTCATCACCCTGTGGGAGCCTGATCGTGTTGGTACAGAAGAAGGATGGGACGTGGAGACTCTGTATTGACTATCGGGAACTGAAAAAGATCACTGTCCGGAATAGGTACCCGATCCCATGGATTGATGACCTTCTGGACCAACTCAAGGGTGTAAAATATTTCAGAAAGATCGACTTGAAGTCTGGATATCACCAAGTACCAATTGAACCCTCCAACGTGTGCAAGACTGCCTTCAATCCAAGGAAGGCCTTTTTGAATGGCTGGTCATGCCTTTCGGGTTGACGAATGCTCCCGCAACCTTCATGAGGATGATGGACGACATCTTGCGCATTCACCAACTCATTTGTAGTGGTGTACTTGGATGACATTATGATCTTCAGCCAGACTTGGGAAGAGCACCTTCACCACATCCAACAAGTCCTCCAAACACTGCGGCAACACAGGTTGTGTGCCAATTTGGAGAAGTGCACTTTTGGCATGACCCAGGTTCTATCTGGGATACATTATTGATGAAAGGGGGGTGCATGTGGATCTAACCAAGATCCAAGTCATTCGGGATTGGCCAGCCCCAACCACTATAACAGAGCTTCGCAGCTTTCTGGGTCTTGCTAATTTCCACCGTAGGTTCGTGTTGGGATTCTCTCATATCACTTGGCCCTTGAGTCAAGTCACCAAGGGAGGAGCGAGAGAAAAATTCTTTTGGTCGGAACCTCAATAGAAGCCATTCACAGAATTGAAAAATCGCCTCTGTTCTGCCCCAGTGCTCACATTACCAGACTTGCAACAGCCATTTCAGATCGAGACAGATGCCTCTGACTATGCTATTGCGGCAGTTCTTACTCAACAGGGACATCCAGTGGCATATCATAGTGAGACATTATCTGACACAGTTCACAAGTATCCCACTTATGACAAAGAAATGTTTTCCATTATGCAAGCTTGTCGACAATGAAAGCATTACATTTTGGGGAAGGAAACAATCATCCACACAGACCACGGCCCCTACAATTCATACAGACATAAGGGAAGTTGCAGAATGATCGACATCAGAAGTGGTCCACATATCTGCAACAATTTCATTTGAAAATCAAGTAAAAGAAGGGTAGCACCAATAATGTTGCAGATTGCCTCAGCCGACCACCGATTGTGGCGCTCACCACCGTTCTCAACTCTTGTGGGCACGAGACTTCTGATTGGCCGCTTCTCTACGAGAGTGACCCAGAATTCGGCCACACTTACAAGGCACTCTTGGGGGGTACGCAAGTTCCAAATTTTCACCTCCAAGATGCACTTTTATGTCACCTGAGACACCTTTGTGTTCCTTCAAGCGAGCGTGCCAAGATGATATGGGAAGCACACTACAGTCGAGTCGCTGGGCATTTCGGGGTCGAGAAAACAGTAGCAATACTACATAAGTATTTCTATTGGCCAAACCTTCGAAAGGATGTCGAGAAGCACATCAGATCCTGCACTGCTTGTGCCATTGCCAAACCGACCATCAAGAAGCAAGGCCTATATACTCCACTACCTACCCCTAGTCGACCTTGGGAATCCATCTCCATGGATTACATGTCGGGCCTGCCTTCTACTAAGAATGGAAATGACTATGTTTTCGTGGTCGTTGACATATTCTCGAAGATGGCCATTATGGCGGCCTGTAAGAAGAATATCACAGCAGAAGCCACTGCTAAACTCTTCTTTGAAAGAGTGTGGGTGCACTTTTGGATCCCATAGTCTATCATATCAGATCGAGATAGCAGGTTCCTCAGCACATTTTGGTCCAGCCTCTGGTCAATGTTGGACACAAAGCTCACCAAGTCCACAACTTTCCATCCCCAAACAGATGGCCAGACAGAGGTCGTCAACAGAATGATTGTACACATTCTGCGCATGTACAATTCAAAGCATCCACACACATGGGACGAGAGCCTCCCCTATGTACAACATAGTTATAACCGGGCTCTCCATAGTTCAATTGGCCATAGCCCCTTTCAGGTGGGCTTGGGATTCCAGCCACTATGTCCCATTGACATAGCCATGCCGTTTGCAGCTGCTCAGGCCGATTCAGCTCATGTCCAGTCTGAAGTTGACAAAGCAAATAGCTTCATCGAGCGCATTCAACACATCCGCCAACAGGCTCATGATATATTGGACAGAGCCAATGCGAAGTACAAGCAGCGCCATGATCAACACCGGGTGCCACACCACTTCCAGGTGGGCGACAAAGTATGGCTACATTTTCAGAAGGAGCGCCTCACTGGACCTCACCGCAAGCTTCGCCCGCTCCGATACGGACCGTACACCATCACCAAGGCTGTAGGTAACAATGCCTTCGAGCTTAGTATTCCACCATTCCTTGGTCTGCACCCAGTCTTCAATGTGGATCGCCTTCGTCCTTACTTTCCACCTCTACTGGACACCTCGGACATTGCAGAACAACTCACACCAACAGAGTTAAACCCAAACTGCATGGAACAAGCCACCACAGATTGTATCATGGACATGCAAATCAAGAACACTCGTCAACAGCAGATCCAACTGTATCGGGTTGTCAAAGCTGGCCAACTCCTGCACCAACGAAAGTGGTTCACCAGGGACCAAGTTCAGCAGAAATTTCCTCATCTCATGGAGGAACTTAACGCAATGGGGACCATTGCTTCCTAAGGGGGGAGGAATGATCCAGGTGGATATTGGTGGTTACCCGCCTATTCCACTTGGGGCTCCACCATTGTCTATTTCAGTTTTTCAGTTTCGGCACAGTTTACTATTTTTAGCAGTTTTTCGGGTCCTAAACTTCCGGAGCCGTTTTGAGGCCCTAAACGACGTTTTTTGGGAAAACGGAGTGCAACATGGGTCCATGGATCGATGTTGCACGTTCCAAATTTGTAGTCCTCGGATAGATCTTTCTAACGAGGTATGGTACGCGTCAAACGGAGATCGTATGCCAAAGTTACGCCCCTGGGAAGTTGAAACACCAATTTACCCAAACGGGGCCCATAGTTTTGGCGCTTCATCTCCTAGGGTTAGGGTTTTGGCTGTTTAGGATTTCCCATTGTTTGTAAATAATAAATAAGCCCTCAAGCCTCATTGTAACTCAGTTCAGAGGCCTGTAGCCACCACATCTCTTCTCAGAGATAGCTACCAGTGCCCTAGCTAGTTTATTTCCATTCTATCTGTAAGCAAATTTCAGTGCTTTGATATTAATGAAATGAAGTGTTATTTCCGTTGCATCTTTGTATTTATGGTTATATGTTTATTCTATTGTGTTCCCGCATAAATCCAGATCACTGAAACCAAGAGTGAACATTTCTTTGAAGTTCCTCTTCCAAATGTGTACCTTTCCATCGATGAATGCCACCTTGAATCTTTTGTCTTCCATTGTCGAGATAGACACTAGATTCTTCTTCAAGTTAGGTACGTACAACACATCTTGCAAACGGAGGACTATCTTGATTTAGATGAAAGGTCACAATCCCTGTCCCTTTGATGGGATAGGTGGCATTGTCTCCAAGGATAATCTCCAAATTAGTGTCCTTTTCAATCAAGTCAGAGAGGGCTTCCTTATATCTAGTGAAGTGCCTTGAGGCACCACTATCAATCAACTAATTGTCCAAGGTGTTGAAAGGAGATGCAGCAAAGAGGACAAATATAAGAATATATTCATTTTTCTTATCAACAACATTAGATTCATCATACCTGGAATTTATTGACCTCTGACCATTTCCATTCCCATTTCGATCAGAGGGAGCTTTCTTTTTTCCTTTGAACCTGTTGTACCTTTGATTCCCATTCCCCCTAAAATTGTTTTTGTCATCATCTCTGGGAGAGTCCCTCCTATTAGGGCACTCTCTTGCATAGTGACCAAACTTGTTACAAGTGTAACATCTTCCTTTTCTTCCTTTGGGACCTGCTCTTCCATGACTTTGATTTCTTGGACCAGCATTGTTCCTCTTCTTTGCATGAGCGGTAAGGCATTAGGGTCACTTCCATTCCCATTGGAGGGATGGTCTCTCTCCATCATCCGTGTCTCCTCTTCAGTGCATCTCGACAACAATTCATCAAAATCAGGAATTATATTATTATTGAGAATAGTAGTATTGAATACATACCATGCTCGAGGAAGTCCCCCAAGAGTAATGAGAGTGAGCTCTCGGTCAGCTATGGCTTGTCCAATAGCTAAGAGATCATTCTTGATTCGTGAAATATGATTGGATGGATTCTCCCTTGCCCATCTTGAGCTCATTCAGCTTGTTCTTAAAAAATAGAATTTGATTAGCAATGTTAGCCTTGAACATGCTAACCAACTTATCAGAAATCTCCTTATATGTTCCCAGCTCGAAGATATAAGCAGCCAAGTGCTTATGAATAGAATCCTTGATGACCTTCTTCGCCTTAACTTTCCCTTTCTTGTACTTTGTCTTAGTGGCAGCCGGTGCATTTGATGGAGGCTCATTGATCTTTCCTTGCACATAATCCATGACATCTTGTTCTTCTAATGTCAGATCCAAGGACATTTTCCAAGAATGATAATCAGACTTATCAGTGAGCTTGTCATCAAATTTGAAATATGATGAGAAGGCCATTGATCTCGATCCTTGTCTTTTCAAGTTTGGTGATTTCTCTTCTCAATCTTGCTTGGGCTTTTAGTTAACCTTAGCTTTGATACCATGTTAATTTTAGTTAACCATGGTATGTTTTATGCTTAGCAGTTTACTTCAATTTTTCTTCTTATTAGCCCAATTCAATTTCAGATTTGCAATCACATAATCATTGAAAGTAAATGTTGATAGAACATAAAATAAATCGACAGAAGACAAGTCAAGACAGGAGACAATGATTTGTATAATTTTTCTTATTCAGCAGAGAGAAAAAATGACTTTTACAGTGGTCAACGAGATGCCCTAGCCAACAAATACTTTGTTGGTCAAACTAGCCCTTCAACCTCCAATCAAGTTCAGTGAAACTTAGTCATATTCGTCCTTCCTTCAGTGTCACACAGCCCAAAAAACAACTCACAAAACAGTGAACGCAAAAGTCAAAATTATGCGATCAAACCAGTCAACGTTGCGGTCAAGGTCAGCATTTGACCTCAATTTATGTGCCTCTAGTGGTGGCCTTTCCAGGTTGGAATTCTTGCCTCAAAAATGCAATTAAACGATAAAGGTTGACCCAAAGTCAACGATGGTCAACATTGTCCAGAAATGCCCTAAAGCAATCTGAAATTGCAGCGTCTTGTTTTCACACATGTGGAGGAGATAGAAGCCTCTAAGGTTGTACGAACCAATCATATGAGAGAGAGAGATGTGTGAGATGAGTGAAGGATGAAATGAGCATCATGTCTCTCCTTTTTATATCCATGATTGTGGGTGTGGGACACATCTTTTGGGGCTAATGAGCCTACATTACAATTCTAGGCGACCTTGACAATTTGCACGTGTGGAAAATAAATTCAAAATACAAGTTCTGCTCATCCAAACCAGATGATCTTTTGATCAATCTTGCACCTCTCCAAAATAGGAATCCAACAAAAATATCATCTCCATCATATGAGCAATGCAACATGGAGTTTGGGCCTAGTTGCCAAATTTAACAGTAACCCACTGGCAATGTCTACGTGTTTGATCAATAAAGACATCAATGATATAGAAAACAAAGGTAGTCCATTCATGGAATCAACCACAAGATTTCCCACATGAAGCTCAAAAAACTCAATCACGTGAACTATCCTACCAAGCTAAAACTTTCCCACCATATATTTCATATTTTTATAATATATGTTTTTTCTTTGAAAATATCATGCAACCTTATTCACAATCCCATTAAAAACCATATATATATATATATATATATATATATATATATATACACGCACGCACACACACACTTTGCATTCTTTCACAAATATTAGAAATAACCCCATTAAAAGCGCATCAATGAAACTTAAAAAATCGATATATTTCCAATCTCTTCTCAGCATATTTTAATGCAAAGGTGCAACATAATCAACTTTAATATAAATGATGTATTTCCAATCTCCTCGCCACATATTTAATCCAAAGGTGCAACGTAATCAACTTTAATATAGTGTGAACACATAAAAATCTTAGCATCGCTACCATACCATACCCTATCGTCCTTTTAAACACTACTCTTCCAAGAAGAAACACACTTTAATCATTTCCACCCTAAAAATAGCAGTTTAGTCAATAGTTTAAAGCTATAAGTCCCCTTCCCCTTGTTGAGGTAAAACAAATCTTGTTAAATTAAAAGCATCGGATAGAGTATGCTTTTATGCAAAAATCATAGGATAGAATATGCTTTTATGTCCAACTTATGTTGTAATATTCAATTTTCGAAGTTGGGCACCATACATTCAAACAGTAATACACTATTACATTTTTTAATTTTAAATCTTATACATAGATTAGTTTTTTTTCCACACCAAAATGATGCATGTATTATTATTAAAATTGGCGTTTACTTGCCCACGGGGCGTAAGAGCAGATGGTGACAGGGTATTCTATTGCAACACTCCATGGTGTAAAGTTATCATCGGTTTGAAACTACGCAGGCCAAAATCCAACCATGCTAAGGGTTGGTGTGGCCCAGGGCGGGTGTGATTCCCAAGTGATTTTGATGGCTTAGATGCCCTTGAGCCATGGCTATTGAGGTCACAAGTTATGTGTGCCAATCACCTCAAGACTCGAATAACCTAACAAACAAACAAAAAACATTGTCATCCACTTTTGCGCAATTGCATTTGTTGAAATATTTGCTTTAGTCATTAGTAATCATTGGCAATGAACAATAGCCACCCATCTTTTTGTTTTGGAAAATGGCATTGAGAAGCATTAGATGAAGTAGACCATAAGGAACACGAGGAATGTATGATTCTCTCTTTTCTAAGGCCATTTCTAAGGTCTACACGTGGATTCACATAACCCTAGGAAGGAAGGTTAGTGTGTTCCTAGTTTAGGTAATATTTCTCTCAATGATGTTCGTGTTGAATAATGTAACTAGTGTCAATCTTCATAATTGTATTTGTCAAAGAGAAGGAAAAATATTTTTTTATTATTTAAAGCATGGGTTTCATGCTTGGGCCATTGGTCAATAGGTCTAGCCTCCATGGAAGGCTTCTAAGAGTTAAAAATTCAAAATGTATTAGACCCTTCTTGGGAAAAGAAAAATTTATTTTTATGTATCTTATGCTCCTCCATCAAGTCTACCTCCACACATTACAAGTCAGTTTCAATCAGCATATCATGTCGACTCCAAAAAGAACACACTCCAACCACTATATATAGCAAATGAAGTCAACCTTATGGTATCACTTCGATCTGTAATTTTTTATTTGCAACTACAAGAAGAGAGGAAGTGCAGAATACTTAAAAGGAGAAAAAGGCAAGCGAAGGGGATCAGAAGTTCAGAAAAGATCAAAAGTTATCATTTTTTGTCATATGTGGAAGGAGACTGGGGATTTTGTTACAGGGCTGAAAAAGAACATATTTGGTTGCAAGACCAAAGATATAGATTATAGAGAGAGTTCATCCTTCTTTTGGAAATTTGGGCTATGTTGATGTAACTACATGGAGGTTGGCTTGATGGATGGAGGTAATCCTATGTCATGGTCAAAAGAGGTCTTGAATTGTCTCACTTCGATTTGGTTCTACTAGTAAAAGAGATTGATTGGGTCTTCACCTTCTTAGGGATTTTTTCTTGGTTGTGCACTTATCTCTAGTGTTTTTGTGATCTTCTTGTTTGGCATCTATCTTGATGATGAAAAAAACATAATAAAAAACTAAATAATAATCACAAGAACTTGTCAATATATAAGAGAAATCAAGCTACAAAACCTAGTCTATATGTTGCCCTAGATTTCTCAACAGTTGGTTAAGTATTAACCTTAAGGGTCACTATAATTGAGAAAATTTCTTGAAAAAAATAGAAGTTGATGCTTAACCCTTGGTAAATCAAGTGACCTACTTCTTGTTGATCTTCTAATTTACATGTCAAAGGTCGTAATATTTTCCCAAAGCCAAATTCCTTATTTTCTAATTTGTGTATAATGAAGGCTTGATTCCAACAAGAAGATGCCTCTCACTTGGTTTTTTTAAACAACAATTTGGATTTTCCCAAAATTTGAAACTCTAGAAAATTGTCTAACAAGATTTCTAAGCAAATAGTCATACTACATGTTTCATGTTGGTAACAGCAAACATTATGGTGGGATTACCATTTTTTGCCCCATAAACTAGGCATGATATATATCTTGTTGACTCCATCTTATCCTATATCTAGTTCACAAAACGGCATGTCAACAAATTTTATTTAGATGCAAAAATTACCCAAACATCCACTTGACAATGAAGTTAAAATCACCATCTCTTACCCCACTAAAAAATATATTTAAAAAATTCCCTTGTAAAGAAAAGGGTATGCCTATTTCGCCCCTTTAAACCTTTGCCTCAAAGACAATTTCATGCCTTCTTTTGAAAAGGGAAATTTCTTAACCTATTAAAACACTTCCCCCTTTTTCTAAAGGTTTGTATTTAGATATGGATTCATCTAAAATCCCATAAGATGTATCACATCGATTTGTGTTGTTTGATCCTCTCCAATTTCTTACCAAAAACTATACTCATTTACCATCAACATCTAGAATAATGGGGAAAATTAGGGACAATTATTTCATTTTCTTCATCATGTTTTAGAGAGTTGAACCAAAAATAAGGTATACATATTTCACAACTTTAAACCTTGCTTCAAAGACAATGTTGTGCCTTCTTTTCAAAAGAATATTCCCTCAATCCCTTATTGTAATCGCCCCATTCACTAAAAGTTTCCTTTAAATATGAATTCATACAAAAACATATAAAAAGTATCACATCCGTTTATATTTTGTAAGTTAAAGTAATCCCTAATTTCAATGAAGCATGCTTCTTTTATAATTTTCATGCAACAAATTATGCCTCCCCTCTAGTAGGGTACATTTCATCCTCTCCATTTGATTATCAAAAAATCCATTCATTTACCATCAATGCCTAAAACAATGGGATGAAGTTAGGGCCAATAAATGGCCTTGTTTTCTTCATTAGGTTTTAAAAAGTAGAGCCTCCTTTTGTTGATGAGGTATTTAGTTACCATTGCATTTTTTGATTATCATTCACAATAAATATCATATACATAGGTGATGAAAGTAGTAAAATTTTCTTGAAACTAATGAAGATGATTAGTCAATAAAGACAATGACCTAACCATTCAATAGATAGCCCCTTGAAGGAATTTGAACGAGGAGTTGAAAGTCCACTTCCAAGAAAAGAAGCCTTCTCATATCATCAGAATGGATCTCTCAAAGCTTGCATCTTATAATATTTTGATTCACCATTCGAGTAAACCTTTTCATGAAGTGGAGGGGGATCTTACAACGCGTTAAACAATATTGGAAAGAGTGCACTATCAAAGTACATACCACTACACACTGTGCTTTGATTAGGTAGGGCATTATGGGACTTTTGAATGTTCTTAGAGAGTAATTAAGAAACCATAAGAATTTTGTTGAAACATGCACTGAAGAAGGTCTTCTTATTGACTTGTGCCTTTGTCAAGAGAAACCTCAAGTTGTTTTTCTTTTTTCAAGTACTAGTTCTTGGAAAAGGATGAGTTTGTTTGTTCATTCACCAGTGGGAGGCTCAATTATGTGGCTCTCCAAGTGCGAGTTTATATTTGGAAAGAGACGAGTGAGTGTCACCATGTCTAATTGAAGCAAGGATGAGTTAGAAGAGTAAATTCGACAAAGTTAACAAATCAATCACAAGTTTGAGTTCTAAATATGAACTTGCTAGATATAGCATGATTGAATAACATAAAAGGAGGACGAAGACACAAAAATGATTCATTTGTTTTTGTGTACACGAGGTTGTGAGACAAGACAATAGAGCATGAGTTTTGTGCAAGAGCTTGTTGTGGGAAGAGCATGAGTTTTGTGTAAGAACTTGTTGTGGGAAGAGGGTATCAAGGAGCAGCGTATACATAGATTTTTGACACAAAGAATTTCCTTGTGAAGTGCGCTAGGATTTAGGGAGAAATTCCTAAATAATAAGGGCTCAGATCTGCGCTAATAAATAGGATATTTCCAGCAAGATAAGCGCAGAGGTTGTGCAAGGAAATAGGGGTTGGGTCAGTGTTCTTGCACGAAGGTTTCGAGCTATATATTAGCAGAGAGAACAATCTTGTTTTCTGTTGAAACAATTTGCCTTGTAAAGAGATCAATTGCTCTATTTTTTGTCGATTAAATTCTACAGGAGCAAGAGGGTTTTCCCAGTTGGGTTGCCTAGAAAATTTTTGTGTCTTCTCTGTGATTGTGTCTTTATCTCTGTGTTTAATTATGTTGCTTCTATTGTTCAAAAATTTTGTCTTGGTGAAAAGAATAGTTTAAAATTGTTCATTCAAGCAGCAAGCAAAATTTCAAGGAAATTCAACATGGTATCATAGCAGAGATCAATATAAATACCAACACCAAGTTGATCAGTTAGGTTAGAGCGCAGATCAATCAAGAAGGCTTGTGCTAGAGTTTGGAAGATTAAAAAAAAATTAACAAGTGAATTTTGTTTTGCGCTGGAAACAACAACAAAAACAAAATCGATGCATTAAAAAAAAAAACAAACAAACAAACAAACAAAATCGATGCAAAAAAAAACACACACACACCCACATACACACACATGGGGGGCGATTTAATTTAGGACCAAAAAATAACAAAATAAAAGGGTGATGGCCAACAGGCGGGCAGCTAGTTGTCGGTCAATCAACCAGTCGTCAAAGCAATAGGCGGCCAACCAATCGGTCGGCACAACCACAATTGCAGCATTGTGACAATCATGCAAAGGGGTTCAACGGAGAAGGGTCACAAAGGAGGCAACTGTGGATCAAGGAGAAAGGGTAGTTGGGGGCGCGAAAGAGACAACAAACAGCAACATGTTCAACTCAATGGACAGTTCAGCAGGACGTGAAGGAGGATCGAGCACAGGAATTGTAGTGTCACCCACTAACAAAGGAATTGTAGTGTGCAATGGATGTGGTCGAGGGCAGATGCTTCGGACATCAATCAATGCCAACAAATTGAATTTGAATGTACAGCCAGGCCACGTGTTAATATTGCAGTCGCTGGCCAGAGTCAATAGCCCCATGTACACGGGGAATAGCCAGCCTACGGGGCTCACAAAGGTAGAAAGACATCAAGCTCTGGTGGCTCGTACTAATATTAGCTCGGTGTTAAGGATCAACGATGGGGCATTGAGTGAATCGTCAACAGTAGAGGGGGTGGGCTACAAGACCTCAACCGCTAAGAGGTTGGACAAATCGTAGGAGAGTGGTGATGTAGCAGTTGTTTAGGACCGTCAGAAGCACAACAAAGCCTGGTGGCGCAGGAAGTTGAACCACAATCTTGTAAAAGCATGTGTATGGGGAAAAACCATAGTTAGAAATAGTGTTGCTAGAGGGTGGCGAGAACAAGGCTGCATAGAAGGTAAATCACAAAAAAATCGCATAGCTCGAGCTAGGAGCAACTGAGTGGAGTTGTGACATTGTTGTGAGAGAAGCCGAGAGCACATGGGCGACGACAGATCTGTGGGCAGTAAGCAATGATTTTCAGGCAATATGTGGAAAATTTTGTCATTAGTGTCGGGCAACGGGCAGCAAGTGCAAGCATAAGGCTAAATAACCATGTGAGATGCTCAAGAGTGAAAGGATCCTATGAGCATGGTTGGAAGGATCAGGTCTTCAGATCGAATTCCGCAACAGGAAGTAGGGAAGCCTTCTAATTTAGAGAAATGTTGCAAACATCACGATCGGGATTAAATCGGCGAGGGGAAAAAATCGTAAAAATTGGGAAAAATCGGGACATCCAAAAATATTCATTTTTTTTCAATTTTTTTAATATATAAAGCATCCACAACATAAAATAAATGCATCGACACATAAATATGAAAAGAAAACTAATATATAAGATGTGTAATATCATGTCTAGTGCTACATCACACATAACGGTGAATTATGTCTTGAATACTAAGTCATGGGTCCCAACTCAACCTCAAAATATCAACAAAAAAATATAATAATGTGTCTCATATCATGATTCATAATGTCATATACAAATGAATGAACCAAATAACTAATACCATCAATTTCCTCTGCGCCTCTTGCAAGAAAATGTAACAGCTTTCCCTCTAGATGAAAAGGTTGGTGGGGTTGGAAATGGACTATGTTGTGCTCTAGAAGCTAAAGCACTAGGAGCTATAAGAAGTAGACCACGTCCTCACCGGTGACAAGAGTAGGTGGTGTCACTTCTTCCTCCTCCACTACCTCATGCGCTAACCAATTAGGGGCTAACTCCGTGATAGACCTCAACCCTCCATGCAACAGTGGTGTCAATCACATCCAATGAGATGGCATCCACATCAGGTGTCCTCTCAAGTTGCCTCACCCACAATCTAAGATTGTAGTCGACGTAGACCATGTCATTAAGTCGTTGGGACTCCAACCTGTACAAGGGTCATAAATTAATAAATTATATAATATAAATAATAAATTAATAATTATTAAAAAAAAAAATTATTTAATGAATTCAAAAAATCAATTGGAATATTTTAACATGTTGCGTTTTTTGGTGTATTTTTTCTAATACACTCTCTAGTTGTGCTCGCATCCTGAGGAGCTAGATGTTTGGTTGAGTATTCGAATGGCAAGCCTTTGGATATTAGGTATTCTGTCACCGTAGCTTCTTCACCATACATCTACAACAAATAAGATAAAGTAATAAACATAAGAAAAATAATGAAAAATTGGAAATTGAAAGTTGAAGCAAAGAATGAAGTTACGGATTTGAAGAAACAATGAATTTTGAAACACACTAAATCTTACCTTGCATTTTAGTATTTATATCATAGCTAGACATGTCAAAGCTAAATGTGCTATCTCTCATTCTGTATATTTCCATTTCTTTAGAGATTTTTACATGTTCTATTGGAGATGACATCATCTTCTGAACACAAGTGAAGAATCCATCCATGACCTCAACATCAATTAAGAAACCACAGGGGTAAGAAAATGTGGTGTTCAGGAAAATACCTGTAGTATGAATGGGACGATGGAGTGTGTTTTTACATCGTTCATCAATCACTTCCCATATAAAAAGTCGTTTCTGAAACCCTTCATCCCCCTTATCATCATAGTAGCTTTGCATGGCTTCTTTGGCCCTATCCATGGCCTCATACAAGTAGTTAATTGCGGGCTTCTCTCCATCGACTAATCGAAAAACCTTTACCAAAGATTCGGTAATGCTACACATATCTTGTACTCCTGCCCAGAAGCTTTCCTGGTATGAAACTAACCTACATATGGCATCTTTCTCTGGTTTGTGACTATATGTCAAAGCATGCCACTCCTCTGAAATAAACATTCTCTTCACATCTCACATAAAATTCAGAAGGGCTTGAAGAGATATGCAACTAGTGGAAAATTGTGTAATAGCAAAGCGCACCAACTCCTTATTGTAGTGAATGTTCTCATCAAATGAAGCACATATGCAGGATTATAGATACATTTTGTATTGTTTTTTGATGATTCAACAATATTTTTAACAAAAGGAATTTTTCTTATGTCCTCCAACATCAAATCAATGTAGTGTTCAGCACAAGGTGTCCAAAATAAATTAAGATGTCTCTCCATAGCATCTTATCAGCAGCAACATAATTTGCAGCATTATCCGTTATGAATTGGACAACATGTTGTGGACCCACCCCCAGAATGAACACATCCAATAAATCACATAATAATAATGCATCTTTGATTGTGCAGATGCATCAACAAATTTCATAAACATTGTCCCCTTGACAAGAATTTAATAATGGTTCTACCATTTTGATCAGTCCAGCCATGTGACATCACAGTGCATCATGTGTGTGCCCATGATTCCCTTAACTCCTCCAATCTTTTACTGCAGTCAACATTTTCATTTTGAAGAATGCACTCTCTATAGTCATCATATAAAAGGGCTTTGTACCATGGGCCAACACAGCAATAGCATCAACTGCGGCCTAGTAAAAGAGATTGTTCCTAGCAACACTTAAAGGAATATCACTCCAAAGAAAAAAACTTGCCCAACAACTTGTCAACTTCTTCCTTCTCCCTTTTTTAATAATTGAGACAGATGGTTGTGCACCAGGTGTGGTTCTAGGAACAAAAAATGATAAATCAACTACGACGTTGGGTGTAGAAGATATTGATGGTGAAGAACTAGTACCACTCTCATGGTCACCTCCCAAACCTGAGACTCCACCCCCTACTATTTGACTCTTCAAAGCTACCATGGTAAGTTTAGTTTTCTATATTCCTTCCAATGATTTGAGAGCTTTTCGGATGATTTATGGATTTGTATTTGTGCAAAGCCCTACGTCATGTCCAGGAATTTGTGCAATGTGGAACTTCAATCTGTATACCTCATTTGTCATAAGGTGCCCACATAACTTGCAACTCAAATTTGATCTGTCAAACTCCCCCCTATCAGGTTCACCAAATTCCCACATAGGGTCCAATTTCCTTGGCATGTTTTTTACTTTGTTGAACTCTTGAGTTTTAATGTAAAATGAATTTTGAACTTTGAAAATTGACCCTAGGGTACAAGAAGAATTATAAGTTTAAAAAATAATAATAATAATAATTTACAATTTTACATATAACGTTTGAAATTTTTTTCCAAGAAAAAACCCCTCAACTCAATGCAATAATTAATGGAAAAAAATACACATCCAAATCTAAGCAAAAGTGATGGAAAAATAAATAAATTTAAAATATATATATATATATATATATATATATATATATATATATATATAATGGCAAAATTTGATGCCCATACCTGGAAACCACGCTTTGTTGAAGAACCTTGATCCAAACTAGAATTTTTTGAGCTTTGGATGTTAAATTCTTTCACTTTTCACCTCTCTTGCCTTTGTAGATGACTTTTCCTCCTCCTTAATTCTCTCTTGATCTCCGTCTAAAAAAATGAAAAAACAAAAAACAAAAGTCAAATTTTCCTTTTAAAAGTTGTTTTCTGCACCCATGATTTTTTCGCATCAGATCGTGATTTTTTCAGAAAAAATAAAAATAAAAATAAATAATAAATAATAAATAAATCAATTTGCAAATTTTTTGAAAAAATCGCGATGTTTGCAACAAATGTTCGAAAGGAGTAGTTCCAATAGCGAAGAAGGTGAACATAGTTACCTCAAAACGGGAACTCTATCAAAAAAAACATCAAAAAAACCATGAAAAAACAACTCGAAAACGAAAAGTAGTATTCTGGAATTACCTTTTTTTCGGGGTAAATTAAAAAAAAAAGGGTTGCCCAGGTGGCAGTGAGATTGACCACTGGACGCGCAAGAGGTTGTGTGCAGCCTCCACGCCGGCCCAATCGCCGACTCCTGCCACCACCTTGGCAGAAGGTCGATTATCAAGCCCCCGCTAACACTCTACTATGTCTAATTTCATATATATATATATATATATATATATATATATATATATATATATATATATATATATATATATATATATATATATATTAATTTATTTTATTTTTTAATTTAAATTAAATTAATTTATTAAATTTAAAAAAATAAATAAATAAATTATTTAATATTTCATTTTTATTTTATTTTATTTTATTATTTATTAAATTTAATATTTGTTTTTTAATTTAATTTTAATTTTTAATTTTTTTATTTAATTAAATTTAATATATTTTTTTAATTTAATTTTATATGTTAGATCTAATACTTTTGTGATCCATAATGTAAATAAATGTTTTTCGGATTAATCACATCATTAAGATTAGGTCGACTTTTCAAACCATGACCTAATCCTAATGATGTAATTAATCCAAAAGACATTTATCTTATTTTTTATATTTTAAATTTAATTTATTTAAAAATATATATTTTTAAATTTTTTTTTAATTTAATATTTTTTAGTTTTTTATTTTTTTATTTTTTATTTTTTATTTCTTTTAATTTTTTTAAGTTTTAATTTTTTTTTTTAAATGGGTTTTTTCTCTTTTTTTTCTTTTCTTATCTTAATTTTTTTTATTTTGAAATTTTTATTTTCTTTTTAAATTTTTCTTTTTCTTTTTTTAATTTAATTTTGTATAATTTTAAAAAATTTATTTTATTTTCTTATTAATTTTTTTTTATTTTATTTATTTATTCATTCTATTTTATTTTTAATAAAATGTTTAATATATTTATTCACCTAATTAATCAATTAATTAATTTGTTAGTTAGTTATTTAACCAATAGTCATAATAATATGTATATATCTCTTATTTTATTTAATTGATTTAATTATTTAATATTTCATTATTATTATTAATTCATAATTATAATTTTTTTTTATTATATATTTGACTATTTATAAGAGCAAAGGTCCAAGGAACAAAGAAAATTATAACCAACACCTATCAAAGAATCATACAACGAGCCAAAAATATATATACATATAATAAAAATATAAAATATAAAAATAAAAATAAATAAATAAATATAAAAATTAAAAATTAAAAATTAAATTAAATAAAAATTAATAAATAATCAATCAATAAATAAATCAAGAATATAAGGCAGGAATCCAACACGTGTTGATATTCCAATCCTCGTCTTTATTGAGATTAACAGGTCTTTTTTCAATTTCAATGGCCTCTCTCAACTTAGGATGATGGAAATGGTCGATCTTAGCAATGACCTTAGCATCTTTTATGCAAACATTATGGTTAGTCTTCTCTGCATGCTCAGCGAAGGCGGACGAGCGAGATCTTCTATGTTTGATGTCAGCAGCATGCTCACAAATCCTTTGATTAATAGACCGACCAGTTTCACCAATGTAAGGAGTCCCACAGGAACAAGGAATGATGTAGACACATTTTCCATATTTGGGGTCAATCAAATCTTTAACTGATTTGAGAGAACTGTGAATCGTGTTAAGGGGCTTGAAATACGAAGACACCTTATGCTTCTTAAGGATCCTAGTAATCTTATCAGTGGCACCCTGAATGAACGGCATGCGGACATTGCCAGACCATTCACTAGGCTCTCTTTTATTTTTAACTAAAGGACTTTTTTCTGCTTTAAGGAAAGCTTGAAGGCCTTGTGACATACTATAACAAATTTTACAAGAGACATTCAACAAATGGGTCTTTTCCCTCTCAAGGTGAGACTCATCAAAAATTCTCAATGCCCTAATGGCTAAGGTGCTTAGGACGCCTAATTTTTGAGCAGGGAAATGGTGGGAACTAATGTGAAGATATTGCTCAGTATGAGTTTTCTTTCGAAAAACTTGATGGGAGAAAGAACCATCATCCTTTCTAGAGATAAGAACATCAAGGAAAGGAAGGTTACCCTCCACCTCATTTTTCGTGGTGAATTTTATGGAGCGAGATTGACTATTAAGATGATGGAAAAATAGATCCAACTTTTTTTTACCATGAGGCCAAACGACACAAATATCATCTACAAACCTTTTCCACAACTTTGGCTAGAAAAGAGTTGAGGAAAGCACCCTGGATTCAAAGTCCTCCATAAATAGATATGCAACTATCAGGGAAAGGGGAGAACACATGGCAACACCACATGTTTGCTCATAGAATTCACCTTCAAAACTAAAGAAAGTAGAGGTTAAGCAGAGCCTTACTAAATGGGCCGTATCTGGATCAGTAATGCAATTAATGACATCAATAGCCTCATTAATAGCGATATTGGTGTAAAGAGAAACAACATCAAAACTGACAAGTTTATCATCAAGATCCATTTTAATGCCCTTCAATTCATTAATGAAAGAGGAGGAATCCTTAACACAGGGTTATGTACGCCCTACGAGGGGCTTAAGCTTAGGGGCTAAATACTTGGCCAAAAGATAAGTCATACCGCCAATGGTATTAGCAATGGGCCAGAGGGGAGCACCATCCTTATGGATATTTGGAAGACCATAAATTCTTGGAGTAAGAGGGTTGCTTTCAATCAACTTCTTACTTAGAGAGCTCACCAAGCTGCTTGATTTAATGGCATCAGCAATCGCTCTTGAGACCTTTTTTAAGGGATTTTTAGCAAGTTTCTTGTAGCTCCCACTATTCTCTAAATGATCTAACATTTTCTTCATGTAATCCTCCTTATTAAGGATAACAGCTGCACAACCTTTGTCATCCTTAAGAACAATAATATCCTTATTATTATTTAAGGATTTTAAAGCCTCAAATTCGGGCTTACTCAGGTTGCTCTTGGGGGCTTGGCTTTCCTCAAGATAACCACACAATCTTGCCTAATGATGTCCTTGGAGGAATTCGGCAAATCTCTAATACCAAATTCTATGTCACAAATAATATCATGGACAAGGATTTTCCTAGGGGCTAACGCAAAATTAAAGCTTTTCTCTAAAAGGATATAAACAAAGGGGTCAAAAGAGAAGCTAGAGAGATTGACAACTTTATTATTAGAGCTGTTATTAATATTATTAATCTTATTAATTGTTAGGTCCCTGTATTACTAGTATAGTCCCTTATTGTTGTTAGTGTAACCCCCTTATTGTTATTATTGTACCCTTGTAACCCCCATATTGTTATCATTGTGCCCTTAAATTATTATTGTTAGGTTGGCTAGGATTACATTGTGGCCCTACTAGGATTACATTGTAGAAAGGAGGTTTTGTAATTTGAATCATCCAAGAATTGTTCATTCATGTAATGTATTGGAAGTTTCCCCCTCGAAGTGACTTATTTCTAAGGCGTTGATATCTCTTTTCTTCTATTTTTGGAGTTGGTTTCACAACATTTGATATCAGGCCTTTGAGATTCTAGGGTTTCGCTGCTCCAAACAGGTCAGTGTGGCATTTTCGCTATAACTTTTTTTCTACGAAAGTTCAGAATTTGAAATTTTTAGAGTGTGAATCTCAAATCCTAAGGAACATCATCAAAAAATTTCAGAGCTTGGTTCGCAATATTTTCGGAGATATGATCTGTGCAATTTAGGTCATTTTGCAGGCTCCTGAATTTAACCTAAACAGGGCATCGTAGTATTTTCGTAATAACTTTTTTTCTACGAAGGTTCAAAAACTGAAATTTTTAGAGTGCGAAGCCACAATCCTAAGGAACATCATCAAAACATTTCAGATATTGGTTCGCAATATTTTCGCAGATATGATCTATGGAAGTTAGGGCTTTTTGAGGCTTCTGAATTTCATCTCAAAGAAGTGATCATGGAAAAATCTTCATAGCTCTCTCTCTGAGCATCAGATTGGAATGTTGTAAAAAGTGGCCGCAAGTGCACAGACTGCAGTTTTCAGTGTATCAATTTCAAAGCCAAAGGAGGAAACACTGACACGTGGGAAGTCATACAAGTTCGCTCTACTAAACCAGTCCAAAATTGGGTCATTGTGGGAGATTGGACATAACTTTGTCTTGAAGAATCCAAATCAGATCAGAGCTGTGGCATTTGAAAAAAGCTTCAAAGGGCTACTACAAGGTTGAATTTCAGATATTGAGGATCCGCAATTATAGAGATAATTCAATTTCAATATCAAGCTCCTCAAAAGCAAAATGTGTGTATTTTTTTTTTCCCGAATTGCATTAGTCTTGTTCGAAGAATCAAGTTGAATTGATTTCAATGGCATATTGTAAGATAGATATCAGTGTTGGATTCTAAAATGGCCCCTAAAAAGAATTCAACACCCATTAAGCCTTTAGAAAGCTCTACTATGAGTCATGAAGACGACGAATGGCAACATGACATATCAAAATTACACAAGCAAGTGCAACAAATTCCACTCTCACAAAGAGCAACAAAAAATGACGTGAAAGTTTTGAAGAAAGACGTGGAAACTAAGATGGATGGTTTGAAGAAATGCGTGGAATCTAAGATGGATGGTTTGAAGAATGGCATGGATGGCGTGGAAGCTAAGATGGATGGCATGGAAGTTGGCATGGAATCTAAAATGGATGACATGGAAGCTAAGATCGATGAAAAAATGGAAAACATGAAGAATGATCTAAACGCAGACATGGAAGGTTTGACAAAGTTGATACAAGAAATGTTTCCTAAAGGTGAAAAGATAGTAGAGGAAACTCATGATGAGAACAAAATAAATGTTAATCGTGATTTCATAAAATCTAATGTTGGCGGAAAGAACCACCATATTCCAAAAATGGATATGAGAAGTTTGATAAGGGATCCCCAGAATATGGATACATACACAGATGGAGCAAGAGTTGATCTCCATAATGTGCACAACACACAAAAGGTACACATTGCAATTTGTACATTTAGAACAAAATAATTTATCGATGGTTTTGCTCATGTAAAAAATTGTCACTTGGTCAATTTTTTTCAAGAATGATAGCACATTATGAGGACAAAAGAAGCAAACAATTTCTTTTTAGCCAATTGATAAATCTCAAACAAAAGGGTTTAATGGGAGAACACATTGAGTAAGACTTCCAAAATTGAACAGGTGCACCTTAAGACCCTAAGAAACACATGATTGATCTCTTCATAGGTACCTTAAAGGATAACATCCAACATGAAGTTTGTGTTTTGGAACCTGATTCATTGGAGAAGGCATTCAGGTTGGCAAGAAAAATTGAATGTAAAATTATGGCGACAAGGAAGCCTACCACTCACTTCTATAAATAGGGAAGTGTTGCTACTCCTAGATTTCCACAACCTACAAGGTTGACACCACAACAATTGGAAGAAAAAAGAGCAAAAAGGCTTTGCTACAGTTGTGATAGCAAATACACTAAAGGTCATAAGTGTGCTGAGAAGAAATTATTTTACATAGATTGTGAAGAGGAAGAAGAAAATGAACAAGAAGAGGATATACACCAGGAACCAACCCAAGAAAAGGAAGAAATGAGTCCGACTATATCGTGTAATGCATTGGCAGGAATTACCACTCCTCAAACTCTCAAGATAGAAGGACATATCAAGAAGAAAAAGGTAAGAGTGTTGATTGATTCAGGTAGTACCCATAATTTTATTCATTGTAAGGTAGCCAAGGAATTGAATTGTTTCCTATACCCAGCACCAGAATGTCAAGTGATGGTTGCAAATGGAGGAACTATAATTGCTCTGGAAAATGCCATAATATCAAGCTAACCATGGGGGAATATGTATTGAATAGTCCAATGCTTTCCATTCCTATGGGAGGTGCTGATGTTGTACTAGGAGTACAATGGTTACAACCTTTGGGGACGGTAGCTTTTAATTTTCAAGAACTTTTCTTGAAATTTTTTTCAGAAGGAAAGGAAGTCGAATTACGGGGTATTGCGGGGAAGCCAGGAAGGATAATAAGCTCTAATGTCATGACAAAGCTTCTAAAGAAAGAACAGCGAGGCGTAATTGCACAATTATGTTCACTAGAAGTTCCAACATCAAAATCATCTATTTCTGCAGATCTCCAACAAGTCTTGGACAATCATTCCAAGGTGTTTGAAACTCCCAAAGGACTCCCACCTATTCGTGATCATGACCATGCTATTCATTTGATTCCAGGAAGTGTTCCTCCAAACATCAGGCCTTATAGATATCCTTACTTCCAAAAGAGCGAAATTGAACGTATGATTGCAGAAATGTTAGAGGCGGGTATAATCCAACCCAGTCAAAGTTCTTTCTCTGCTCCTGTAGTATTGGTACACAAGAAGGATGGATCATGGCGAATGTGTCCGGATTATAGGGAGCTCAATAAGCTCACCATTAAAAATAAATTTCCCATTCCTGTGATTGATGAATTATTGGATGAATTACATGGAGCAATTTATTTTACCAAGTTGGATCTTCGTTCAGGATATCATCAAATTAGAATGAAGACTGAAGATATTCCAAAAACAGCATTTCAAACTCATGAGGGTCATTATGAATTTTTGGTCATGCCTTTCGGCCTTACCAATGCACCTTCTACATTTCAAGGGTTGATGAATTCCATTTTCAAACCCTTCCTTAGAAAATTTGTGCTAGTATTTTTTGATGATATACTAATCTACAGCAGGTCTTGGAAGGATCAGGTTCAACATGTTGACAGGGTGCTCAAACTATTGCAGGAGAAACAATTATATGCAAAAACATCCAAATGTTTCTTTGGAGTACAAGACGTGGAATATCTGGGTCATATTGTATCTCACAAGGGTGTTAAGGTAGACACTAACAAAATTAAAGCTATTAAGGAATGTAAAGTCCCCACAACCATAAAGCAGTTGCGAGGATTTCTCGGGTTAACAGGGTATTATCGAAAATTTGTTAAGAATTATGGGAGAATAATAGCACCTCTAACAACATTATTGAAGAAAGATACATTTTCATGGACTCCGGAAGCAACTAAGGCCTTTGAACATCTTAAAGAGGCAATGTGCCTAGCACCAGTCTCACAAAAACCTTTATTGTGGAATGTGATGTCTCAGGAAATGGAATTGGTGTTATTTTAATGCAAGAAGGAAGACCCATTGCTTTTGAAAGTCGTCCAATCAAAGGAAAGTATTTACAGAAACCTATTTATGAGAAGGAAATGTTAGCAATACTGCATGCACTAAAGAAATGGAGAACTTACCTAATGGGAAGACACTTCAACTTAAAAATTGATCGTGATAGTCTTAAACACTTTTTGGAACAAAGACTATCTTCAGAAGAGCAGCAAAAATGGGTCACAAAGATGTTGGGTTATGACTTTTAAATAATATACAAAAAAGGGAAGCTAAATGTTGTTGCAGATGCACTCTCAAGAAAGAATGAAGAGGTGGAAGCATTGCTTTGTGCCATTTCTATTCTCCAACCAGATTGGATAACCAAAGCAAGAGATGAATGGAAGAAGGACAAAGAAATGTGGACACTCATTCAAAAGTTGCAGCAAGGTCCTAGTACATCTGATACATTTAGTTGGAAAAATGATTCTTTATGGTACAAAGATCGCTTGTATCTTTGTAAAAATTCCCAACTAAAACAAAATATTCTTTTGAAATTGCACACTTCTTCTTTAGGAGGACACTCAGGATTTTTAAAAACTTATCACAGGGTGAAGAAAGAATTTTTTTGGGATGGCCTTCAATCTGATATTCAAAAGTTTGTGGCAGAATGTTTGGTTTGCCAGCAGAATAAAGTTGAGACAATTAAAACCTCGGGTCTTCTACAACCTTTATCCATTCCAAGTCAACGTTAGGAGGAGATTTCAATGGATTTTATCATTGGTTTACCTAAAGTCCGAAGGAAAGAGTGTCATCATGGTGGTAGTTGAGAGACTTACCAAGTATGCACACTTTTGTGCATTATCTCATCCATTTAAAGCAAGTACAGTTGCTACTACATTTATGGACACAATTCAAAAGCTACATGGAAACCCAAGGGTTATTGTGAGCGACAGAGATCCCATTTTTACTGGAAATTTTTGGACGGAGTTATTTTCTTGTTTGGATACTCAATTAGCTCATAGTTCATCTTATCATCCTCAATTCGATGGTCAAACTAAGATAATAAATAAATGTTGGGAAGGATATCTTCGTTGTTTTGTATCTGATAAACAAACACAATTGGTCAAGTGGTTACCTCTGGCTGAATGGTGGTATAACACTTCCTTCCATACTGCAGCGAAAATGACCCCATTTATGGCACTTTATGGATATCATCCACCATCTATCACATCATCTTTAAGAGAAAATTCGAAGGTTCAAGCAGTGGAAGATCACATCGAGCATCAACAAGAAGTTCTCCAACTCTTAAAGGACAATCTCAATTTGGCACAAAATTGAATGAAACAACAGGTAGATCAACATCGCAGCGAGAGAAACTTTGATGTAAGACACTGGGTATTTTTAAGGCTACAACCATACAAACAAATGTCCCTCAAGCAAGCTAAGAATGATAATAAATTATCGCCAAAGCACTATGGTCCTTACAAGGTGTTGCAAAATATTGGTACTATGGCATACAAATTGGAGCTTCCTGCTTCTTCACGAGTGCATCCAATTTTCCATGTTTCATGCTTAAAGAAAGTTATAGATGAAAATCTTCCAGTTCAAACAATATTGCCAAAACTTGATGAGGAAGGAAAAATCATATTGGAACCTGAAGCAGTCACAAAAACAAGAACTCGACAGCTACGGAATCAATCAATTTCAGAGTATCTCATCAAGTGGAAAAAATTACCCACTGAAGATTCTACATGGGAGGATAAGAATTTTATACAGAAGCACCCAAAGCTACTCAAGTGTTGAGGACAACACTTTTTTGAAGGAGAGGGGCATGTTAGGTCCCTATATTACTAGTATAGTCCCTTATTGTTGTTAGTGTAACCCCCTTATTGTTATTATTGTACCCTTGTAACCCTCATATTGTTATTATTGTGCCCTTAAATTATTATTGTTAGGTCGGCTCGGATTACATTGTGGCCCTTCTAGGATTACAGTATGGCCCCATGGACTCCTATATATAGAAAGGAGGTTTTGTAATTTGAATCATCTAAGAATTGTTCATTCATGTAACATATTGGAAGTTGCCCCCTCGAAGTGGCTTATTTCTAAGGCTTTGGTATCTCTTTTCTTCTCTTTTTGGAACTAGTTTCACAACATTAATGATATTACCATTTTTATTATTAAGTTTATTTTCATATTCAAAATTATTACTAACATTGTTCTTAATAAAATAGTTATTTTCGTTGTTATAATTATGTTTAGTAATATTGCTACTTTTATTATTCTCAATATTATCATTCCTAATAATGTTATTGCAATTATCACTATATATATCTTCTTATTAGGACATTTATCTTTTATGTTGTCATAATCTTTTTCATTAATTAAACATTTTTTATTAATATTACAAAAGTTACGATTATTACTATTAGTCTTATTAACTAAAATCCCACTACTTGAGTTATTACTATTCAAATTACATTTAATTTTATTATAAGAATATATGTTAGGGCTGCGTAGGTTATTAGAAGAATTAAAGTCCCTATCAAAAGGCGACTCGAACTCTACAGGAAGAGAGGTACCTGCAATAAAAAGGTTGGGTTGGAGGGCAGCGGATTAAACGGACACATCAGAAACCACTTGTCTACCACAATCGTCGGAACTCAACGGACTCTCTTGTGGAGATGGAGACCCGACAGCAACAGGCACCAAAGCATCGTTGATAACTGAGCTCTCGTCCAATCTGATAACTATAGAAGATTGTTGCGGACCGGAATGGGGAGATCCCAACTTATCAACCGGCGCATCTATATCATTGCAACCATTTAAGGATTCAAATGACAAAGACGTGAGCTGCCCTTCCCACGCTACATCTCTGGAGACCTCGACATCGATGGTCGTCGCGGAATGATGCACGGAGCTAGATGAGCTTCGAGGATCGCAGTCAATCCTTCTAATTGAAGACGGAAGATCAATAGTGAGTGCATTAGCAACAGAAGGTTCAGACTGGGAAGGAGACAGAGGAACACTTATTTTTGAATTCGAAGGAGAAGAGAAATCCACAATCCATGATCAGAGCGTTGAGACATGGTTGGCATTAATCCTGCTTGCTAACGAAACCGAAGGCTCATTCGAGCGAGAAGACCTCATCAAAAGCTTTTGGAATTTTAATATATGCTTTTCTTTCCAAAGAGCTTCCCATTGAATGGATTTGAGAGCCGATCTGGCATCGATTAAGTCCATAAGCCTAACGGAATCGAATTGGACAATTTCAAATGCCAAGATAGCAGCTTTCTCGATAAAAGATCAAGACTTCTTTTAACCCTGGAGATCTCATAACGAATGAGAGCAAGGCTGGCCTTTAAAAACACATGATGGTTCATAGAAATATTGAGCGAATGATTAATCTTAGAAAAAGAAGGAACAATACAAGCATCTCTACATCTTTTTAGAAAGGTAAGATCTGATCTCAACTTAGATACCTGTAAACGTGCTCGTTCGAAATGATGAATATTTGTCGCCAAGGCCCTACCGAGCAGGGTTTCCATATTTTTGGAATCTAAGCTTCTGTGATCCATCATAGAAATTTGTAAAATTCTTTTGATAATAATCACATGTAATGGAACATGGTCGACGCGTTTCGAACCAACCAATGTGTTTCATCATCAGGACTATGTGAGAAATCAGATCGGGACATTAAGTTTAAATTGATGGAAAAATGGCTTAACTAATCGTTATGATAACAGTTAGTTTGACTTTGAATATTTATTTATTTATTTTATTTTATTTTTTTGAATAAAATGTTTAATATATTTATTCAACCAATTAATCAATTAATTAATTTATTAGTTAGTTATTTAACCAATAGTCATAATAATATGTATATATGTATATATCTCTTACTTTATTTAATTGATTTAATTATTTAATAATTAATTATTATTATTAATTCAAAATTATAAATTATTTATGATTATATATTTGACTATTTATAAGAGAAAAGGTCGAAGGAACAAAGCAAATTATAATCAACACCTATCAAAGAATCATACAACGAGCCAATATATATATATATATAGAAAATTATAGCCAACGCTTAGCCAAATATATATATATATATATATATATATATATATATATATATATATATAACGCTTATCAAAGAATCATACAACGAGCCAAATATATATATATATAGAAAATTATAGCCAACGCTTATCAAAGAATCATACAACGAGCCAAATATATATATATATATATATATATATATATATAATAAAATAAAAATTAATAAATAATCAATAAATAAATAAATCAAGAATATAAGGCAGGAATCCAACACCCCAACTGTGATCCATCATAGAAATTTGTAAAATTCTTTTGATAATAATCACATGTAATGGAACATGGTCGACGCGTTTCGAACCAACCAATGTGTTTCATCATCAGGACTATGTGAGAAATCAGATCGGGACATTAAGTTTAAATTGATGGAAAAATGGCTTAACTAATCGTTATGATAACAGTGAGTTTGACTTTGAATATTTATTTATTTATTTTATTTTATTTTTTTGAATAAAATGTTTAATATATTTATTCAACCAATTAATCAATTAATTAATTTATTAGTTAGTTATTTAACCAATAGTCATAATAATATGTATATATGTATATATCTCTTACTTTATTTAATTGATTTAATTATTTAATAATTAATTATTATTATTAATTCAAAATTATAAATTATTTATGATTATATATTTGACTATTTATAAGAGAAAAGGTCGAAGGAACAAAGCAAATTATAATCAACACCTATCAAAGAATCATACAACGAGCCAATATATATATATATATAGAAAATTATAGCCAACGCTTAGCCAAATATATATATATATATATATATATATATATATATATATATATATATAACGCTTATCAAAGAATCATACAACGAGCCAAATATATATATATATAGAAAATTATAGCCAACGCTTATCAAAGAATCATACAACGAGCCAAATATATATATATATATATATATATATATATATATATATATATAATAAAATAAAAATTAATAAATAATCAATAAATAAATAAATCAAGAATATAAGGCAGGAATCCAACACCCCAACACCTACTGATATTCCAGTCGTCATCTCTATTGAGATTAACGATCTTTTTTCAATTTCAATGGCCTCTCTCAACTTACGATGATGGAAATGGTCGATCCTAACAAAAACCTTAGCATCTTCTATGTAAACATGATGGCTAGTATTTTCTGCATGCTCAACTAAGGTGGTTGAGCGAGATCTTCTATGTCTGATGTCAACAACATGCTCACAGATCCTTTGATTAATAGACCGACCAGTTTCACCAATGTAAGGAGCACCACAGAAACAAGAAATGATGTAGACACCTCTTCCATCTCTGGGTCAATCGGATCATTAACCGATTTGAGAGAACTGCAAATCGTCTTAAGGGGCTTAAAATACGAAGACACCTTATGCTTCTTAAGGATCCTAGCAATCTTATCAGTGGTACCCTGAATGAACGGGGAGCGGACACTGGCAGACCATTCACTAGGCTCTTTTTTATTTTTAACTAAAGGACCTTTTTCCACTTTAAAGAAAGTTTTAAGGCCTTGTGACATATTATAACCATTTTTACAAAAGACATTCAACAGATGGGTCTTTTCCCCCTCAAGGTGAGACTCATCAGAGATTCTCAACACCCTAGTGGCTAAAGTGCTTAGGATGCCTAATTTTTTAGCACGGAAATGGTGGGAACTAGCATGACTAAATTTTCTTTTTTTTAAATCATTTTTTTTAATTATGTGGTTTTTTTTTAATAACTAAAAAAATATTGTTTTTGATGTTTTTCTTTTTTTTTTTCTATTTTTTTCTCCTTTTAATAATGTGTTTTTTTGAATTTTTTCAAAAATTTTTATTTAATTTTCAATTTTTTTGTATTTTTGTTTTATTTATTTATTTTTGTTTAAATTTTTGTCATGTTTTTAAATCTTATTTTTATGTTTTATTACCAACATGAAAATCACCTCTAAAAATAAAAGTTGTCTACAGAGGCAAAGGAATTGCACGGAGGACCAAAAGTGGTTGAAATCTAGGCAACAAAGGTTTAAGAAATCTTCCAATAGCAGTGTTTGAATCACGTTTTTGATGGTTGAAATAGATTCAACACCATCAAAAACCTCTAGGGCACCCAAAATATTGAAGTTCGATAGCTATAATTTGGATTTACAAAAATTACTGTCGACTTTCTTAAAATCTTACCAGAATTTGCATGATTTTCAAGGCAAATATGGCAAAAAAAATGGTTGATATTACATCACCACTCTTCAAAATTAGCATGAAAATCAGTAACATTTTAAAACAAATGTTCATACTTCATGAATAAAAAAATTTAAAGTGTCAAAAATATGCTCCAAAAAATGGAGGTTGATTCTGCATCACCACTTATTTTTGTTTAAATTTTTTATTTTTACAAGTTTATTTTATTTTATTTTTACATTTTTATTGGTTTTTTTATTATTTTTATATTTGATCTTTTTTTTTGTCATGTTTTTAAATTTTATTTTTATGTTTTATTACCAACATGAAAATCACCACTCCAAAAAAATGGTTGATGTTGTATAAACACTTTTCAAAATTAGCATGAAAATCACTAGCATTTTAAAACAAATGTTCATACTTCATAAATAAAAAAATTTACAAGTGTCAAAAATATGTTCCAAAAATAAAAAAGGGTGATTCTGCATCACCACTTTTCAAAATCAAGTGTTTTTTTTTGCTACCTCAAAAAAGCAGGTACTAGTTCAATTACCTATTTGATTGGTAACTATGTTTGTGGTAGTGTTGAAGATAGATCCAGGCAGACGAGGTTCTTCCAGAAGCACCTTCGTTGCTAAGAGGAGTGTTGAAACATGTAGCAAAGAAGGTCTTCTTCCTGACTTATGCCTTAGTCAAGAGAGACCTCAAGATGTTTTCTTTTAGTTAAGTGAAGTTCTTGGAAAAGGACGAGTTAATTTGTTCATGCGCTAGTTGGAAGCTCAGTTATGTGGCTCTCCAAGTGTGAGTTTATATTTGGAAAAAGACGAATGAGAGTCTCAGTGTCTAATTGAAGCAAGGATGAGTTAGGAGTGTCTGTTTGACTCAGTTAACAAATCAATCACAAGTCTGAGTTCTAAATATGAACTTGCCAGATATAGCATGATCGAATAGCATAAAAGGAGGAAGGCATTGAATTGATTCATTTGTTTTTGTGCACACAAGATTGTCAGACAATACAATAGAGCGCAACTTTTGTTTGAGAGCTTATATTGACAGGAGCACATCAAGGAGCAATCTATACCCAGATTTCTGACAAAGAGAGGATTTCCTTATGAAGTGCGCTAAGATTTAGGGAGAAATTCCTAAATAATAGGGGCTCAAATTTGCGCTAACATAGGATATTTCAAGCGATTTAAGAGCAAAGGCTACGTAAGGCAATGGGGGGTTGGGTCAGTATTCTTGCAAGAAGATTTTGAGTTATGTATTAGTAGAGAAAACAAACTCATTTTCTATTGAAACAATTTGCCTTGTAAAGAGATCAATTGCTCTATTTTCTATTGATAAATTCTACAGAAGCATAGGGTTTTCCCAGTTGGGTTCCCTAGGAAATTATTATGTCTTCTATGTGATTGTGTCTTTATCTTTGTGTTTAATTTTGTTGCTTCTATTGTTAAGAAATTATGTGTCTTGGTGAAAAGAATAGTTTCAAATTGCTCATTCAAGTCGCAAGTAGAATTTCAAGGAAATTCAACATGGTATTAGAGCAGAGATTAGTATAAATACCAACACCAAGTTAATCAATTAGGCTAGAGCATAGATCAATCAGGAAGGCTTGCATTAGAGTTTCGAAGAGAAGATTTTTTTAACAGGCGGTTTTTGATGAGTCGAAGAAAAATAAAAATAAAAATAAATATTTAAAAAAGAAAAATCGATTAAAAAAAAACAACACAAGGGGCCCAATTTTTTTTTAGGACGAAGAAAAATCAAAAATCAAAAAAGGGTGGTGGCCAACAGCGAGGCAACCAGCCGTCGAGCAGTCACTGCCAGGCAACAAACAGTCAGCTAACCAACCGGCACAACGGCGATTGCAACACCGTGAAATTCGTGCAAAGGGATTCAACGAAGAAGGGTTGTAAAGGAGGCAATTGTGGATCAAGGAGAATGGGTAGTTGGGATCGCGAAAGAGACATAGCAAACAACAAGAAGTTCAACTCGAGGGACGGCTCAACAAGACGCGAAGGAGGATCAGGCACAACTGCCATTCAACGAAGGAGTTGTTGTGTGCAGTGGATGTGGTCAAGGGAAAATGCTTTGGACAACAATCAATGCCAACAAATTAAACCTGAGCGAGCAGACAGGTCATTTGCTAAGATTACAGTCGTTGGCTAGAGGTTACAACCCCCTCTGCATAGGAATAGCCATCTTGCAAGGCTCGCAAAGGTAGCAAGACATCAAGTTCTGGTGGCTCATACCAGTCTCAGTTCGATGTCAAGGATCAACTATTAAGCACTAAGTGAATCAACGGCAGTAAAGGGGGTTGACCACAAGACCTCAACTGCTAAGAGGTTGGACAAAGCACGGGAGAGTGGTTGTGTAGCAGTTGTCCAGGCATTGTCGAGAGCATAGTAGAGCCTGGTGGTGTGGTAAGTTGAACCACAATCTGTAAAAGCACGTGTACGGAGGACAACCATAGTTAGAAACAATGTTGCCAGAGGGTGGCGATAACAAGACTGCATAGGAGGTAAATCACAGACAGAGCGCACAGCTCGGGCTGGGAACAAATGATGGGGTTGTGACATTGTAGTAGAGAAGCCGAGAGCACAAGGGCAATGGTAGATTCATGGGCAATGAGCAACGATTTTCAAACAGTATGCAGAAAATCCAGGCAACAATTTTGAGCAACAGACAACAAGCCCGTGCAGAGGGCTAAATAGCCATGCAGTATGCTCAAGAGAAAAAGGAACCTAGGAGCATGGTTGGAAGGAACAGGTCTTCGGATCAGATTTCGCAGCAAGAAGTAGGGAAGCCTTCTAGTTCAGAGGGAGCAGCAAAGAATGTGGTAGTGTTGGAGACAGATCCAGTTGGATGAGGCTCTTCCAGAAGCACCTTTCTCGCTAAGAGGGAGTGTTGAAACGTGTAGCAAAGGTCTTCTTCTTGACTTGTGCCTTAGTCAAGAGAGACCTAAAGTTGTTTTCCTTTTGTCAAGTACGAGTTCTTGGAAAAGGACGAGTCAGTTTGTTTGTGCGCTAGTTGGAGGCTCAGTTATGTAGCTCTCCAAGTGCGAGTTTATATTTGGAAAGAGACGAGTGAGAGTCTCAGTGTCTAATTGAGGCAAGTACGAGTTAGGGAAGTCAGATAGACTCAATTTAGAAATCAATCACAAGTCTCAAGTTCTACATATGCACTTGCCAGATATATAGCAAGTACGAGTTAGGGAAGTCAGTTTGACTCAATTTAGAAATCAATCACAAGTCTCAAGTTCTACATATGCACTTGCCAGATATATAGCATGATCGAATAGCATAAAAGGAGAATGAAGGCACTGAATTGATTCATTTGTTTTTGTGTGCACGAGTTTTATGTGAGAGCTTGTTGTGGGAAGAGTGTATCAAGGAGCAGCCTATACACAAATTTTTGACACACACAGAATTTCCTTGTGAAATGCGCTAGGATTTAGAGGGAAATTCCTAAATAATAGGGGCTCAGATCTGCGTCAGGAAATAGGAGATTTCCAAAGAGAGAAGAGCAGAGGCTGCACAAGGAAATAGGGGGCTGGGTCAGTATTCTTGCAGGGAGGTTTCGAGCTATGTATTAGCAGAGAGAACAGTCATGTTTTCTGTTGAAACAGTTTGCCTTGTAAAGAGATCAATTGCTCTATTTTATGTCAATAAAATTCTACAGGGGCAAAGGGTTTTCCCAGTTGGGTTCCCTAGAAAATTATTGTGTCTTATGTGTAGTTGTGTCTTTATCTCTGTGTTTAATTCTGCTGCTTCTATTGTTGAGAAATTTTGTGTCTTGGTGAAAAGACAAGTAGTTTCGGATTGTTCATTCAAGCAGCAAGCAGAATTTCAAGGAAATTCAACAAACTTGTAGTAATATTGCCTTGATGGCCCATGGGAATGTGGTCTAGCAGCAAGCAGCAAGGTGATTGGGCTTGTATTAACAAGTAGACCCTGGTTCAAAACTCTCTCAAGTGGGTGTGAATAAAGCCAGGTGCAAGTCCTGAGTGACTTCAATGGCATAAATACTACCCTCATAGTGCAGCAGCTTGACCGAAGAGACTATAAAAAGCATTTCTTGAATATATATAAGGTCAGTACTATTATTAAAGTTCAACATCAAGTGTTACTAATTGAAATGGCTTAAACAGGACATGGGAATTTCAAGTTTGTAAAACCATAATTGTTTGAAAAATAAAACAAGAAATCAGATTTGTCTCTTTTGTCCTGCACTAATTGTACCAAACAATTGATTAAAATTGTCTGCTGTTAGAAGGGAACATACTAAAACTGCTAAAAATGATCCCAGTCATTACTATTCTAATAAAATTATATAACTACAGGTCAAACTTCTGTCTACAATGTCCGTGGTAAAGTGTTTAAGTAGTTCGGGAGCTACTGGGAACCAATACATTACTTGACAATTAGGTGTCAACGACAACCTAGGTCAGGCATAGCCAATTAGTTTTTGCTAATGCTCCATCCTCCCTTAAAAGTAAATTGCTTGAATATGACAATTATTTCAAAGAACAAGAGACAAGTTTGCTTGCCAGAATTCTTAAAAATCATACCATAGTGTTATGAATTTGTCGTCTTGGCAATCCAAAGCATACCATGTAATTTTCCAACATTCTGAACTGTGTACAATGAGGCCAACAGCAGTGAGGATTTTACTCTCCAAATTTTACATTTGCCCACTCAAACACTAAAAACTTGAACAGCAGAATTTTATAAAGGCTTTAGAAAAATAGGTTAAAAAAGCAATATGAATGTTAACAGATGTGTACATGCAGGGCAGCATGAGGGATACCAACAGAGCCAAGACAAAGTAGATGTGTTTTGATGGTATATATACCAATCAGTATATGATGTATATAGCATCTAGGAATTCCAATTGGTATATGACGTACATAGCATCAGGAAATTATCAAATTTGTAGGAACACTCTTAGAGTCTACCGTACATATTCTAAAATTATTGAATATATATGGTTTTATAAATATAGCTTAAGCTCAGAAAACTGAGATACTTGGGCCAGATAGACATTAAAATAAGTTAAGCCATCTTCCATCAATGTTCCAGCTCCATGCACACATTTGTCATCTGTTCATTTCTAGCTTTTCCTTATTGTTAGACTCTTAGGATGCGATATAATTGCTATCTTCCGGGAACTCAAAAAGGTAGAAGCCTTTCTGAATGTGATGTTCGTAGTTGTTTGATTGCATGAATATCTTGTTGCCATTGCTAGTTGTTTACTTACATGAATATCATGTTGGAGAAAGTAATTTGGCAGATATCATTACCCCCCACTCCCACTTCCCTCTGTCTAGGGCATGTGTTTCACTTCACTTACCAAAAAGCAGAAAGAGCTAAGGTAAAGAGAGGCTTCTTCAGTTAAACATTTTAAAAGTGGCATGGAATCACAATTACCTTGTCCACAAAAATGAACATAGTCTACCTTCACCCTCATCAAAATTTACATAAAAATTTGCAAGATGTATATATGAACCTGCAGTCCCAGATTAAAAGAGACGTAACCTTAAAACTCTTTGTAAGTGATGACCTTCCTATGATCTATTCCATGTTTAGATTTGCAACATATAAAAAAAATGTTCCAACAGCTACATGTAAAGTAAATGTTGAACATCAGAAAACATCCTACACCATCTCTATATGCATCATTCTCTTTTTGTGCAAAGGCATATATTGTCATGTAATCCAATTATATAGAAAAGCCTGTTCAAATGTGCTATTTATTAGTTCACTGGCTCCAATGGAGATTTTTTTAGTGATTTCCTTGAAAACTTCCTTTCGAAGATTAAAAAAGCCAAAATCATAAAAAGCAGAATGCATAATGAAAAATGACAGTTATAAAACTGAATGAAACTCAAACAGGCAAAAAATATCAGTAGACCTGCAATTAATGGCAAAGGAAACATTCAGATTTAATCTCTAGGAGCGGGAGCCTTTTTTGCAGCCTCAGCAGCTGCTTTTTCTGCTTCAACCTCAGCTACAATAGCCTCAACCTCAGATTCCTCAAGCTGCCGCAACCCCTTATCGCGTGTCATCACAGCAATCTCAATGTTGTTTCCTTTACTTTCAACAACCTGAACAACAGCACAAATAAGAATTAAAAATTAATACTAAAGTATTAGAATGGACTTGAAGATTACTTGTGAGGCTAATGCCACCATAGGATTGTCCCTACAACTTACTGTAAGAACTTCATGTCTTTAAAAGCTAAGCCCTCTTATCTTATAATGCATCTAGAAAGTTTGAATAATAAAAATCAATATTAAAGAGGGACGGAATATTTCTAATCTAGGACAGAATATCAAACAGGAACATAATATTTCTGCAAGTGTGACAATGTGAGTTCCAGAAGGTGACTATTTCCTGGAAACTCACATGTTTACCTCCAAAAGGGGAGGCTTTCATATTGCTTTGGGTGCAGAATGGTAGAAAACATTGAGCCTCATTACCATGGATTTCTGGAGTTAAACATGAACTTCAAAAATGACAGGCATTGCTGCACTCTCAAAGGTTTATCCACTAGCTTCAAATGTCCCTACAACTTACTGTAAGAACTTCAAGTCTTTAAAAGATAAGCCCTCTTATCTTATAATGCATCTAGAAAGTCTGAATAATAAAAATCAATATTAAACAGGGACAGAATATTTCTAATCTAGGACAGAATATCAAACAGGGACATAATATTTCTGCAAGTGTGACAATGTGAGTTCCAGAAGGTGACCATCTCTTGGAAACTCACATGTTTACCTTCAAAATGGAAGGCTTTCATATTTCTTTGGGTGCAGAATGGTTGAAAACATTAAGGCTCATTACCATGGATTTCCTGGAGTTAAACATGAACTTCAAAAATGACAGGCATTGCTGCACTCTCAAAAGTTTATCCACTAGCTTAAGAAGGATGATCAGGCATTATTGCACAATTCAATGTCATTCAAGTCCTGGAGGATGCTTCCCAGTCAATTCATCCTGACCTGGAGGTAATTTTTACTACCACCCTCATATGGCGAGCACGAACATAGCATGTGACTGATTCCAAGTAGCCTACCACCCAATATGCATTTGCACTGTCATCCTTTTGTGCAAAGAAATGAGATGGAGAAGATCATCTGGGAATTGTTGGAATAGGTGTGATCCATCCTGCTACCAACCCCTACTCTCCACTTCTCATGGTTTTAAATAAAGAAGGCACTTGGCACATGTGTCCCAACATTCATAGTCTTAACGAATTGACAGTCAAAGATAAATTTCCCATTCTGATCATTAACAACCTCTTGCATGAGCTAATCTGTAGTGTCCCTAGGTAATTTTGCCCTTAAAGTTTTAGAGTTAACTAGGTTTTTTCCAATAAATGAGAAAAGATTATGTAACAGCAAATCACATTCATACAACAGTAGGTATCCTTCTATGTATGCACAAACATAAGGATTTCCAGAGCAAAATGATTCTTCAATCAAATCACAAAAACTTAGGGCTGACTGCCCAATGAACAGTTACTGTATCCAACCAATAATCCACCAGTGTAGCAATGTCAACAACTTAGTAAACGAGCATTCAACTGTAACTCGTGCTAGTACTAATTTAATACAACTGTTACTACACTAATCAGCTCACTGTCTTCCTTGCTGCCACCAAACTTATTTGTTGTTAAGGGAAAGGCTTGTAGTAACCCTGACCAATTTCCACATTCACAACTGTCCCTTTTCTGTGCCCGTGCTAATCTGTGATAGTCTTGCTGTTCCACTGGGCCCAACTTTCCTGCCACAAAGACCTGAATCTCCTGCTATCCTTCAATGACACCTCTATATTTAAATTACTATTTACTGCTGTCTTCTATTGCAGCTTCAACTGCTCCTACTGATCATGAACCATTGTTTCCCTAGTTCTTCCTTTGTTGCCTGGGAGTAACCCGCAATCCAACAGACTCAGCTCAATTCCTCTGTATGCTAGGCACAGGACGCCGATTTAGTTTGATGTGCCGGCCAGGTTACCTCTGCGGATCTGCTGTTGACTCAGGAAAATACGGCTGTTAACATTGTACCAGCCTGCAGCCTGCAGCCTGCAGCCTGCAACCTCCACAAGAATCTCAAATGCCTCACTGCTACAGAATCCACTCACTGTGTCTCAAAAATCTTGGCATCCGCTTCAGGGGCAGATATAATCTTATGCTGGCTTGAGACATTATTTGTAGATCAATATAACGACAGAAACTTCTCCCTTGCTAACCAGGATAGAACCGAGCTGCTCCAAGTAAATATGGTGTACCAGAACAGAGAAAAAGGGGACGTCCAGATAGGGTGGGATCAGCTACACCGAAACTAGACAAAAAATTAGATAAGGTGGGATCACCTCCACCGATGCTAATCAAGAAGAAGGGATATTAAACCCTCAGAGCCTCACTCAAAAGACAGATATCAAATTCAAATTTATCATAAAAATGGGATTCCAATTCTCCTTTATTTAGAGATTCCCTCATGGGGTTTTCTCAAATGAGAGAGGTTGCAAGTGCCACCCACAATTTGGGCTTTTCACCCCAATAGACCCAAAATTTACCCAATGTTGCCCCAAACATTGGATAATTTGGTTTTCCCCTTTATCAAGACTATAGCCTACAGGGTTGGATAGGCTACTTCTTCCTCCCGTAGACAATTAATCCATAGGGGACATTACATAAATGAAGCCCAATTCTTCACTAAACTTGATATCCATTTGGGTTCTCACCAAATTATGAAGGAAGCAAATATTCCTAAAACTACTTTCGGCACACATGAAGGCATTACAAGTCCCTAGTGATGCCTTTTGGTCTTAGCAAATGCACCACCCACTTTCCAGAGCCTCATCAACAAAATCTTTCAAGTGCTTTTGCACCATTTTATCCTTGTCTTCTTTGATGATATCTTGATCTACAACAAAGATTAGGTGACACATGTGGCACACGTGGATCATTCCTTACAAATCCTTCGGACTCATCAATTGTTCTTCAAATGTTCCAGAAATCAAGCCAACAAATAAAAAATGTTCCAAATAGGTTTTTAGTGCATCAAAAGTGGAATATGTAAGTCACACTGTCAATCGAGAAGAGCACATGTTCATCCTAAGAAAATTGAAGCAATGAAAGACTGGCCATATCTAAAGACTCTCAAAAGTTTGTGTGGATTTTGTAATAAACAATAGTTTGTATACTCAAAAATATCCAACTTAAAATGAACGATAGTTTAAACCATAGTATTCAAAACCGGCTGGGTCAAACCAGTTGGTTCATTAGCCTCCGTGACAAAACCGGCCAATAAACCCAGTTCGTCCCCTTGCAGGCCTAGTGTTTGCATCAAACAGGTCATAAACTGACCGGTTTATGACGAAACCAGTTGGTTTTTCCATAAACTGGTTGGTTCATTACCAACGCGGCCACAAACCCCATGCGCAGTGATTTTGGGCATGCATGAGCGGTTTTGAGGGAAACTAGGGGTTGTTTCCCTCCAAAAACAGACCCTCCAAGCCTTTAAAAGCATGCCTCCCCTCTCATTTGACTCACACATCTCAACCCTAGCAATGTTGGCAATCAATGGTAATGTTAAATTCTTAAAGTACAAGAAAGTTTTAACATTACCATGAAATGACTCGAGATGTTTGAGAGTGGTTTCGACCTCATTGGATTCCATATGAAGAAACTAGAATTTTAGATCTCACTCAAAATCCAACAGACTTAATGGTTTTCAAGATTTTAAGATTTGGGGGATTGCAATAATTCCATTTGATTCTATCATGTGTGAGGGTATGAGAGTGGCATTTGATCAAGAGCATGAAGCCCTTTAAGTACCTTATTGTCGATAGCATTGATTGTTAAACTTCGTTGATGTAGGTGGTTTTGATGTTGATTTTTGTGTAGCTTGGGAGGTACTACCTAGTGTTCGAGGTTTGGACGGCAAAGCGCCACAAGAGTCACTTGTGGGCTTGGAACCCAAGCATGGGGTTTTGCACCCATCGGGATTTGGGCCAAAACCATGATGAATTTGAGCATGAGAAAATTTGAGGTGATAGAGCTTGGTGTGGCGATTCCAACGCTTCGAAAATCACTCAAATCGAAGCTCTAGAACTTGAGTCATGAATTTTTGAAGATGTCATTAGTATTTGGACAGTCAAGTCATGTAGTCTTGAGGAGAATTCATCCAATAGACATGACCCTTCATGAATTCGCGGAGCCATCATGTTTGTGTATAAATATAAGGTGTGTGAGATCATTATTGATCCATTCAAGTGAGCAACACATCAAGGAAACCTCTAACATTAGTGCGGATTTGAGGCGGACTAGCAAGGAAGCAAGGATGACAATCTATGGAGGATCCTTTCACTATTTTGATGTGGAGTTCCTATGGAGATAGGCCGCAGGTGACTAAGGTCTGAAGGCAGACGGAAAGCAGGCCTAAAAAACAAGTTATGGACAGGCTTGGATGAGGGTTCCCTTGCTAAGCTAGGCCGCAAGCATAAGGAGAGGTAATGGTTGTTCTGTGTATATAAAATTGTGTGTTTAGTATCTGTTATGGGCCGTAGAGGGAGCTATATCTACAGCAAGTTGTGGGGGATTGTTCTGTAGGCTGAGAGGTCTGGGGCAACTCCTCTTCCCTAGCCACAACCTCTCCAAGCTTAGCGCAGGTGGAACAGTGGTACTAATCCTTGCTAGAAGTCAGATTCCAAAGTTGTGGGTAATCCGTGAGTTGTAAAGGGCCTTGTGGAGGTACCCAAGGTCTATGACGATGCAAAAAAAGGATTGGTAAGGACAACGAAGTAAGGCAACAAATATAGTAGGGAAACACAGTGGTTGCACAGTGGTTTATGGTTGTTGTTGTGTGCCCTAACCATTCCTACACATGCACAAATCCCAAGGACAAGAGCAAACCAGCAGTATGTTGGAGGATGTGCTCTCTTGTTGATGAGAGTTTGCTAAGAGGATGGTGTCCTGGGAGAGGACTAGATGAAGGAGTTTGTTGGCAGCCAAGTGGAGGGTCTCCTAGGTGTGAGGATGCCCTAGCCAGAGGCAGATGCTACAGCAAGTATTGGACACTCGTGGACTATTGGAGGGCAGCGTGAGGGTGGACCAAGTGTGGACGTGATTGGGCATTTATGGTTTGCTGGAGGACAGTGTGATAGTGTCCAAGTTGGAGCTCGGTGTGCAACACCTTGATGGACAAAGGCAGTTGCTAGAGTGGCAGTTGTTGAGCTCAAGGGTTTGATCAACCAAGAGCAGTTTTGAGTAGCCCGAGACTTGTGTGTAGAGAAGGACTTCTATAGCAGATGATGGCTAGTCCACTAGCTCGTGTTCATTGTGGGAGATGGACATCTTGCAGTGATAGGTGGCAACCCTCCGTGCCCTATGTTGGTCTTCATCGGAGCAGCACAAAAAGACCATAGTGGGTTGAAGTCCTTGAGTAGCTGAGAAGCAGCAATGGACAAATTGAGAATAGTTCACAAGTGGAGTTGTGAACAATTCGATAGGAGTCTCTCTGTGTTGTGCCCTTGATGGACTAAGCCACAACTAGAGAGCAAATTGACAGTCGAGGTTCAATGGCCAGATGGACTTGGAGCATTGATAGAGGCAAGAGCTGCAGATCGAGTGTCGAAAGACCGAGCAAGTACAGGGTACGACCAAGAGGAGCTAGGAGAGTCGACTGCATCAGCCAGATGGTCAAAGTATCTTGTTGAGGGCAGATTGGTCGTCGATGTACTGACACCAAGCCCCAGTTTGTATCTTGTACTAGTGGATGATTGAGGGCCGTTATCCCTAGTACGGGAGCCCTAGACTGTTGTATTATATGTTGTTTAATATAATGACGTTGGGTTGAAAAATGTAAAAAGTTGTCTATATTCTGAGCATGTGTGATTTATTGTTGTTTATATTCCATTGTGCAAAGTAGTAACATTGAGATTTTTGGTTTGGTAGCATCAAAGATTTTAAGATTCTATCCTAGACCCAAGATCGTGGAAATTCAGCAATTGATTATTGAACTCCTCTCCCATGGCCTTAACAAAAATGTACCCTTCACTCAAACTAAAATCATTGGTTTGGCATGTTAAAAATTTTTAATTTCTACCATATTATAAGGTTGAGCAATCCAATTCTAAAGACTGAGCGAGATGATGTTTTTATAGCTCTTGTTGATGATCCCATTTCTAGTGTTGTTGAATCAATGATGAGTTTCACGAGTGATCATGTTAATCAGTAATTTGTAGTTTTAGTATCTAGTTTTGTTGCTACTACTACTACTGAGGTTGTAGAGCGATCAAAAGAGTCCAAAGACTCTAAGCCAGATGATGTTTATGCAATTCATGTACATGATCCCATGTCTAGTAGTGGTGATGAGTTTGATCAAGATGAGGAGATATAATGTTGATCACTGATATGTAGACTTGTAGCAGGCCAATGGCCACATGGATTGTAGCCTTGTTTTTTAACTCTAGAGGCCATCTAGAGCCTCACTGATTATGTTTTTTGTTGTTGATATGTATTGCACTCGGTAAAGGTGAATGGTTCATTGAGATCCGACCAGTCCAGTTTTTTCAATTCCGATCCATAAAACAGTTTAACAGGTGGACTGGTCTGATCACCGGTTCTAGTTTTGAATACTATGGTTCAAACCCATATAGGATAATATATAATGAATGAATGAGATGATTTATACAATGAACCCTATGACGGTACATTTATATGCATTGACTAGTCACAAAGGTGAAGTGTTGTTTGTTAGCATATAATTATTATTATTATGTATTTTATAATCATTACATTACCTCTCCCTTCAAAATGATTTGTCCTCAAAGCATAAAAGGGTTATGTGTCTTTGTTCTTGCTTCTAATTCTTTCACATGATACGTTATTCTTGATGTTTCCATAGTCAAAGAAATGAGGCAATACAATCTTTAAAGCATTGAACACAAATGGTGTATTGTTGAAGGATCATTCCGCTGTAGAATATTTTTTGGAATTGTATGTTTATAGCATTGTTGGATAAAACTTTTAGTAATTTGATTCCAAATATCACTTTTGTTTTGAGGCCAAATTTCACTAGAATTGATCTTCTTTGTAATATAGGTCAAATATTGCCTTTGTTCAAAGTGATGTTGACACAATGTTTGGTTAAAGTGTGAACTCTTGTAATTAGGATATCAATAATGTTTCCTTGTAACATGATCTTTCCTTATCATATTTTTAGAGCTTTCTTTATTCACCTTTGGAAGAACTACGAAAGTTTGTGCAAAACCATGGGGTACAATTGTAGTGCCCCTCACCACCTTGCTCAAGAAAAATGCCTTTGAATGGAATGACATTGCAAAACAAGCCTTTTCAAGTCCTAGCCATGTCAAAATTTTATAATACTTCATCTTGGAATGTGATGCATTTGGAAAAGGTAATAGAGCAGTGTTAATACACGAGAAGCCCATTCGCATTCAACAAGAACACCAGATGATTGCCAACCAACTAATGTGGTTGAACCACATTAGTTGGTTCGAAACGTCGACCTAATCCTAATGATGTGATTAATCCGAAAGACATTTTATCTACATTATGGATCACAAAAGTCTTAAATCTAACAGTAAACAATTGTGTGATAAAAACCTAGGAAACTCAACCTATGAAAAGGGAAAGACAGTTGTTCTTCGTGCAATTGATATGTGGTATTCTTACATAATTGAGCATTGTTTCCTTATTAATATAGACCATTGCATTTTGAAATATTTCTTGGAACAAAGGTTTCTTCACTAAAGCAATAAAAGTGGGTCAACAAAATGTTAGGCTGCGATTATGAGATCATTTACAATAAAGGAAAGGAGAAAATGGTGGCCAATTATTTAACTCAGTAGTATGAGGAAGGCTTTCTATTTGCTTTCTCATTACTAGCACCAAATCAAATGTAGGAGATATATCGGGAATGGTTGGTTGATGCCAAGATCATTCAACTTATCCAACAATAATAGGCAAATAAAAAAACACATTAAGGGCTACACTTAGCATAACAATATATAGGTGTTTCTTTGGTACAAAATTGTTAAATTTAGACAACCATGGTATGTTCTATGCTTAAATGCAGTTTACTTCAATCTTCTTTAAGGCCCAATTCAGATTAGCAATCACATAAACTTGAAAGTAAAATGTTGATAGAACATAATAATAGATCAACAGAAGACAAGCCAAATAATATATCAGAATTTGTAATTCTTCTTGTCCAGCAAATAGAGAGATAAATGTTTGTTACAACACTCCAGGATGCCCTAGCCAGCAAAGTATTGAGTTGGCCAAACCAACTTCTCCAACAACCAAATCAGCCTTTCTCCAAGTGTCACACACACCCTTCAAAGACAGCTCCAAAAAGTCAATGCAAGTCAACAACAAATGGTCAACGCAAAAGTCAAGGATACAGTGAAAGTCAACATCCAGACTCGATTTTCGTGCCCTCCAATGGGGCCTTGAGAAATCAGAATTTCTTTGCTAAAATCAAAGTCAACGCTGGTCAACGTTGTCTAGAAAGCCCTAAAACAATCCAAAAATTTCAGCAACTTCTTCAAGTTCAGATTCACACGTGTGAGGGATGGAAGCCTCTCCTAGGTTGTATGAACCAATCAGATCACAAGCAGAGTGTGTGATGAGATGATGATGAAATGAGCATCATCTCTCTCTTATTTATATCCATCAGTGAGGGTGTGTGACACAACTGTTGGGGCTTGTGAGCCTACATTACAAATCTGGCCGACCTTGTCAATTTGCACATGTGCAAAAAATAAAATCAAAATATAAGTTTTGCTCATCCAAACAAGATGATCTTTAGATCAATCTTGCACCTCTCCAAAAGAGGAATCCAAAAAAAATACAATCATCATCATATGAGCAGTGCAACGTGGAGTTTGGACCTAGTTGCCCAAAATTAACGCTCCCTCTCAACTAGGGAGAACTCTATCTATCCACCCATGCCATCCTGTCATCAATACCATCGTGTACTATCATCATCATCATCATCCTGCAATATTGTGTCATCCTGTTGTAACATGCTTTGTCGACTCAAAGGGAAAACAAACGAGAGTGAGTCACAAAGACATCACACTCCGCTAACCCGAAGTCTGCTTAGAGGATAAAACCTCAATTGGACTCAAGAGAGTCACATACTAACCCGAAGTTAGTTTACTGACCCGAAGTCAGTTTAGAAGTAAGAACCTCATCAGACTTGATCCCAGATCAAGGTGTTGGACACATCCCATCCTAGACATAGAGAGTACGGCAATCTTTGATGCGTCCATCGGTCTTTCTATTAGTCTCTATACACATTTCCCACCTCGTTGGCCAAATGAGAGGTACTTACTATGAGTCAGAAACTCCATGGATAGGATGCATGCGGGGCATAGATAAAAGAGAGGATGAACCAGCTCAACATCATGACGGTGGGACAGAAGCACAACAAGGTTGGGCAAGCCTAGCCCCGTGTGTGCTTATAGCTCCAAGAAGTTATCCCCAAGCCCCCTGGAGCTCTTCGAGCTCATTGTCCAACTCAAGCAGGACCCTCACAACAGGGTCTTTCCACGATTCCAAGCATCTCACGGAAGGTTAAGAATTTAACCTTCCCCAGGGGCTTCGTGAGAATATCTGCGACTTGCTCATCAGTCCTAATGTGATCGAGCCTTACGGCACCTCGTTGTACCATATCCCGGATAAAGTGGTACCTAATATCAATATGCTTGGATCAATCATGGAACACGGGATTCTCTAAAAGACGAATCCCACTCAGGTTATAACAAAGGATAATAGTGGTATCTAGCACATGTCCAAACAGCTCACTGAAGAGCTTTCTCAACCAAACAGCTTCACAACAAGCCATACCCGCTATAATGTACTCAGCCTTAGCGGTGCTCCAAGCAATCGATTTATGCTTCCTTCTCATCCAAGATATTGAAGTAGAACCCAAGGTGAAGCAACATCCTGATGTGCTCTTACGATGCACCACAATGCTAGCCCAATCAGCATCGATATATCCATGGAGTCTCAAACTCTCGGTAGTGTATCTCAGCCCATGGTTGATTGTGCCCCGAAGATGTCTCAATAGATTCTTGGCAACAATCCAGTAAATGTGATGACGCTCAACCATATGTTGACTCAAAGTGTTCACTACAAAACATACGCTTGGACAGGAGTTCACTAAGAACATCAGGGCCCCTGTGAGTTGTCAATACTCGATGGGATTTCCCAGCTCGGGCCTAGCAACACTTCCACACAAATTCTTAAAGTTGAGTTCCATTGGTGTCGACACAGACTTACAGTACACCATTCCAAACCTCTCCAACAGCTTCACAATATATCTTCCTTAAGACAAGAAAATCTCACCTGGTTTTTGCCAGATCTCCACGCCTAGGAAAAAGTGCATTAGTCCTAGGTCCTTCATTTCGAACTCAGAAACTAGCTCCCCCTTACATTGATGAATGAGAGGGTCAGCACCTGTCAGGAAGAGATCGTCCACATAGAGAACCAGAATGAGAGGCGTTTCTTTATCAACCTTAAAATAAAGGTTTGGATCAGCATCACTTCGAGTGAAGCCCAGCTTCATCAAGTAGTTATCGATCCTTTTATACCAAGCCCTCGGGGCTTGCTTCAACCCATTGAGGGCTTTCTTCAACCTGCATACATATGAGTCTCTAACTTGGACTTCTAACCCCAGAGGTTGCTCCACATAAACATATTCCTTGATTGAACCATGTTGAAAGGCGGTCTTCTCATCCATCTGATGGAGACTCCATCCTTAAATTGTAGCAAGGGCAATGATAGATCGGATGGTGGTATAGCAGGCAACAGGTGCGAATATATCATCATAATCTATGCCTTCTTTTTTAGAGAAGCCTCTGGCAACAAATCTTTCCTTGTACTTTTCAGCACTTCCATTGGCTCCATGCTTGATCTTGAAGAGCCATTTCGAGGTGACAACAGATTTTTCCTCCGGTCTCGAGACCACTTCCCAAACATCATTCTTCATAATGGACTCATATTCTTCATGCATAGCATCCTTCCAAACTTGATGCTTTACAGCTTCTTCAAATGATCCAAGCTCAAATTGTACAATTGTACTCATGACTGCTAGGTACCCATGGTACCTATTTGGCTTCTTACTTTCACGGAATGTCCCCCTTGGGCAATATGTCTCTTGGCATCTTCGAGAGTGTCCCTAAGCCATGACAGCCTCCTTTTATTTGAAGGAAGTGGATCAATAGGATCCATTGGTCATTTAACATCAGGAATAGGTTCATCCTTCGATTCTTCCTGCCTTCCAGCTTCTTCTTCTTCTTCTTCTTTGTCTTCCTTTGAACTAGGAAGATTTCTTACTTTCTTGAGGGCAACATCTTCATCGAAGGTGACATCGTGGCATATCTCCACTTCTCTTTGACCAAGCACTTAGGTTCTATATGCCTTCGAGGTTTCACTGTAGCCCACAAACATTCCCTTCTTCCCAAAAGCATCCAACTTCCTTCTCTTTTCTTTCAGCACATGAAAATAAACAGGACTTCCAAAAACTCTAAGGTGGGAGACATCAGGCTTCTTACCAAAGAAGACTTCCTCAGGAGTTTTGGAGTCCAAAGCAGAATGTGGGCACCTAATTGAAACATACATAAAAGTGTTTGCAGTTTCTCCCCATAGAAACTTCGAAAGACCTTGTTCATATAGCATGGCACGAGCAGCTTCCACAATGGTTTTATTCTTTCTTTCAGCGACACCATTTTGCTCAGGAGTATACACAGTTGTGGTCTCCCTCTTAATGCCAGCTACCCTGCAAAAGTCATTGAATTCGTTTGACTCATACTCGGTTCCATTATCGGTCCTCACAATTTTGATTTTCTTCCCAGTTTGATTTTCAACCAAGGCCTTGAAGATACAAAACCATTTGAATGCTTCATCCTTCTTCAAGAAATATATCCAAGTCTTGCGGGAGAAGTCATCTATAAAAGTCATGCAATAGGAACATCCTCCCAAGGATGTTACGAGCAACATAACAAATAGATCAAAATGTATCAATTGCAAGATATCTGATTATTTGTGACACTTGAGGGGAATGGTGCCCTTGTATGCTTCCCTTCAGCACAACCCTGACATATACCTTCATGATCATCTTTAAACTCGGGCATCCCTGTCACCACCTTCCTTGCTTTGGGAAGGGCTTTGTAATGAAGGTGTGCAAACCTCCGGTGCCATAGCTCGATTTGAAGAGCTATATAACATGACATGTCCCCCAACGAACTTCCTCCAACCTGATAAAGTGTATCAACTCTAAAACCAATAGTAAGCGCTTCTTTGAAGTTCTTCTTCCAAATGCGTACCTTTCCATCAATGAATGCCACCTTGAATCCTTTGTCTTCCATTGTCGAAATGGACACAAGGTTCTTTTTCAAATCAGGTACGTACAACAAATCTTGTAAGCGAAGGACTTGTCCTTGAGATAGATGAAGGGTCACAATCCCTGTCTCTTTCACGGGATAGGCGGCATTGTCTCCAAGGATAATTTCTAAATTAGTATCCTTCTCAATTAGATCAGAGAGGACTTCTTTATATCCAATGAGGTGCCTTGAAGCACCACTATCAATCAACCATACATCCAGGGTGTCGGGAGGAGATGCAACAGAGACGGCAGATACAAGAATATATTCATTTTTCATTTTTCTTATTATCATCAACATTAGACTCATCATACCTGGAATTTTTCGACCTCTAATAAGGTTGGCCATTTCCATTTCAATCAGAGGGAGCCTTCCTCTTTCCTTTGAACCTGTTGTTCCTTTGATTGCCATCCCCCGTGAAGTTGTTGTTGTCATCATCCCTAGGAGAGTCCCTTCTATTGGGGCACTCTCTTGCATAGTGACCAAGCTTGTTACAAGTGTAACATCTTCCCTTTCTTCCTTTGGGCCCCGCTCTTCCATGGTTTTGATTTCTCGGACCACCATGGTTCTTCTTCTTTGCATGAGCGATAAAGGCAGGCAGTAGGGTCACCTCCATTCCCATTTGAGGGATGGTCTCTTTCCATCATTCTTGTCTCCTCTTGAGTGCATCTTGTCAACAATTCATCAAAATCAGGAATCACATTATTATTTAGAATAGTAGTGTTGAATACATACCATTCCCGAGGGAGTCCTCCAAGAGCAATGAGGACAAGCTCTCGATCAGCTACCTCTTCTCCTATGGCAAGGAGATCATTCCTGATTTTCGTGAGCCTCGTAAAATATGAGTCGATGGATTCGTCTTTGCCCTTCTTGATATTCTTCAACTTGTTCTTAAAGAAAAGAACATGATTAGCATTGCTAGCCCTGAACATGCTAACCAACTTATCAACATCTCTTTTGATGTGCCCAGCTCGGAGATATAAGCAACCAAGTGCTTATGTATAGAATCCCTGATAATCATCTTCCCCTTGACTTCCCCTCTTCTATATTTTGTCTTTGTGGCAGTCGGTGCATTTGATGGAGGCTCATGAATCTTCCCCTGCACATAATCCATGACATCTTGATCTTCTAATACCAAATCCAAAGACATCTTCCAAGCATGATAATCAGACTTATCAGTCAACTTATCATCAGTCTTGAAACCCTTGTAGGTTGAGGAGGCCATTGATCCTTGACAAGACTTCTTCTTCGATGGCTGCTTTTCAGTGTTCACACTATCTTGGGCCTTGTCTTCACCTTAGCTCTGATACCATGTTAAATTTAGACAACCATGGTATGTTCTATGCTTAAATGCAGTTTACTTCAATCTTCTTTAAGGCCCAATTCAGATTAGAATCACATAAACTTGAAAGTAAAATGCTATAAAAACATAATAATAGATCAATAGAAGACAAGCCAAATAATATATTAGAATTTGTAATTATTCTTGTTCAGTAAATAAAGAAATAAATGTTTGTTACAACACTCAATAGGATGCCCTAGCCAGCAAAGTCTTGAGTTGGCCAAACCAACTTCTCCAACAACCAAATCAACCTTTCTCCAAGTGTCACACACGGCCCTCAAAGACAACTCCAAAAAATCAACGCAAGTCAACAACAAATGGTCAACGCTACAGTCAACAGACAGCAATCAAAGTCAACGTCCAGCCTCAATTTTCGTGCCCTCCAATGTGGCCTCAAGAAATCGAAATTTCTGTGTTGAAATCGAAGTCAAAGCTCAAGTGTTGACCCAAAGTCAATGCTGGTCAACGTTGTCCAAAAAGCCCTAAAACAGTGCAAAAATTTCAACAGCTTCTTCAAGTTCAGATTCACACGTGTGAGGGATAGAAGCCTCTCCTAGGCTGTATGAACCAATCAAATCGCAAGTAGAGTCTGTGATGAGATGATGAAATGAGCATCATCTCTCTCCTATTTATATCCATCAGTGAGGGTGTGTGACACATCCGTTGGGGCTTGTGAGCCTACATTACAAATCTAGCCGACCTTGTCAATTTGCACATGTGTGGAAAATAAAATCAAAATATAAGTTCTGCTCATCCAAACAGATGATCTTTAGATCATTCTTGCACCTCTCTAAAAGAGGAATCCAACAAAAATACAATCATTATCATATGAGCAATGCAACATGGAGTTTGGACCTAGTTGCCTAAAAATAACAATAAAGGACAAAGGAGAAAATTGTGGCCAATTATTTAACTCAGTAGTATGAGGAGGAAGGCTTTCTATTTGCTTTCTCATTACTAGCACCAAATTGAATGTAGGAGGTATATCAGGAATGGTAGGTCGATGCCAAGATCATTCAACTTATCCAACAATTATAGGCAAACAAAAAAACACATTAAGGGCTACACTTAGCATAACGATGCATAACAATATATAGGTGTTTCTTTGGTACAAAATTCAACATGAAGATCAAGAGTGTTAGTTAAATTACATTTACCTACCACAGTGAACCATTTAGGTTTCAGAAAACCTATGAACAAATTAAGTGTTCACTGTTTTGGGATGGCAAGAAGAACAACATCCCCACCTTTATGGAAAAATGTGACACATGCGAAAGGAAAAAGGCTAAAACAATGAAGCATTTGAGAACATTGTAGATTTACCAATTCCTGCAACAATTTGGACTCTCATTTCCATGGATTTTACTGTGCATCTAACTAAACTTTAAAGTAAAATGATCATCATAATGGTTGTTGATTGTCTTTCCAAATCACTTTTGTGCCTTACAACACCCTTCAAGGAAACAATAGTTGCACAAGTCTTCATGGACAACATTTTTGAACTACAAGACATGCCTAATTCAATTGTGTCAAATCATGATCCTACATTCACCAACTATTTCTAGCAAGAGTTGTTCAATTTACAAGGAACCCAATTGAAAATGAGCATGAAATATCATCCCTAAATAGATGCTTAGATAAAAGTGGCCAAAAAGTGTTTAGAAACCTATTTGAGATCTTTTGCCTTAGAACAAGAAGCAGAGTGAGTTCAATGGATACTCCTTGCCAAATGATGGTACAAGACCACCTATAATTGTGCTACCAAAACGTCACCTTATAAGGTGGTCTCTAGAGAAAAACCTTCATCAATGGTCCTGTACTTACCAAGTGCATGCAAGGTTCAAGAGGTGGACAAAACAATAAACACACACATTGACATTCTTGGTATACTCAAGGACCAATTGGCATTAGCTCATAAGAGAATGACACAATAAGTTGATTGGCGATTCAGCATCACCTTGAACAAGGTGCTTAGGTGTTCCTTCATCTCCAACCATATAAGCAGACAATGCTCAAGGAAAAGAACCACCACAAGTTCGCACCTAAGTATTATGGATCGTATCCAATATTAACACATTGGACATGTTGATTCTTGGTATACTCAAGGACCAATTGGCATTAGCTCATAAGAGAATGACACAATAAGTTGATTGGCGATTCAGCATCACCTTGAACAAGGTGCTTAGGTGTTCCTTCATCTCCAACCATATAAGCAGACAATGCTCAAGGAAAAGAACCACCACAAGTTCGCACCTAAGTATTATGGATCGTATCCAATATTAACACATTGGACATGTTGATTAGAAGGTGGCTCTCCTAGTCCACCCCAAGATCCACAGAGTGTTTCATGTGTCGTGCTTGACGAAAGTGGAAGGGCCAAATTGCCACATTCAAACCTCCCCCGTAGAACCATATGAAGAGGGTTCTATTTGGTTGCAGCCAAAATGTACTTTTGACAAAGTTACATTTATCGTCTCAGTGAAGTTATTGCCACAGTGCAAAACATAACTTATCGATAATATTGGGAAACTTTAAAAAATACAAAAAATAATCATTGTTTTTCAATTTTTCAAACATTTAAAGCAACAACAACATCAAACAAACACATTTCTACATAAAAATGAAAATAAAACTAATATATAAGATGTCATTTAGTACATCACATATGGCTACTGAAATATGATATTTATCTTGAGTCATAAGTCCTAACAAGATACAAAATCACAAACAAAAATAAGCATATCTCATGAGACGAATCACAACAATGAAAACAGCATATTTTCCTTTGCTTGCTTGATGGAAAATGGTCACAATATCCTCAGAGCTCAATTGCCTAACTCACTTTTGCAAAATGTGGGTTAAAGACCAAGAATCCAGTTATAAGGTGATATTGACACAAAGTGTGATAATTTCCATGTTAACACAATAATTATTGAAATTATCGTGATATTTTCAAAAACAGATATTATTGTGGCTTTGATTTTTTCATGATATATCACGATAATAGTGATAAATAGTCAATTGGTGTAATAAAGTTTTAGACGAAACAAAGTGTTGTTTGCACCAATGCATTAACCAAAAGTATTCATCCAATGAAAGGATACACAGCCCAAAGATGCCAATAGAAACCATCCATAATCCTACAACAATGTCCACATCTCCAACATGGATGGCAACGTTGCTTTTGAAGGGAAAGGGCATGTTAGGATGCTTCCCGAAATCCCCTAGTTAAGGGAGTACATTGATACTTGACGTATGGTGGCCATCTTTATCAGATAAGGCCAACTAGATAGTTAGAGTGTGTAATCAATAATGTAAAGTGGCATCATTGAAGAAGATCCATGAGGTAGTTGATGTAACCTCATTAATAAAGGTCCACTAAATAGTTGTGGTTTGGGATAGAAACTAATTATAGTAATAGAAGCTATGCAATTGGATGCCATGTGATTAATTTGCATTGGAATTCTGCTCAATTGGAGGTATCCCCCTTGAAGAGGCAAAGTAAACATTGCTTCCTATTCAGAATGTCAGTAAATTTTTGCCTATTGCTACAGCTTCAATACTTTGATTCTCTTTTATTTGCTCTCTGCAGTTGCATTTCTGTCGTTGTTGCTCTGAGTTTTCTGTTTAGCTATCAAAGTACATCACAGTAACACAAAATAATGCCTCTCCCACAAGCAAGTCATCCTTTTACAACTTTTCTACCCTCCTGCTTTATTTATGTCTAGTCATCTTATGTTGTATACAGTGTACACTTTGAACACAATTGTACAAGCATTTCAATTCTCGAAGCCCTTACCTTACAAATGTACAAGCATTTCAATTCTCAAAGGCCTTAACTTACAAATGTACAAGCATTTCAATTCTCAAAGGCCTTACCTTACAAATGAACAAGCATTTCAATTCTCAAAGGCTTTACTGTACAAATGAACAAGCATTTCAATTCTCAAAGGCCTTACTGTACAAATGAACAAGCATTTCAATTCTCAAAGGCCTTACTGTACAAATGAACAAGCATTTCAATTCTCAAAGGCCTTACTGTACAAATGAACAAGCATTTCAATTCTCAAAGGCCTTACTGTACAATTGAACAAGCATTTCAATTCTCAAAGGTTACTGTACAATTGAACAAGCATTTCAATTCTCAAAGGTTACTGTACAAATGAACAAGCATTTCAATTCTCAAAGGCCTTACAGTACAAACGAACAAGCATTTCAATTCTCAAAGGCCTTACCATACAGCTAGTCCTAAAGTTTTCATCTCTGAGAAAAAGAATAAGTAAATTCTCACTTAAAACTAAAAAGATAAGGCATCTTAAGTTCAAAGAAAATTTGTAATTTGAAGTCTCATATAGTGGCTGACAACCAGTTTTGGCCTTGATATAATCAAATGTACTCCTCTATGCTAATTTCAGACCACACTCTACTTATTGTCCTAGATTGTTCCTAGCAAAAAATGATCAAACATAAAGATACTGATTTGGCCCAAATTGATGATTGGTGTGCAGTGAAAACACTAACTGAACCGTAGATAGTTAATTTCATTTGAAATCTTTTTTTTGTCATCAACGTGTGCAAAATAAATGCTGATATCTTGATATCTTTAGTGCCAGACTGTTTCAGAAATAATCAGTAGTTAATAGTGTTTTGGAATACAACTGTCCATATGTTAAGAGGGGTGTCAATTGTTTAGTCATATGAATCTAGTTCTCCGTGAGTCTGTGTCTACATGAAGCAAAACAAGTTTCATTTCAGAGTGAGCACTAAATTAAGGCTTAAGGTGTGCAAAAATCCCAGATGATGAATGCTCAAAGCCCTTGTATCAAATGCCCCATCTAAAAAGACAATACCTCGGGAATAATATATCATACAAAATAGAAAAAGCACTAAAATTATAGATCAGGAGATATATATATATTATAAACATAACTCTAAAGCACAATATGTTACTGATAAAGGGAAATAAAAAAGAATACCATATCAAAATAGTGACAATCTCATGCTTGGAAAATTAATACATATAAGTGCAACGGGAAGATGGTGAAGGTGAAAAAGCATGAATCATGCCTCCAACTTGAAGCTTAAAAAGCGCACAGATGTCAACAAAAAATTTACCACATCCCCTATCAGCCAGTTAGAGTGAAAACTTACTTCCAGTAAGGCTCTGGCTGCAAGCTTTATAGTTTCATGCCCTGCTGTCTCTTTGTAATTCTTTTCTAAAAAATCTCTGATAGAATTTGAATTTCTTCCTGTCGCATTTGCCTTCCATGCTGAAAATGTACCAGATGGATCTGTCTGGTAAAGAGAAGGAGCACCCGTATACGGATCAAAGCCTACAATGAGCGTGGACAGACCAAAGGGCCTCACACCACCACTTTGGGTGTACTTCTGCTGGAGACCTGCAATGTATCGAGTGATATATTCCACAGTAACAGGATCCTCAACAGTCAGTCTATGACTTTGACACTCAATTCTAGCCTTATTAATCAGAACACGAGCATCTGCTTTGAGCCCCGCACAAGCCAATGCAATGTGGTTATCTAGATTTACAATTTTCCGTACTGTTCTGCACAAAGGAGGAAGACAAATTTAATCTCACCAAAAACACAAGAACCAACCATGAATGAGGCTTCAACTAGCATGTGAAAAGAATAACGTGTGCAAGTATTAAAAATAAAATAAACCACATGAATAAGAAGCAAACACACTTACAAGTACTCTGATTTAAAAGGTTAACAAAAGCTGGAGTGCTACACATTATATTAGCATGTGAAAATGGATAGAAAACATTCAAAAAATAAGCAAAAAAATGAAACATTCACTGTGGCTAAAATTAGCAAGGAGACGTCGTATGCAAGAAATGAGATTTTAAAGAAAAGTGGAATATTCAAAATGCAATATCGTTGACAGGTCTTCAATGACAAGTAAACAATTTGTACAAGCAACTAAAGTAAATTAGCTCTAAACCTCCGTATCAATACTTATGTTTACAAGAAGAAAACAGCACCTCAATTTTTGTATGATATGAGCACAATATGAACAATGAAAGTATTCGCATACAAGAAAACAAAAGAGAGAGAGGTATGCAAATATGAGAGAACACTGCCAAAACTGTAAACACATATATACACTCATTTAACCCTGAGGGTAAACTCAAGTGGTTTGACTTGCCATGGTGAAGCCACCAAGAAGGTCATGAGGTTGAATCCACCTGGATCCCTTGAGGTTAGGCATACATGTTATATGTCAGTGATAGTTACCCCTAGCACCATTCATAAAATTCAAGGAAGCCCCCATAGGATTTCCCCGAGAAAGTTTTCCATGGTTAAAAAATGAAAACACACACATGTATACTCATCTGTATTAAGAAATGTAGAGTACAAAACTGCGGGAGACTGATCAAGTTTGACCACCTCCAATAAAATACAATAAATTGAGTGGGCAATCAATTTAGACCAAGTCGCCCAAAAGAAAACAGGATGAAGTACAAAATAGTAAAATATAAACATAACACATGCTCCTTAGACTAAACCTCATCATGACCAACAAATAAAAGATTACAGATTAGACAAAGGAGGGGAATTTAACTTAGAAGGAAAAAATGTGTATATGATTAGCAAGGCTTTGATTAAGCAATTAACATGCAAAAACTTAAAAAGCAGTCATGTTTGTACTAAAAGGGGAAACTGACATGCAACTATCATAGAAAAATGACCATGCAATCCCCACGTCATGCATGAAAACCAGTTTGATTCTAAGCCTTTTAAAATCAGATCTTTGTTATTCTGAATTCAACATTATTATGAATTTTGCAAGATGCCTTAATATGCTAGACTAAGACACAGAACCAGGGGGCAATGAGTGTGACACGAAAATATGATATTAACCTAAGCCGCGGGCCATCGAAGTTTGAGGGCTACGCCGCATTGTCATTGGATGCCAGCTACTAGAATATCACATCACTCTAAACAAACGGATCCGAAAAGTCAACAAGGAAGAAGAAGAGGAGAACTAGGGTTTCGATTAATGTTCAAATACCTATACCGGACTCGTCAAAGGAGCAGGATTGCATAGTAACAAGCCAGGCTCGTAAAAGGGTACAATAGTGTGTGAAGGATAATATGACGCAATATTTGACAGGGCCGCTCAGGGGAAAAAAGCAAGGGTTCAAACCTCACTGCAAGCGAGTTGAGTTAATGACCGAAGGCTCTTGAAACAATGTATGTTCATGAGAGTTAAAATCTACACAACAAACCGAACTGTCATTGGATGTCAGCTGCTAGAATATCACATCACTCTCAACAAGCGGATCCGAAAAGTCAACAAGGAAGAAGAAGAGGAGAACTAGGGTTTCAATTAATGTTCAAATTCCAATACTGGACTCGTAAAAGGAGCAGGATTGCACAATAACAAGCCAGACTCGTAAAAGGAGCAGGATTGCACAGTAACAAGCCAGACTCGTACAAGGATACAATAGTGTGTATGAGATAAGATCACACAATGTTTGACAGGGTCGCCCAGGGAAGAAGAAAAAAAAAAAAAAAACAGGGGTTCAAATCTCACTGCGAGCGAGTTGAGTTAATAACCGAAGGCTCTTGAAACAATGCATGTTCATGAGGGTCAACATCTACACAACAAACCGAAAACTACATAACAGAAGGGAAGAAGCGATGATATGAAAAGAAATCAGATGAGAAACCTGGAATCTTCAAGCTTAGCCGCGGACTTTCTCTCGACAGCCAACACGATGTTATCAGTCCCTCGAACTCCAACAGCTGCGTTACCCTTCCGTACGGCCTCTAAGGCATACTCCACCTGAAACAGATGACCGTCTGGTGAAAACACCGTAATTGCTCTGTCATATCTCGCCATTCTTACGATCGCAAAACCACCTTCAAAAACCTAAAATTATGCGCAAAATACTCCTCAGCTAAAGACGGTTTTCCTGAGAATAGAGCACCCTGAATATGTATATGCCTTCCTGCAACACTCACTGGGCTACTACAGCAAGAGAGTTGTTCATGCAAATTCTTCAGACAACGAAAGGGCTAGAGTAGCGAACAAGCAAAGGTATAAAGGTTTTTTTTTTGAAGTCATTTGCCTTTTCATTATTAATCTCGCACGTTAACGTCAAAGTAAAGGTTCCGAAAAGAAGCGGAGTCAAAAGGCAGGGCAAGTTGTAAGTTACCTTGCGTACTGGTTGATTTACCATTATGGAGATAAATTTGATTTGATTTACCATTGTGGAGATAAATTTGATTGTTTGATGTTTTGTTCGTTCATATTTCGGTTCAAGAGGGTTGTTATGGAGATAAATTTGATTGTATGATGTTTTGTTAGTTGGATATTTGGAATTTTTTTAAAGACAGTTTTGGTCTTGGTTTTGGAAGTCATTAAAAAAAAATTAATAGACAACACATATATCAAAAGATATCCAAGAGTGAATATAATTATTTGTTTGGTATGTATTAGTAGTCAAAATAATTATATAGCTAGGCATAATATACACTTATAGTTTAGTGGTGGAGGTAAAAGGGTTCTCAAACTAAATTAAAATATAATATGACAAATGAGGATGTTACTTATTGAAAATGTCATTTCATGTAATTTAAGATAGAGTTTAGAATTTGAATTAATAGGGAGAGTCACATAACCTATGTGTGGAGGAATGGAAATTGTTTATACATTTTGCTAGTGAAGGAAGGGATTTACATCTATTAAACTTAAGGTTGTAGAAAATAAAAGAATATCATTTACCTTATACATCGTGGAGAGATGTAAAGTAATCAATTTTTTAGTATAAAATATACATAGTATTTGGATTAATTGTTGTCGTTTTCCATAGATATGTTTTGTTTTTATAGATGGGTTTAGTCTATTTAAAAAACAATAAAACTAGTATGGTGAATGCTTTCAGTGTGGTCCATAATCTATGTGTACAATTCACCTTGAAGAATTAAAACCCAACTATATTAAGCAGTGTTTAATAAGTTTTATGATGCTTGCCAATGTTTTATTCTTCTTCTTACTTAGTTAGGTCGATAGGCCTTCTTTTTTAATTAGGTCACTCACATTTTCATCTACCTTTTTGTTGTGACCTTGACATCTGTCTGCCCTTAAAATTTGTTAGGTTATGTAGGTTCGTCGAATTTTTGTGAAACAGATGTTGGGAAAACAAATTCGCCTTCTGATGCATAAGGCTAGCAGTAGGCTGGCACTGGAGAATGTAACAGTTGGGATATTTTGCAAGAAAAAACCTTGGAGAATGTAACCGTTGTGATATTTTGCAAGAAAATAGGATTGTGGTTGTGATATTTGGCGAGAGAACAGGTTGCATGGCCAAAGGAGCAGCCAACATGGCTTGATTAAGCAAGGCTCACTTGGCTCTGCCTACTTAGCTGTTCAGTGCCTCCATCTAACCGCAAATTCGCCCTTTGCCTTCCAAGCACGGGCAGCAATACCCTGGGAGTCTGCTTCTTGTGAAACGGGCCTTACATCTTCCTTCCCAGCATAGACGCCTCTCAGTGCCTCTCCTACACTCCTATGATCAACAATCCCCATTACAAAAATAGTATTTCATCGATGTAACAGCCATCCAAATCGACAGAAACAGTGTCGTCGTCCACTCCGCCAGATTGAGGTTTGACAGCGAAGGCAAAGGCGCCACCAAGCTCAGATCCGTGGTGCCCTACACGACCGCGGGTCGCCTCCGTAAGGCCATTTGGTGCCAAAATCGTGTTTTCCACGAGAGTTGAACCGTCGGAGCCCACAATCAGTTTAGTTTTGCAGAAAGATATTACATGGAGCATTTTTGGAGCAAATTCCATGGTTCAGGGGACTAGCAGAGCTCTATGTCTTGGATTCGTTGATGGAGGCACGCATCCCATTACTTCCATTGACATCGGGACTCATCATATGCAGGATAACCTTACCCAGTTCGACCTAGCAACCTCCGGACTGGGTTTCTCCTTCACGTTGCTCGGCTCGTAGACCACTTGTTCAAACTTCAACTTCAACTTCACCGCCACTATTTGACGATGCTTGGCATAAGGGCAATGTTTTCTTGATATTTTACTGCAAACTATGAAGATAAATGGACTTAATATTGTTGTGATACAACCAAGGAAGGATCTCAATGGTTATTTATTTAATGTGTATGTGAATATATAGTGTATGCATATGAATGAATTTTTATTCATGCCTTGAATAAATATATCCTCATGAATTCAATTGTTTTAATTGTCTTATTCTATGGTAGTGTTGAGTCGACGGTTTCATTTGACTTTAGAACTTCATTCTTATGTGTTGTTGTGTGTATTTAATGTGTCTTGCACAAACTAAGTTTTTCAAAAGGAGTTACAAAGGGTCAACAACAATCCTGATTCACGTAGTCTAACGAACACCCCAAATTTGTAATGGAAGTTTCGTTATGATTTTGGTAAAATTTTCTAAAAAAATTTAGAAATATGTTAAGTTTGAAGATTTTTAGTTTCAAGGGATTTTGAGAGTGTTAAAAGCAAAATTTAACCACTCATACCATAATTTTTTATTATTTTTAAATACCACATTCCGAACAATTTTTTTCTCACCCATGGAGACAATGCCTCTTTGATTACATCACGCATGATTGTTTTATTCGATTACTTTGATGGACATCTTGTTTAAAAAAATTGTGATTTTAAAAATGTTATGTACACATAAATTTTAGTTGGATATATTGGTAAAAAGAAATTGACAAAATTGTGATTATAAAGTGTATTCGAATGCATTCAGATTTTATAAGTATAGATAGCTGGCATTTCAAACAATTTACCAGTTTTAATAAAAACTATAAAAAAATATCAATAAACAAAAGACAAATAACTATATTATAAAATTAATGTTTTAAAGTCAATGTTAATAATTTTGTTTATTTTATTTTAGAAATTGATTATTTTATTATATGAAATAAATTTAAATTATGTTTTTTTAACTTATTATTATCAAAATTACAATATTATACTATTTAAATTGTATTTTGAATACCTTTTTAAAAAAGGGAATAGGAATTCTAAAAATAATGAGACTAACTACAAGAAGACAATCAATTACATGATTACATATTAGAGTAAATTTCACATTGGTATTGCATGTTTTTTATATTGATTTATTGTTTTTTATTTATTTATTTTGTTGTTATATATATATATATATATATATATATATATATATATATATATATATATATATATTCAAAAATTATTTCTTTGATTCTTACTAAATTTTATATAAGATAGAAAAATCTTTAGAATTTTGCAACACTTTAGAGGAGAATGCACTTTGAATTTTCCCTATTAATTATTTGAAAACTATTACTATAATGTCTAAAATCAAACATAAATCTCCAAATAATAACAAGCATATATAGTATTATGTCTTGATTAAGATGATTATAAAATGGGGTTTGCCAATACCCACAAGAGATAAGAATATTTCCTTAACAAAACACAGATTGAAAAAGAAACTATGGAGCAAGAAGAATGAAGATCAAGATCAAGATGAGGAATCATAATAGATATATGAAGAAGAGCAATCAGTAAAAGAGTCAATTGCAAGGAAAATGACCAAGTATAGTCAAGGCACACCAATAGAGATGAGAGGCGGTACACTTCGTAAAATGGCAAAGAAGCAAAGAACTCAAAATTCACCTATGATTGAAATAGAAGACAATAATAGCATTGACAAGGATTCCTCAGACCTTTGTGACTATATAAAATCATTGAAGACTAAAAAAAAAGGAAAACAAAGGAAAATTTCCTGAAAAAATAAATAAATAAATAAAAATTAAAAAATTAAAAAAATTAAAAAAATAAAATTATATATATATATATATATATATATATATATATATATATATATATATATATATATATATATATATATATATATATATATATATACCTTTATTAATGAGGAGGATGAGTTAGGAAGTCATGAGAGATTATAAGAAATCAATTCTCAAAACAAATTGAAACGCCTCATACACCTTCACTAGAGGAAATCATATCTCATTAAGAAAGAGCTCGTTAAGGAGAAGAAAAAGAAAATCAAGAAGTTGAAAAGGAAATGCAAATCTCAAAGAGATCATTGAAAGCATAAAATGATTTGTTGACCAAGCACAACCTCTCAATTATCAAGGAAAACCAAAGCATTCAAGAGGAAAAAAAGGCACCACGAATAAAACAACATGATATATGTTCAACCATATAAATTGTGTTGTTAGTGGCAACATTAAAGAGATATATATTTTTAGCTTATACTAATAGTCAACATTATTATTAATTAATAAATTTAATTTATATATGATATATTATACATGATCTAAATAAAATAAAAAAGAATTAGTATTTTATATTAATTTTAATAGGAAAAATAAATTAATATAATATTAAAAATAAATTAATATGTTTTTATTTGACCTCAATTTTTTTAACGATAAAAAAATTATAATAATTATTTTTATTCGGTGAGAATAGAGAAAGTAGTTTTTGAACTTTCTAATTATGAGAATGCTACTTGATATAACATTTCTTATGATGAAAACTAATGGAATATCACTTTATAGGATGATTGAAAAAATTGTAAGGTAAAAGAAAAGACTTGTGATAAAGAACAAGTCATTCACCCTCAAGTTGATTTTGGAAAGCACCCCATCACTGCGGCAAAATCATGAAGATTCAAGAAGACATACATTTGAGCTCCGAACCTTGATAGCTAAAAATAAAATTAATATTTTATTATTAAAAATGGGTTAGGTTCCATTACCTAAATGAAGTAAGCATGCAATCACTGTCACAATCATAACTTGGTGCAAGCATCATTAGCATGCATGAGCTCTTCGTGCCAAGTGAAAGACACCTGCACATTGAAAAAAAAAACTCACCATCTCACATTTTGGTCATTGCAGAAAAATTGTTTGAGCACCAAAGCACGAAATTATCTAAACTTTGATTGATGTTATGTAGTGAAGTTCATTTCTAGATACTAGGATCCCCATTGTTACAGAGCCCAAGACTTTTCTCATGTGATGCTACAACTTCCAATCATGGTTGAGGAGATGCATACAAATTATATGTGAATTTATCATATTTTATTTTAAAATACTGAATAGTGAACATTCCACATCTTGTGTTAGTTTTGAATTTTGCATTCCAAAGACATTGACAGTTCCCACTTTACTTTTATTCTATTCAATTGTGGCAGTGTTTGGCATTTTTGCGTCCAAAGAGAATTCTCAATCACATAATCTAGTCAGTATGGGCTTACTTGCAAGCTCGACACTCATGTTGCTTACCGTTGTATGGAGTAGTTGCTTAATAGCTGGAAGATGTGATCTTCAAAATGTTGGCAACCACAAAATGACGATGAAACTTCTCACACTAACTAAAAATTTAGTCTTTATGGTATTTTTTTCATTCTGAACCTTGATTACAGGTTGTTGATATTTTCAATTTAAGATTTTGAGTGTATGGTTTTTAGTAGTTTCTAAAACTATAAGAGAGATTATGGTTAATCTTGAATGATATATCCATTTACCATCAATTTTTTATTGAACCTAGTTATAGAAATTACCGTGAATTAGGATTGAACCCACTTCATGTAATCAATGTGTTAACTTTGGAAAATCAAACTTTTCTTTCAAATGGAATTGAATTAAGTAAATTAAACCTACCTATTTCTACTAAAGGTCTATTTCATTCATTATCTCCAAAGGCAAAGAAACATACTCTCACCTGAAACAATTTGTTTGTGAAAGCAGTGTTCCTTTTGGTGAATGCTTGTCACTTTTGTTGGATAGCATATTTGAAGCAGAGGGTTGAAAACTCATAGTTTTGGATCTTTTGGTGAATGCTTGTCACTTTTGTTGGATAGCATGTTTGAAGCACAAGGCTGAAAACTGATAGTTTTGGGTGAAATATGAAGAGTACTATAATGTTTATGCCTCAATTACACTAAGAACAAATTGTATTCATTTGTAATGGACATGACAAAATTATATTATGTTCTTTCCTAGATATACATAACATTAATTATTTCTAGCTTGATTATGAGAAACCAAAATACAAGTTTTTTAATTTAAAAATCCTATCGGCCTCCCTTTGTACCTTTTGGGGCAATTGCTAGTTATGTTGTAGGCCCCAAATTAGTACACATGTCATATAAATGTTTTAGTTTTTTTTTTCAAGCACTAAAACAATTAACCAACCTCAAATTATTATATACCTACTAAAGTCAAATCTATGTGAAATTTTAATTTCCATTATGCATGTAGTAGTACCCCTTTCTACCCAACATAGCAAATGGGTTAGTAAAGCAATAAGCATATCAAAGCCCCAAATTGGTACACATGTCATATAAATGTTTTAGTTTTTTTTTTTTTTCAAGCACCAAAACAATTGACCAACCTCAAATTATTATATACCGACTAAAGTCAAATCTATGTGAAATTTTAGTTTCCATTATGTATGCAGTACCCCTTTCTACCAAACATAGCAAATGGGTTAGTAAAGAAATAAGCATATCAAAGTTCATTTATTGCCTAAATATGTCGGAGGCCCCAAATTGTGATAAATATAATGTCACATTTGTGCATTTTGTTGTAATATCATCCTTCTTCAATTTTCTTCTTTGAGATCATTCTCACAAGCTCGATAAGTATATCGAAGGTATCATTTCCTAAAGGTTTTTTTCCAAGACCTTCAATATCTTTACATAATGTATTGTCATGGTTTAGTGAAGGTTGGAACATTTCCAAATAGAAAATATTAAGGGCTTTATGACCTTGGAAAAATATTAAGGTTAAACATTAACAAATGTAAAAAAGTGGAATAATTGTCGAAATGTCGAACAACTAACATCAATGATGCATCTTGATATAGCTGACTATCCTAAATTACAGTGGGATGGGGAAGTAGCAGAGAACTTATGTTAACGAGTCATAAAGAGCTTAACATGTATTTAAAATATAATTCATTCCCCGACACGTGTTTAAATATTGGACTTGTTCCTTATGATTAAATTAATGTCCTTCTTCAATATCATTATTCATTTTTATTTTTTTATTTTTAAAACTTAGAAACATTCTTGAATATCAATCTTCTCATTCTAATTGATAAATATATGTAAAGCATTATGCTTTTATGTCAGCCCCAAGGGTTAGCTCAATTGGCCGAGTTCCCATTTTTAAGTACTTTGCCAGTTGGGAGGTCACAGGGTCAAATCTCCTCGACGCCCTTGGGGTTAGGCCCTGCTTGTTTGGCTGGCAAGTAGATCCCTTCAGGTTGATCTAACTAGATTTCCCCGTGGATGTAGAGGCCACATAGTGTCCATGAACCACCCTTAAAAAGGTATGTTTTTTATGTTTCATAATTGACGATCACATTAATAACCAATTATGAGTGGTATTTCATTACAAAATTTCATATTCCATGATTTTTCTACACTTAATTATGTCCACTTATTCTGCCTAGGCGAATGTAACATCCCTGGTGAAAATTCCATGAAATAAAAGTTAAAAAAGGAAAAATAATAACCATGGTCATGGGACATGTATTACAAGTTGAATGTTGAGGAAACATCCTAATGTGGGTGTTCATTTGGTTTATTATGGCTAGGGGAATTTGGAAAAGGCAATGGCAAAGGCTTTGAACATGCAAAATGGCATTTTTGGAACTTTATTTATGAAAATAATGGAAATTAGGAGAAAAGGAAGGTGAAAGGTCACATGTTGCATGTGAGGAGGAAAATGAAGGAAAATCATGGAAAATGAAGAAAGTAGAGGCCTCATTAATAAAAAGGCTTCTGAGGATCATTTGGTAGCTTTTTTGTCATTTTAGTTTTAGAGCTCTCATTCTATTCTCTCTCTCTCTCTCTCTCTCTTATACTCCTGGACACTTAGAGCTTTCTTGGGGCACTTTTTGAGGAGTGTGGCATACTTGGGATTTGGAGCAAGGAGGCAAAGGAAAAGAAGGACATTGGGATCAACAACTACAACGAGTTTTTCTTTGCGGGTACCAAGTTGCATGTATGATTTGCAATATTCCATGCCTGGATTGACGGTGGATTTCCTAGCCTTGCCATTATCTAGATAGTCATGGTGTTGTGGGTTTTAATTTTGTTTTCTGGTTGGCTCTCATATTCCTTTAGCTGTGGTTTTAGTTATTAGTTCCTGGAAGCCTTGGTTGGAAAAATGCTATGGAAGCCTTGTAACAGCTTGGGTTGAGTTACTAGTCCTAGCAGCCTTGGTTGGAAAAACGCTCTGGAGCCCTCGATGGGTTGAATTACTAGTCCTGGAAGCCCTAGTTGAAAAAACGCTCTAGATCCCGACAGCAGTTGTGGGTTGAGTTACTAGTCCTGGAAGCCTTGGTTGGAACAAATGCTTTAGAGCCCTGGACAACTTGGGTAGAGACTGATTTGGTAATGGTTAGTGATGTCCGACCGCGAGGTGGAATCATTGTTTGAAGGTTGAGGTTGGTTGGCCTCTGGAAGCCCTAGTTTGGTTTTGGATGGTTCATTTCATGAGATCCCACATTCATGCTTGGAATATGGTACGGGCCTAATTGGTTGAAGTGATTTTTGGCTTAGCCCAATTTATGGTCAAGTGGTATGTGGAAGTCCCACACCTGGTGGGTAATTCCATATGTTAATAAGAGTTATAATCCTCGTTGTATTGATTATCATGTTAACCTTATAGCTTATTTTCCATGGTTTCTATTATGATTATTTGTTGGTTATATGTTTGGTTATGCAAGGTACCCTAGGTATGGCTATCACCCCTAATTTGATAAGTAAAATAGTTGATGAATGTATGGGCTAACAAATTGTTGTTGCAGCTAACTAGTGAGGGTTTGGAAACTTTTTGGTGACCCTCAAATGAAAAAAATAATATTACGGTCCGATAAAACTATTAACTCATAATTGTTGAAATTGGCAACATGAAAGGCTTCTAATTTAATTTTCCCTTAAATAAATTAGAAGTAAATTGTAATTCCACGGCACATGACAACTTGTATGAGTTAACTTAGTCAGGAAGACTTCGTTAGCTCATTCAATCCGAGTTGAGGGTCAAACTAGAGGCATGTAGGGTTCTCCCTAAGTTTCAAGGGGTTGAGTTAAAGTTTATTTTGAGTTGTAATTAGTTAACTCAATTATTAGAGTCAAAATCAGTTTAACTAGTTCTAATTGAGAGATGAGCTAGTGATAGGCCGAGTGAATTAAATTTGATTTACTTCACATGTGATGATCAATCAGATAACTAATAATTCGCTATAAATAGTTGTTACATGTCAGGTCTAAGGAAGGCCTAGTTGAGATTGGAGTTAAAGGGAAGAAGACTATCAGTTGTACTATTAAAAAATTGTACATGTCATGCATGAGGTCATCAGGACACATTGGAAGGATTAGGCAATCAATTCCTAGGAATTTCCTAATTAACAGGGGCACAATTCCTCCAAGAATGCGTAAGCAAGCCTGAGCAACCTAGAGCAGGAAATTGGTTAAGTACCGGACCATTCTTGTTGGGATTAGAGTGAGACATTCAAAGATAGTGCAAAGGTTTCTTAGGAAGGGAAATAACATTGTATTGTTTCATATTCTTGAATTAATGCAATATACAGATATCGGGGTTTTTCGTTGAGGCTTTCCCCAGATACATATTTGTGTTGTGCGGTTTAAATTCTTTATTTTCTTGTTCATATGATTATGCGATCGTAATTGGTTTCTACAATTTGCAGAATTGATTCAGTATTTTGTTTTAGCATATTACAAGATTGGTTGAATCTATTCAAATATTTCTACAATAATGGTGCAACTAGAGGGCTTGTCGTTCTAAATTGCAAGTCATGAGATTGCAATTTAGATAGGTAAATTAGGTCACAAAATTTCATATTACGTCGCAAGGTCACAAGGTCACAAGGTCGTGAGGTCGAAAGGTCACAAGGTTGCAAGGTTGCCTAGTCGCACACTTGAAGTGTTCGGATAATTTCTACCTGTAACGTTGACAAAAAGGTCAATTTTGGAATCTGTCTAGTTAAAGTATAGCATAAGCATAGCAAGTTAGACTCCATTTCGTTAAGGTCATCTAGGAGGTTGATTCATGTCATAGTAACTCTTCGTCACATGTTTACCCCGGTGGGCCGGTTACTTGGGTAAATGTGGGATGAGGGTGTTACAGAGTGGTATCACAGCACGGTTCACCCCTCGGACTAGATGGACGATGTGTTGGTCATACATTCATATCAGTGGCATATGTTTTTCTTATGTTTGTGGTCTATGTGCTTGTCGCATATGCATGGTGTTGGTCATGGCTGCAGTGATGTCACAATGGGAGAACTGATAATGTTGTTGTGAAAGGTGTTGTCTTGAGTGTATGATTGATTATGTGTTGTTTATACATGTCAAGTGCTTACATGTTCTCAACGTACATTGTTATGGTTGTTGTCGTCATGCATGAGGTCATGCTATGTGTAGTTGATATGGTCATGCATTGATGGTTGGACTCTAGATATAATGATGTTTATGTGTTGATATACTTATGTGTTATATGTCTATATGTTTTTATTATTATGTTTATACATGTATTACATTGATTGTTTGATCTTGCAGATGAGATATCCTCCCCGAAATATGCTAAGGTACGTTGGTTTATTTTGATTTGGTTTCGCTGACATGAGATGCCTTGCAAGAAGAAATCAAAGATGACTAGCAAGATGGTAGACTACAAAGATTCTCCCTATGAATCATATAAATAGCATGGTATTGGGCACTGTTCTGACTTAGCAGACACATTGATAAGTTTGAAGGAAGAAATAAGGAGTCGCAAAGTAGATAATGACATAATCATACAAGCATGCGAGAAACAAGGAGAAGTTAATGCAATGATCCTTCAGAGTTTGTCAGAGTTGTAGCGATAGGGGCCACTTTGGATCAGCTATGGACAGGAGGATGGGACTAATGGAGCATATGGAAATAGGTCTCATGTGTTGAAAAGTGTAACTAGGATCTTCATTTTGACTATGTAATTATGTATTTATGTAAAGAACAAGACAAAGATAATAAAATGTATTTTTTTTGTACTTGCTTCATGGGTTTCATGAGCAAGATTTTTATTATAGGTCAATAGAATTTTTATTGATGTCTATTAGGGTTTTCTTCTGGTTACAAGTATAATTAAGTGTCATGTATATGAAGATTCTAGTCATCAATATATGATCCAAGACCTTGTCATGGATCCTTGAATGAATGGCTAAAGACAACCTTCATCCTCACCTCATTAACGCTGGAAATTATTGCACTACATGGTTGCCAAATACACAGTGATGAAGTCGGCTTACTTTCTGGTTGTATGGTCGACCTAAAAGCAGGAAAATGTGCCATATATATATCCAGGACCTGTAGCTCATTTAACACCAATAAGACTGCGGATTTCTCTGAAGAAGATTACAGATACAATTGTGGTTGATGTAGATTTCAGAAAGGATTAAAGTGCGGGTTAATAGATAAAGTTTAGATATATCTAAGATCCTACAGCTGGATAAAGTCTAAATAAATTGCAAGTTAAAAAGGGGCAACAATCAAGTATGGTGTGGACCTTCTGTGAAGCACTCTGAAGCAGAGGATGTGGATTAGAATGAAGGGTTGTGGTCAAATGGAGTATGGTTGAACCTGTAATAAATACAATTATATACTCCTAAGGTTTGTGTTCTATACGGATGTCATGTTATGCAAAGAATTAAGGTTTATGTTCATGGTGTGATGTGACGTTTAAGGGTTATTACAGTATGGGAAAAAGGAGGAAGGTAAATCTATGACTTACCTTCCTACTCTCAAATGAAAGGTTCTACAAAGTTTAAAGTGTATGAAAAAATGAAGGACAAGATCTCGAATGATCGTGCATCTAATATCTGAATCAGAAAGAAGAAGTGTTTGAAGATAAACTCAAAGACTGAGCTGTCTAATGGTGGTGCAGGACAGTGCAGGTTGGTGCAGAAAAGAAGGATCAGTATTGAAGGCAGTCAAAGAATCATTGACAAGGCCTTGGAGGAATTCCTAGGTCAAGGGTCTGATTATTGGTCATGGTACTTATCATTTGAAAATCTATAAGAAGAATTCTGTACAGGTTTTCCTCTCCAAGAGGGAGAGGTTTTTCCTTGGTTCTAGGAGCCTAATTTTGTGTCTAGTGTATTTTGATAATTGACTTGATGAAAGACTAAATAATCTAAAGAAGATAAGACATAAGTAACTCAGGTAAGCTCACAAGTAATTATCAAAAAGAGAATTTGAATTAATCATCAACCCTATAAATTCTTAACATCACGGTGGTCATAGGTCAAATAGAGATGACATGATCAGAGATGGTAGGTTCTTGGACACTCCGGATAGGAGAGGTGACATACACAAGTACTATTCTAGTTCTAGTTTTGACAAGCATCGTGATCATCATCATTTTCATCCTTACAGGAGGAGTGATAGGGGATATTTGTCGGATGTGTTTAAGAAAACAAAGCCACCTAAATTTGATGGGAAAATGAAGAATTCACAGGATGCAGAAGCATGGTTGCTTGGTATGAAAAAGTTCTCCAGGTTGCATGATTACTCATAAAACATGAAAGTCAAAATAGCTACATTCAGCCTCAAAGGTAAAGTAGATACTTGGTGGGAAGATGTGAAGAATGTCAGGGATATTTATGAGGAGGAATTGACTTGGAGTGAGTTCAAGAGACTATTTCGGAAGAAGTGTCTATCATAGAAATACTATGATGATATGGAAAAAGAATTTTATGAGCTAAAGATGGGATCTATCACCGATGAAGAGTGCACTAGCAGATTTATGGAGTTGTTAAGGTATGTGCCTTACCTCGAGGAAGAGAAGGCCAAGTTTCAGTGATTCATCAGTGGGTTGTTGATAGCATTCAAAGATGGGATTGAGATTGATGAGCCTATATCATTGGAGGAGCCCATCTGGAAACTAAAGCATTATTACGAGCAATCAAAGTGCAGATTTGAGATAGAGCCATACTGGAAAGGTAATGATAAGAACAAAGTAAAATGGGACAATAAAAGAGCAAGGCCTTAGGATACAGGTAACAAAGAGAATGTTGCACCACCTAAGAAGTTAAATACATTTGGTAAAGGATAGGGACTTCGATCTAAGGAGAATAATAAGGATGAAGGTTGGAAGCCTATATAGTGTTGGACTTGTGGCAAGGATCATCGTAGGAGAGATTGTACACAACATTAGGGTGGTAGATCACAGATCTATAGTGCATATAAGGCAAAAATAGTGGGAGATGTTGGACAAATTATTCCCAAGATATATGCAGTGCTGGATAACAGGCAAACAGATCATCAGGCGTCTATTGTTGAGATGGACGGTAAGCTTTGTGATCAAGTTGTTTCTATTTTGACTGATCCTGGATCTAATTATAGTTATGTTAATCCTGACTTGGTGGATAAGTGTGGTTTGAATAAAGAAGTGCATGCATGGTCTTGGTTAGTGCAGTTGGCTGCAAGTACCAAGAAGAGAGTTCGTCATTGGGTAAGATCTTGTGAATTTGACTTGAATGGTATGTCTACATCAGCGCATTTGAATGTATTTCCATTGGGATCATATAGTATGTTTTTTGGTATGGACTAGCTATATCTTCATAGGACCAAGGTGGATTGACATGACAAGGCTATTGAGTTCTTGGATGAAAGTAAGGAACAAAGAGTCTTGCAAGGTAAGAAGAAAGTAACATCATTGAGAATAGTTACAGCTATGCAGACCAAGTGCAGTCACATGAAAGGGTGTGTGTTATTTGCAGTGCACATTTCTAGTGGCAAAGGTAAGGAATTTGAGGATGCATATGTTTTGAGCAGGTACCTAGTTCTACAACAGTTTCGAGATTTATTTCCCATGAAGATTTCAAAGTTGCCACCTCATAGGGAAGTCGACTTTTCTATTGAGTTGATGTCAGGGGCAACGCTAACATCTAAGGCCCCTTATAGGATGAGCACACCAAAGTTGGTAGAGTTAAAGTTGTAGTTGAAGGAAATGTTGGACAAGGGATAAATTAGGCCAAGTGTATCACCATGGGGCACACCAGTATTGCTTGTGAAGAAGAAATATGGTACCCTCATGTTATGCATTGATTACATACATTTTAACAAGGTGACTATCAAGAATAGGTATTTGTTACCAAGGATTGATGATTTGTTCGATCAGTTGAAGGGAGCAATAATGTTCTTGAAGATTGATTTGAGATCAAGATATCATCAGGTGTGCATTAAAGAAGATGACATTCACAAGACAACCTTCCAGACCAGATACACACATTATGAATTTGTTGTAGTTCCATTTAGTTTGACTAATGCTCTAGCTACCTTTATGTGCTTGATGAATAGTGTGTGTTGGACAAGTTTGTTATTGTGTTCATTGATGACATATTGGTATATTCTAAAAATGAAGAAGAGCATGTCGAAAAATTAGCAACAATATTGATATTATTGAGAGAGCACCAATTGTATGCTAAGCTTAACAAGTGCATTTTCTTTCAAACAAAGGAACATTACTTGGGACATGTGGTTTCTAAGGAAGGCATAACAGTAGATCCAAAAAAGGTAAGACCTATCATGGAATGGGAAACTCCTAGGAATGTGGATGAGGTAAGGTCCTTCATGGGGTTAGCAGGTTATTATAGGAGGTTCATTAGGAACTTCTCACAGATTTCTTATCCTATCACATCATTACAAAGGAAAGGTAAGAAGCTCGAATGGACAGAAGAATGTGCAACCATTTTTGAGCAGTTAAAGCGGTGTTGACACATGCTCTAGTGTTAAAGATCGTCGATTCAAACAAAGAATTTTTGGTATGTATAGATGCTTGCAAGAGAGGACTTGGTGGATTCCTTATGCAAGAAGGACAGGTGGTATGTTATGAGTCACAGAAACTAAATGAGCACGAGCAAAACTATTTGACACATGATCTAGAATTGGTTGCGATCATTCATGCATTGAATATGTGGAGGCAATATATTTTGGGCATACGATTTGTATTAATGAGTGATCACAATTGATTGTGGTATCTATTTTACCAATCAAATATGAATGTTATACAAGCTATATGGTTAGATACGATCAGTGAGTTCAACTTCGAGATCAGGTATATTAAAGGTAAAGAGAAAAAAGTTGCATATGTTGAAATTTGCAACAAGAAATAGTGAAATTGGCAACCAGAAAGGACAAAATGCACTCACACATTGGTGAGGTTACACACTAGAGAGGTTACACACTAGTGAGATTACACACTGGTGCGGTTACACATTGGCGAGGTTACACACAAGTGAGGTTACAAACTGGTGAGGTTACACACTGGTGAGGAATGTGGGTGTCTAATTTATTTTCCCCTTAAATAAATTGTAATTTCATCTCATAACTACTTGTATCAGTTAACTAAGTCACAATGACTGAGTTAGCTCAATAAATTCAAGCTGAGGGTCTAAGATGAGGCATGTAGAGCGATTCTAGTATTTTGGGGGTCCAGTTGCAGTTAACACACTAGTGGGGTGCAGGTGTAATCAGTTAACTCAATTAATTGAGTTAAAATTAGTTTATCTAGTTATATCTGAGTGATGAATTATTGAGAGGTCCAATGAAATAAATTAGATTTAATTCACAAGCAGTGATCAATCAGATAACTAATGATTCACTATTAATAGTTGCATGCATGTCAGTTATGAGTTAGACCTAGTTGAGACAGAGGTTAAAGGGAACATAACTATTAGTTGTATTTTTAGAGAATTGCCCGAGTGCAATTATAAAGCCATGAGGAAGCCATGATGGATTGCGTAATAAAGGAAGGTTGATTTTCCTATTTAATAGGGGCCTAATCCTTTAGGAATTGTGTGAGAAAGGAAGGTTGAAGGAAGGTTGAGAATTGACTATGTGTTTGTCCAATTTTTCCTATATCAAAGGGAGACAATTGGCAGAGTGCTCGAGAATCTCATGAGAGATTAAGCATTGGATTGCTTCATGATTCCTTTACTTTATACAATATATGATAGTGGGGTTTTGAGCAGTTGCTTTCCCCAAGAACATCTTGTGTTGTGTGATTTATCTACTTCCTTCTCTTACTTGCATGTTATTGAGCGATAATGTTATGTATTCTGCAAATATTGTAGAAGGATTCAGTATCTTGTTTTAGTAGATCACAAGATTGGATAGAATCCATTGATATATAATCTCTATATATTTCTACATGGTATCACACCTTCTGTATAATTTCTACATGGTATCAGAGCAGGAATATATTGGGCGGTGAGTTTGCAGAGAATATATGAAAAAATTGAAAAAAAAATAGCATATTTGGATTCCTTGTGAAAAAATACCCAAATAAAAAAATAAATCAGTCTAATTGAAGCTCGGATGAGGGAGATATCGTTGATTTAAAATCAGCTCTTCTTTTAGAAATTTTTGTGACGATGGGACAATTACAATGTACGTGAGTTAAGAACCTGCATGCACTTGAGGTACAAGATGCATGCAAAGATTTGAGGAGCAAAGCATAGGCTAGTGACTTGGTGGTTGAGAGGGAGCCTCTCAACATGCAGTCTCATAAGGTTGTGGAGCAGCCACAACTGGAGTAGTAGAGAGGAGACTAAGTGGAAGCGTCCACTCAAGAAGAGACATCCAGGAGGGGGAAATTTTGAGCCAGATGGGTAGAGGGAGTACATGTAGCTATACCTCCAGGTGAGAGGTAGGGCAATGTGCAGATATAATCCCAAGAAGAAATTTGGGCAGGGTCCATTGAGATGGTGTGTCTCAAGGATCGAACCTGGCTACGAGGAGCCCACAATACAACAGTAGCAAGAAGGATCGGTTGGATTGATGTAGTCAAATTTCAAGAAGACAAAAATAAGAGTGACAGATGTCGGATACTGGGGTGTAAATTAGAGTTGGCAACAGTGCAGAGGGCACAAATGCAGATGTCAGCAACAATGCAAAGAGTCTAGTAGATAGGTGTAGTAGCTACCAGCAGTCAGAAGACTCTAATGACATATGTATTATATCGATTTAGTTGTTCAAATGTTATTCAATTTCAAGAGTTGCAGGTGCAAACAACACTAGAGAAGGGTTGCATGCAAAACATTCGAAAGGTACCAGATTGAGATAGATTGAATTATTTTCTTGTTGAGAGGGAGTGTTGAAATATGCAATAAGAAACAGTGAAACTGGCAACTAGAAAGGACAAAAAGCACTCACACATTGGTGAGGTTACACACTAGTGAGGAATGTGGGTGTCTAATTTATTTTTCCCTTAAATAAATTGGACAATAAATTGTAATTTAATCTCATAAATACTTGTATCAGTTAACTAAGTCGTGATGATGGAGTTAACTCAATAAATTCGAGTTGAGGGTCTAAGATGAGGCTTGTAGAGTGATTCTAATATTTTAGGAGTCCAGTTGTAGTTAATGCACTAGTGGGGTGAAGGTGTAATCAGTTAACTCAATTAATTGAGTTAAAATCAGTTTAAATAGTTATAATTGAGTGATGAATTAGTGAGAACTCCAATGAATTAAATTAGATTTAATTCACAAGTAGTGATCAATCTGATAACTGATGATTCGTTATTAATAGCTGCATGCATGTCAGTTCTGAGGAAGACCCAGTTGAGACAGAGGTTGAAGGGAACATAACTATCAATTTTATTTTTAGAGAATTGCCCGAGTGTAATTATCAAGCCTTAAGGAAGCCATGATGGATTTCATAATCAAGGAAGATTGGTTTTCGTATTTAACAGGGGCCTAATTCTTTAGGAATTGTGTGAGCAAGGCACACTAAAGGAAGGCTAAGGATTGGTTATGTGTTTGTCCAATTTTGCCTAGATCAACGAGAGACAATTGACAAAGTGTTGGAGAATCTCATGAGGGATTAAGCATTTGATTGTTTCATGATTCCTTGACTTTATACAATATATGATAGTGGGGTTTTGAGCAGTTGTTTTCCCAAGAACATCTTGTGTTGTGTGATTGATCTACTTCTTTCTCTTACTTGCATGTGATTAAGCGATCGTGTTTTGTATTCCGCAAATATTGTAGAAGGATTCAGTATCTTGTTTTATTACATCACAAGATCAGATTGAATCCATTGATATATAATTTATATATATTTCTACATGGTATCAGACCTTCTATATAATTTCTACATGGTATCAGAGCAGGAATGTTTTTGGCAACGAGTTTGTAGAGAATATATGAAAAATTTGGTGCAAAATTTTCAAAAACAAATAGCATATTTGGATTCCTTGTGAAAAATACCCCAAAAAAAATCAATCTAATCGGAGCTCAGATGAGGGAGATATCGTCGATTTAAAATCAACTCTTTTATGGAAAATTTTGTGATGGCGGGACAATTACAATGTGCGCGAGTCAAGAACCTGCATGCACTTGAGGTACAATATGCATGCAAACCTTTGAGGAGAAAAGCATAGGCTAGTGACTTGGTGGTTGAGAGGGAGCCTCACAACATGCAATCTCAGAAGAAGTCTCAGAAGGTTGTGGAGCAGCCACAATTGAAGAAGCATAGAGGAGACTGAGTGGAAGCATCCACTCAAGAAGAGACATCCAGGAGGGGGAAATTTTGAGCCAGATGGGCAGAGGGAGTACATGTAGCTATACCTCCAGGTGAGAGGTGGGGCAATGTGTAGATATAATCCCAAGAAGAAATTTGGGCAAGGTCCATTGATGTTAAGAATTTACTGGAGAAATAATAAATTTACCGAGAGGAATAATAATCATGAAAAAGAACCAGCAACAAATCATAAACATTAACACAAATATTTTACCGGGAAAACCCCAAACTCCGAGGAAAAACCCAACCAATGAAATTTCATTAAACATTGGCCAAAACCCTTGCCAATCCGGCCAAGTGAGCCTTCACCACTCACCTCCAGGCCTACCTTACAATGAAGTATTCCCAACCTTTTATAGGCTCCATTACATGCAATACCATGGGCTGAAAACCATGGGTGCACAATACCATGTGCCCCAAAACCACTACTATTTACCCTAGTCAACATTGACTTTATCCCGAGTCAATTTTACCTAACAATTCCCCACTTAAACTTGACTTGGGGATTATTGACTAAATCTAGCCAAACCTGCTAGATGAGACAACCCCGCTCACTCTAGCTCTTCCCCCCTCAAATTTTTACCCAGGGTAATTGTTAACTTGACATCCCCCCTATCACCTAGGTCTAACCCAGACTTTACCAGTGATTGCCTAGGGGTACGCATGCCATACCAGGTCTTACAACAGTATGCCCATTTACATGTAAAATTAACTCCATTATAATATATATTTTTGTTTCATTGTTGTTGTCTTTGTACATATGAAATCAATGTCCATATAAAAAGAACCCATCTACCGGATTACATGGGTCACCAACTTCTGTAACCGCCAGTCTTCTAGGAGTTCTCTTCAAATACATGGTTCATCAATTAATTAATCCACGTGCAAACATCCTCTCATCTCTGAATTTCTCGAACCAACTTCTTATCACTGCTAGTAGCGAGATCTGAGCTGGCAGCACCATTATTCTCTTTATCCATTGAGAAACCCTCCATGTAATTCCCCATGGAATCAATCAATTGGATATTTCCTATTTCCTAGAAACACCATGCTCCGTATGGCCAGATCTGCAAAAGGGTGCATTTATTTCTCCATTCACAGGCCAATAAAACCCTTGGCTACAAAAGCGTCCCTCTGAAGCCAAATATGGCTCTGATACGATTTGTTGGAATAACGATTGCCGTTAGACCAAAACCCACAGGCATTAGTCTCTGCTACAATCGCCAGAGTTAGGATCCACGAGAGGCGGTTAGTCCATGTCGCGAAACACACGGGGAGCGTTGAACCCAATGTCCAACAATCTCCCCCCCAACGCAAGCCGGGTGAGTTTCGAACTCGAGACCTTTCGCTCTGATACCATTTGTTAAGAATTTACTGGAGAAATAATAAATTTACCGAGAGGAATAATAATCATGAAAAATAACCAGCAACAAATCACATAAATATAAACACAAATATTTAACCGGGAAAACCCCAAACTCCGGGGAAAAACCCAACCAATGAAATTTCATTAAACATTGGCCAAAACCCTGGCCAATCCGGCCAAGTGAGCCTTCACCACTCACCTCCAGGCCTACCTTACAATGAAGTCTTCCCAGCCTTTTTATAGGCTCCATTACATGCAATACCATGGGCCAAAACCATGGGTGCACAAAACCATGTGCCCCTAACCTACTATTTACCTAGTCGTTTACAGTAAAGCAACACATTTTACCTAACAATTGAGATGGTGTGTCTCATGGATCGATCCTGGCTACAAGAAGCCCACAGTACAATAGTAGCAGGAAGGATCGATTGGATTGATGTAGTTAGATGTCAGGAAGAAAAAATCAAAGTGACAGATGTCAGATACTGGAGTGCAGATCAGAGTTGGCAAAAATTCAAAGGGCACGGATGCAGATGTTAGCAGCAGTGTAGAGAATCCAGTACTAGACAGGTGCAGTAGCTAGTAGCAGTCAGAAGACTCTAATGACATATGCATTATATTGATTCAGTTGTTCGGAGGCTATTCAGTTTCAAGATTTGCAGGTGCAAACAACACTAGAGAAGTGTAGCATGCAACACATTCCAAAGGTACCGGATCGGGATAGATTGACTTCCTTTCTTGTTGAGATGGAGTGTTGAATTTAGTAAAAATAGTGAGTAGCAGCAGAGGAAAGGACAAACAGCATACACATTGGTGAGGAATGTAGGTGTCTAATTTATTTTTCCCTTTAATAAATTGGAAAATATATTGTAATCTTATCTCATAAAAAATTGTAGTAGTCAACTAAGTGTGATAGACTTAGTTAGCTCAAGAATTTAGAGTTGAGGGTCAAAGGATAGACATGGAGAGTGATTCTATTATTTACAGGGTCTAGTTGCAGTTGTAGCACTAGTGTGGTGTGAGTGTAATCAATTAACTCAAATAATTGAGTTAAAATCAATTTAACTAGTTCTAACTGATTGATGAGCTAGTTGAAGATCAAGTGAATTAAAATAGATTTAATTCACAAGTAGTGATATACCAAGTAACTGATGATTCGCTATTAATAGTTGCATGCATGTCAATTCTCATGACAACCTAGTTGAGATAAAGGTTAAAGGCAAGTAAACTATCGGTTGTATTTTTAGCGAACGACCCAAGTGCAGTTATAAAGCCATAGGAAGCCCATGATGGATTGTGTAATCAAGGAAGACTTGTTTTGTTGAAAATGCAGCAAGATGATGGAGCTTAGTGAAATGAAGTCGCCTTCACTAAGTGGGCCCGCAGGCAAATTCTGGCGCAAAGTCTATTTTTAGACTATGTCTATTTTTAGACATATGGAGCATGGTCCAGGGGTTGCAGTATGTTATTCTTGGAGTATTGGTCATGTTGGTAAAAATATATGGGACTCTATTTTTGTGACCTATAGGTCGATAGGTCAATGTCTATTTTTAGACTGCCTATCCTAAAAATAGGGAAGTCAAATATTATTTACCCTTAATAATATTTGGACTCTAAACAGCAGTTTACTCTCTTGGAGCACTTCAGTTCGAGCCTTGGAAGTGGCTCATGCATCTGACAGAGGAATTATGCTATTCCCAAGGGTTTGATGGCATCATGCATGGTTTACTTCAGTTAGGACTTCAGTGGCAGAAGTTTGGTGGAGTTAATGAGACAACTAGTGGAGTTGTGTTCTGCTTATTTTAGTTGAACCAGATTGTGGTGGAGGGGAAGTTGTTGATCATCGTATCGTATGTAGATGATCTGATTTTGACTGGCGATGAGAAGTTGATACTTTCATGCAAGGAGGATCTTACATGAGAGTTTGAGATGAAGGACTTGGGCATCCTTCATTATTTCCTGGGATTGGAGATTTGGCAGCGCAGCGGAGGACTGTTTGTTTCTCAGGGCAAGTATGCTCGAGAGATTCTGGAGAGGTTCAACATGCAAGGCTGCAAGCCTGTTGACACTCCTCTTCCTGGTGGTTGGAGGAAGGAGGATGATACTTCAGCGGAGGTAGTGGATGCCACTATCTATTGACAGTTGGTGGGGTCGCTTATGTATCTGGTCAATACACGACCCGATATATGCTATGCAGTTAACCAGCTTTTGCAAGCTATGGTTAAGCCTACCAAGCTCTTTTGGAAGGCAGGCAAGCATGTATTGCGCTATATCAGAGGCACATTGGGATATGGTCTATGGTACAGACAGGAGGATGGAGTGAAGCTTTCTGGTTTCACTGATGCAGATTGGGCAGGGAGCCCAACAGACCGGAAGAGCACTTCTGGAGGAGTTTTCAGCATTGGGTCGATAGCAGTTTCCTGGTACAGCAGGAAGCAGAGATCCGTGGCACTCAGTTCAGCAGAGGCCGAGTACATGGCAGCTAGCTTGGCTGCATGCGAGGCTATTTGGATGAGGAAGATCCTCGCAGGATTGTTCAGGTTGCATTTGGAGCCTACGGTGATCTACTGTGATAACCAGAGTTGCATTAAACTCTCGGCTAATCCAGTATTTCATGATAGGTCCAAACACATCGACATCAGGTACCATCATATCAGAGATTGTGTTCGGCGGAGAATCATGATGCTTTCATATGTTCCCACGGAGGATCAGGATGCCGACATCCTGACGAAGGCGCTCACCAGGAGCAAGTTCGAATTCCACAGAGGCAGGATAGGGGTTGCAGATAATCCATATCTTGCTGAGAGGGAGTGTTGAGAATGCGGCAAGATGATGGAGCTTAGTGAAATGAAGTCGCCTTCACTAAGTGGGCCCGCAGGCAAATTCTGGCGCAAAGTCTATTTTTAGACTATGTCTATTTTTAGACATATGGAGCATGGTCCGGGGGTTGCAGTATGTTATTCTTGGAGTATTGGTCATGTTGGTAAAAATAGATGGACCTCTATTTTTTTGACCTATAGGTCGATGTCTATTTTTAGATTGCCTATCCTAAAAATAGGGAAGTCAAATATTATTTACCCTTAATAATATTTGGACTATAAACTTCAGTTTACTCTCTTGGAGCACTTCAGTTCGAGCCTTGGAAGTGGCTCATGCATCTGACAGAGGAATTACGCTATTCCCAAGGGTTTGATGGCATCATGCATGGTTTAATTCAGTTAGGACTTCAGTGGCAGAAGTTTGGTGGAGTTAATGAGACAGCTAGTGGAGTTGTGTTTTGTTTATTTAGTTGAACTAGTTTGAGATTACTTAACTAGCTAATCAATTAGTTATGAGTGGAGTGAATTAAATATTATTTAATTCATTAATTAGTAACTCATTATTCCAACTCAAGAACACATCGCCTGCCACTACAAGCCTCGTTTCAGGTTTCGGGGAGACCAAAGGAAAGAGGTAGATGAAAGGGTGAGTATAGCTATCAGTTGGAGGATCAGTTGTGCATGAGATTTGCACCACACTTGGAGGAAATTACCAATGAAAATTGCGCAGTGAAGCCAAGGAGATTCGAACCTGGATCTCTATTTAGACCAGCCTTGATTGCGCAATAGAGGCAGAGAAGTAGTGGGTGTGTTTTGAACCTGTGACTTGTTCAAAACCGAGCTAGTTTTTGTGTAGCTTTGGGAGATAGTACTGAGTACTTGTGAGGAGTTTGTACTTTGTTGGTTACATGATTTCTCCATTATAATATACACAATACCAACGGGGTTTTCAGCTATAAGCTTTCCCCATACATACTGTGTTAATGTGTATGATGAATTGATGTGTTATCGCTTGATTTTATTTCCGCATGTGTGATGATCTGAGTGGAAGAGATTATGTGTTGCATATAAATTTGAATTGTATGTGATCAGGATAGTCTTGGTGGATAATTAATCATTATTTAGCAAATTTCTACATGTTTTCCTATTTAATAGGGGCCTAATTCTTTAGGAAATGTGTGAGCAAGACATCTTGAAGGAAGGCTAAGAATTGGCTATGTGTTTGTCTAATTTTTCCTAGATCAGTGGGAGACAATTGACAGAGTGCTAGAGAATATCATGAGAGATTAAGCATTGAATTATTTCATGATTCCTTGACTTTATACAATATAAGATAGTGGGATTTTTAGTAGTTGCTTTTCCCAATAACATCTTGTGTTGTGTGATTGATCTACTTCTTTCTGTTACTTGCATGTGATTAAGCGATCATGTTTTGTATTCCGCAAATATTGCAGAAGGATTTAGTATCTTGTTTTAGTACATCACAATATCGAATTGAATAAGTTGATATATAATTTCTATATATTTCTACATGGTATCAGGACTTCTATATAATTTCTACATGGTATCAGAGCAAGAATGTTTTTGGCAGCGAGTTTGTAGAGAATATGTGAAGAATTTGGTGAAAAATTTAAAAAAACAAATAGGCATATTTGGATTCCTTGTGAAAAAAATACCCAAATAAAAAAATAAATTAGTTTAATCGAAGCTCAGATGAGGGAGATATCGTCGATTTAAAAACAACTCTTTTTTAGAAAATTTTGTGATGGCGGGACAATTACAATGTACACGAGTCAAGAACCTGCATGCACTTGAGGTATAAGATGCATGCAAAGCTTTGAGGATCAAAGCATAGGCTAGTGACTTGGTGGTTGAGAGGAAGCCTCTCAACATGCAATCTCAGAAGGTTGTGGAGCAGCCACAATTGGAGAAGTAGAGAGGAGAATGAGTGGAAGCATCCACTCAAGAAGAGACATCCAGGAGGGGGAAATTTTGAGCTAGATGGGTAGAGGGAGTACATGTAGCTATACCTCCAAGTGAGAGGTGGGGCGATGTGCGGATATAATTTCAAGAAGAAATTTGGGCAAGGTCCATTGAGATGGTGTGTCTCATGGATCGAACCTAGCTACGAGAAGCCCACATTACAACAGTAGCAAGAAGGATCGGTTGGATTGATGTAGTCAGATGTCAGGAAAAAATAAATTAGTGCGACAGATGTCGGATACTGGAGTGCAGATCAAAGTTAGCAGCAATGCAGAGGGCATAGATGCAGATGTCAGCAGCAGCGCAAAGAGTCCTGTAGATAGGTGCAGTAGCTAGTAGCAGTGAGAAGACTCTAATGACATATGTATTATATTGATTTAGTTGTTCGAACGTTATTCAATTTCAAGAGTTGCAGGTGCAAACAACACTAGAGAAGTGTTGCATGTAGAACATTCCAAAGGTACCAGATCAAGATAGATTGAATTCTTTTCTTTTTTATAGGGAGTGTTGAATTTGCAATAAGAAACAGTGAAATTGGCAACGAGAAAGGACAAAAAGTGCTCACACATTGGTGAGGAATGTGGGTGTTTAAATTATTTTTCCCTTATATAAATTGGACAATAAATTGTAATTTAATCTCATAAATACTTGTGTCAGTTAACTAAGTCATGATGATTGAGTTAACTCAATAAATTTGAGTTGAGGGTCTAAGATGAGGCATGTAGAGTGATTCTAATATTTTGGGGGTCCAGTTGTAGTTAATGCACTAGTGGGGTGCATGTGTAATCAATTAACTCAATTAATTGAGTTAAAATCAATTTAAATAGTTATAACTGAGTGATGAATTAATGAGAGCTCTAGTGAATTAAATTAGATTTAATTCACAAGTAATGAACAATCTGATAACCAATGATTAGCCATTAATAGCTGCATGCATGTCAGTTCTGAGGAAGACCTAGTTGAGACAGAGGTTAAAGGGAACATAACTATCAATTGTATTTTTAGAGAATTGCCCGAGTGCAATTATAAATCCTTGAGGAATCCATGATGGATTGCATAATCAAGGAAGACTAGTTTTCCTATTTAATAGGGGCCTAATTCTTTAGGAAATGTGTGAGCAAGGCATCCTGAAGGAAGGCTAATAATTGGCTATGTGCTTGTCTAATTTTTCCTAGATCAGCGGGAGACAATTGACAAAGTGTTGGATAATTTCCTAAGAGATTAAGCATTGGATTGTTTCATGATTCCTTGAATTTATACAATATATGATAGTGGGGTTTTGAGTAGTTTCTTTCCCCAATAACATCTTGTGTTGTGTGATTGATCTACTTCTTTCTGTTACTTGCATGTGATTAAGCGATCATGTTTTGTATTGCGCAAATATTGCAAAAGGATTCAGTATCTTGTTTTAGTACATCACAATATCGAATTGAATCCATTGATATATAATTTCTATATATTTCTACATGGTATCAAAACTTCTATATAATTTCTACATGGCATCAGAGCAGGAATGTTTTTGGGAGCAAGTTTGTAGAGAATATGTGAAGAATTTGGTGCAAAAAAAATAAAATAAATAAATAGCATATTTGGATTCCTTGTGAAAAAATACCCAAATAAAAAAATAAATCAGTCTAATCGAAGCTCGGATGAGGGAGATATCGTCGATTTAAAATCAGCTCTTTTTTTAGAAATTTTTGTGATGGTGGGAGAATTACAATGTACGCGAGTCAAGAACCTGCATGCACTTGAGGTACAAGATGCATGCAAAGTTGTGAGGATCAAAGCATAGGCTTGTGACTTGGTGGTTGAGAGGGAGCCTCTCAACATGCAGTCTCAGAAGGTTGTGGAGCAGCCACAATTGGAGAAGTAGAGAGGAGACTGAGTGGAAGCATCCACTCAAGAAGAGACATCCAGAGGGGGAAATTTTGAGCCAGATGGGCAGAGGGAATACATGTAGCTATACCTCCAGGTGAGAGGGGGGCGATGTGCAGATATAATCCCAAGAAGAAATTTAGGCAAGGTCCATTGAGATGGTGTCTCATGGATCGAACCTGGCTACGAGAAGCCCATAATACAACAGTAGCAGGAAGGATCAGTTGGATTGATGTAGTTAGATGTCAGGAAGAAAAAAATCAGAGTGATAAATGTCGAATACTGGAGTGCATATTAGAGTTGGCAGTAGTGTAGAGGGCACAGATGTAGATGTCAGCAGCAATGCAAAGAGTCCAGTAGATAGGTGCAGTAGCTAGTAGCAGTCAGAATACTCTAATGAAATATGTATTATATTGATTTAGTTGTTCAAAGGTTATTCAATTTCAAGAGTTGCAGGTGCAAACAATACTAGAGAAGTGTTGCATGCAGAACATTCCAAAGGTACCAGATCGGGATAGATTGAATTCTTTCTTTTTGAGAGGGAGTGTTGAATTTGCAATAAGAAACAATGAAATTGGCAACCAGAAAGGACAAAAAGCACTCACACATTGGTGAGGTTACACACTGGTGAGGAATGTGGGTGTCTAATTTATTTTTCCCTTATATAAATTGGACAATAAATTGTAATTTAATCTCATAAATACTTGTATCAGTTAACTAAGTCGTGATGATTGAGTTAACTCAATAAATTCGAGTTGAGGGTCTAAGATGAGGCATGTAGAGTGATTATAATATTTTGGGGGTCCAATTGTAGTTAATGCACTAGTGGGGTGCAGGTGTAATCAATTAACTCAATTAATTGAGTTAAAATTAGTTTAAATAGTTATAACTGAGTGATGAATTAGTGAGAGCTCCAGTGAATTAAATTAGATTTAATTCACAAGTAGTGATCAATCTGATAACCGATGATTCGCTATTAATAGCTACATGCACGTTTGTTCTAAGAAAGACCCAGTTGAGACAAAGGTTAAAGTGAACATAACTATCAGTTGTATTTTCAGATAATTGCCCAAGTGCAATTATAAAGCCTCGAGGAATCCATGATGGACTGCGTAATCATGGAAGAATGGTTTTCTTATTTAACAGGGGCCTAATTCTTTAGGAAATGTGTGAGAAAGGCATCCAGAGGGGAAGGCTAATAATTGGCTGTGTGTTTGGCTAATTTTTCCTAGATCAGCGGGAGACAATTGACAGAGTGCTGGAGAATATCATGAGAGATTAAGCATTAGATTGTTTCATGATTCCTTGACTTTATACAATATATGATAGTGGGGTTTTGAGCAGTTGCTTTCCCTAATAACATCTTGTGTTGTGTGATTGATCTACTTCTTTCTGTTACTTGCATGTGATTAAGCAATCATGTTTTGTATTCCGCAAATATTGCAGAAGGATTCAATATCTTGTTTTAGTACATCACAATATTGAATTGAATCCGTTGATATATAATTTCTATATATTTTTACATGGTATCAGAACTTCTATGTAATTTCTACATGGTATCAGAGCAGGAATGTTTTTGGCAGCAAGTTTGTAGAGAATATGTGAAGAATTTGGTGCAAAATTTAAAGAAACAAATAGCATATTTAGATTCCTTGTGAAAAAATACACAAATAAAAAAAATAAATCGGTCTAATAGAAGCTCGGATGAGGGAGATATTGTCGATTTAAAATCAGCTCTATTTTTAGAAAATTTTGTGACGGCGGGACAATTACAATGTACGCGAGTCAAGAACCTGCATGCACTTGAGGTACAAGATGCATGCAAAGCTTTGAGAAGCAAAGCATAGGCTAGTGACTTGGTGGTTGAGAGGGAGCCTCTCAACATGCAGTCTTAGAAGGTTGTGGAGCAACCACAATTGGAGAAGTAGAGAGGAGACTAAGTGGAAGTGTCCACTCAAGAAGAGACATCCAGGAGAGGGAAATTTTGAGCCAGATGGGCAAAGGGAGTACATGTAGCTATACCTCCAGGTGAGAGGTGGGGCGATGTGCAGATATAATCCCAAGAAGAAATTTGGGCAAGGTCCATTGAGATGATGTGTCTTGTGGATCGAACCTGGCTACGAGAAGCCCATAGTACAACAGTAGCAGGAAGTATCGGTTTGATTGATGTAGTCAGATGTCGGGAAGAAAAAAATCAGAGTGACATATGTCAGATACTGGAGTGTGGATTAGAGTTGGCAACAGTGCAAAGGGCACAGATGCAGATGTCAGCAGCAGCGCAAAGAGTCCAGTAGATAGGTGCAGTAGCTAGCAGCAGTGAGAAGACTCTAATGACATATGTATTATATTGATTTATTTGTTCGAAGGTTATTCAATTTCAAGAGTTGCAGGTGCAAACAACACTAGAGAAGTGTTGCATGCAGAACATTCCAAAGGTACCAGATCGAGATAGATTGAATTCTTTTCTTTTTGAGAGGGAGTGTTGAATTTGCAATAAGAAACAGTGAAATTGGCAACGAGAAAGGACAAAAAGCACTCACACATTAGTGAGGTTACACACTAGTGAGGAATGTGGGTGTCTAATTTATTTTTCCCTTAAATAAATTGGACAATAAATTGTAATTTAATCTCATAAATACTTGCATCAGTTAACTAAGTCACGACGATTGAGTTAACTCAATAAATTTGAGTTGAGGGTATAAGATGAGGCATGTAGAGTGATACTAATATTTTGAGGGTCCAGTTGTAGTTAATGCACTAGTGGGGTGCATGTGTAATCAATTAACTCAATTAATTGAGTTAAAATCAATTTAAATAGTTATAACTGAGTGATGAATTAATGAGAGCTCCAGTGAATTAAATTAGATTTAATTCACAAGTAGTGATCAATATGATAACTAATGATTTGCTATTAGTAGTTGCATGTATGTCAGTTCTGAGGAAGACCCAGTTGAGACATAGGTTAAAAGGAACATTACTATCAATTGTATTTTCAGAGAATTGCCCGAGTGAAATTATAAAGCCTTGAGGAATCCATGATGGATTTCATAATCAAGGAATACTAGTTTTCCTATTTAATAGGGGCCTAATTCTTTAGGAAATGTGTGAGCAAGGCATCCTAAAGGAAGGCTAAGAATTGGCTATGTGCTTGTCTAATTTTTCCTAGATCAGCAGGAGACAATTGACAAAGTGTTGGAGAATTTCCTGAGAGATTAAGCATTGGATTATTTCATGATTCCTTGACTTTATAAAATATATGATAGTGGGGTTTTGAGTAGTTGCTTTCCCCAATAACATCTTGTGTTGTGTGATTGATCTACTTCTTTATGTTATTTGCATGTGATTAAGCGATCATGTTTTATATTCCGCAAATATTGCAGAAGGATTCGGTATCTTGTTTTAGTACATCACAATATCGAATTGAATCCGTTGATATATAATTTCTATATATTTCTACATGGTATCAGAACTTATATATAATTTCTACATGGCATCAGAGCGGGAATGTTCTTGGGAGCAAGTTTGTAGAGAATATGTGAAGAATTTGGTGCAAAAAAAAAAAAATAGCATATTTGGATTCCTTGTGAAAAAATACCCAAATAAAAAAATAAATTAGTCTAATCGAAGCTCGGATGAGGGAGATATCGTCGATTTAAAATCAGCTCTTTTTTTAGAAAATTTTGTGACGGTGGGACAATTATAATGTACGTGAGTCAAGAACCTGCATGCACTTGAGGTACAAGATGCATGCAAAGCTTTAAGGAGCAAAGCACAGGCTAGTGACTTGGTGGTTGAGAGGGAGCCTCTCAACATGCAGTCTCAGAAGGTTGTGGAGCAGCCACAATTGGAGAAGTAGAGAGGAGACTGAGTGGAACCGTCTACCTAAGAAGAGATATCCAGGAGGGGTAAATTTTGAGCCAGATGGGTAGAGGGAGTACATGTAGCTATACCTCCAGGTGGGAGGTGGGGCGATGTGCAGATATAATCCCAAGAAGAAATTTGGTCAAGGTCCATTGAGTTGGTGTCTCATGGATCGAACCTGGCTACGAGAAGCCCATAATACAACAGTAGCATGAAGGATCGGTTGGATTGATGTAGTTAGATATCAAGAAGAAAAAAATCAGAGTGACAGATGTCGGATACTGGAGTGCAGATCAAAGTTGGCAGCAGTGCAGAGGCCACAGATGTAGATGTTAGCAGTAGTGAAAAGAGTCCAGTAGATAGGTGCAGTAGCTAGCAGCAGTCAGAATACTCTAATGAAATATGTATTATATTGATTTAGTCGTTCGAAAGTTATTCAATTTCAAGAGTTGCAGATGCAAACAACACTAGAGAAGTGTTGCATGCAGAACATTCCAAAGGTACCAGATCGGGATAGATTGAATTCTTTCTTTTTGAGAGGGAGTGTTGAATTTGCAATAAGAAACAATGAAATTGGCAACCAGAAAGGACAAAAAGCACTCACATATTGGTGAGGTTACACACTGGTGAGGAATGTGGGTGTCTAATTTATTTTTCCCTTATATAAATTGGACAATAAATTGTAATTTAATCTCATAAATACTTGTATCAGTTAACTAAGTCATGATGATTTAGTTAACTCAATAAATTCGAGTTGAGGGTCTAAGATGAGGCATGTAGAGTGATTCTAATATTTTGGGGGTCCAATTGTAGCTAATGCACTAGTGGGGTGTAGGTGTAATCAATTAACTCAATTAATTGAGTTAAAATAAGTTTAAATAGTTATAACTGAGTGATGAATTAGTGAGAGCTCCAATGAATTAAATTATATTTAATTCACAAGTAGTGATCAATCTGATAATCGATGATTTGCTATTAATAGCTGCATGCATGTCTGTTCTAAGAAAGACCCAGTTGAGACAGAGGTTAAAGGGAACATAACTATCAGTTGTATTTTCAGAGAATTGCCCGAGTGAAATTATAAAGCCTTGAGGAATCCATGATGGATTTCATAATCAAGGAATACTAGTTTTCCTATTTAATAGGGGCCTAATTCTTTAGGAAATGTGTGAGCAAGGCATCCTAAAGGAACGCTAAGAATTGGCTATGTGTTTGTCTAATTTTTCCTAGAACAGCGAGAGACAATTGATAGAGTGTTGAAGAATATCATGAGAGATTAAGCATTGGATTGTTTCATAATTCCTTGACTTTATACAATATATGATAGTGGGGTTTTGATCAATTGCTTTCCCTAATAACATCTTGTGTTGTGTGATTGATCTACTTATTTTTGTTACTTGCATGTGATTAAGCGATCATGTTTTGTATTCCACAAATATTGCAGAAGGATTCAATATCTTGTTTTAGTACATCACAATATCGAATTGAATCCGTTGATATATAATTTCTAAATATTTATACATGGTATCAGAACTTCTATTTAATTTCTACATGGTATCAGAGCAGGAATGTTTTTGGCAGCGAGTTTGTAGAGAATATGTGAAGAATTTGGTGCAAAATTTAAAGAAACAAATAGCATATTTGGATACCTTGTGAAAAAATACCCAAATAAAAAAATAAATCAGTCTAATCGAAGCTCGGATGAGGCAGATATTGTTGATTTAAAATCAGCTCTTTTTTTAGAAAATTTTGTGACGGCGAGACAATTACAATGTATGCGAGTCAAGAACCTGCATGCACTTGAGGTACAAGATGCATGCAAAGCTTTGAGAAGCAAAGCATAGGCTAGTGACTTGGTGGTTGAGAGGGAGCCTCTCAACATGCAGTCTTAGAAGGTTGTGGAGCAACCACAATTGGAGAAGTAGAGAGGAGACTGAGTGGAAGCGTCCACTCAAGAAGAGACATCCAGGAGGGGGAAATTTTGAGCTAGATGGGAAAAGGGAGTACATGTAGCTATACCTCCAGGTGAGAGGTGGGGCGATGTACAAATATAATCCTAAGAAGAAATTTGGGCAAGGTCCATTGAGATGGTGTGTCTAATGGATCGAACCTGGCTACGAGAAGCCCACAATACAACAGTAGCAGGAAGGATTGGTTGGATTAATGTAGTCAAATGTCAGGAAGAAAAAAATCAGAGTGACATATGTCAGATACTGGAGTGCGGATTAGAGTTGCTAGCAGTGCAGAGGGCACAGATGCAGATGTCAGCAACAACGCAAAGAGTCCAGTAGATAGGTGCAGTAGCTAGCAGCAATGAGAAGACTCTAATTACATATGTATTATATTGATTTAGTTGTTCGAAGGTTATTCAATTTCAAGAGTTGCAGGTGCAAACAACACTAGAGAAGTGTTGCATGCAGAACATTCCAAAGGTACCAGATCGGGATAGATTGAATTCTTTTCTTTTTGAGAGGGAGTGTTGAATTGCAACAAGAAACAATGAAATTTGCAACCAGAAAGGACAAAAAGCACTCACACATTGGTGAGGTTACACACTGGTGAGGAATGTGGGTGTCTAATTTAATTTCCCTTAAATAAATTGTAATTTAATCTCATAAATACTTGTATCAGTTAACTAAGTCACGATGATTGAGTTAACTCAATAAATTCGAGTTGAGGGTCTAAGATGAGGCATGTAGAGTGATTCTAATATTTTGAGGGTCCAGTTCTAGTTAATGCACTAGTGGGTTGCAGGTGTAATTAATTAACTCAGTTAGTTGAGTTAAAATCAGTTTAAATAGTTATAACCGAGTGATGAATTAGTGAGAGCTCTTGTGAATTAAATTAGATTTAATTCACAAGTAGTGATCAGTCTGATAACTAATGATTCACTATTAATAGCTGCATGCATGTCAGTTCTGAGGAAGACCCAGTTGAGACAGAGGTTAAAGGGAACATAACTATTAGTTGCATTTTCAGAGAATTGCTCGAGTGCAATTATAAAGCCTTTAGGAATCCATGATGGATTGCGTAATCAAGGAAGATTGGTTTTCCTATTTAATAGGGCCCTAATTCTTTAGGAAATGTGTGAGCAAGGCATCTTGAAGGAAGGCTAAGAATTGGCTATGTGTTTGTCTAATTTTTCATAGATCAGTGGGAGACAATTGATAGAGTGCTGGAGAATATCATGAGAGATTAAGCATTGGATTATTTCATGATTCCCTGACTTTATACAATATATGATAATGGGTTTTTGAGCATTTTCTTTCCCCAATAACATCTTGTGTTGTGTGATTGATCTACTTGTTTATGTTACTTGCATGTGATTAAGAAATCATGTTTTGTATTCCACAAATATTGCAAAAGGATTCAGTATCTTGTTTTAGTACATCACAATATCAAATTGAATATGTTGTTATATAATTTCTATATATTTCTACATGGTATCAGAGCAGGAATGTTTTTGGCAGCGAGTTTGTAGAGAATATATGAAGTATTCGGTGCAAAATTAAAAAAAAAAAACAAATAGTATATTTGGATTCCTTGTGAAAAAATACCCAAATAAAAAAAATAAAAAAATAAATCAGTCTAATCGAAGCTCGGACGAGGGAGATATCGTTGATTAAAATCAACTCTTTTTTTATAAAATTTTGTGATGGTGGGACAATTACAATGTGTGCGAGTCAAGAACCTGCATGCATTTGACATACAAGGTGCATGAAAAGCTTTGAGGAGCAAAGCATAGGCTAGTGACTTGGTGGTTGAGAGGGAGCCTTTCAACATGTAGTCTCATAAGCGGTCTCAAAATTTTGTGGAGCACCCACAATTGGAGAAGTAGAGAGGAGACTGAGTGGAAGCGTCCACTCAAGAAGAGACATCCAGGAGGGGGAAATCTTGAGCCAGATGAGCAGAGGGAGTACATGTAGCTATACCTCCAGGTGAGAGGTGGGGCAATGCGTAGATATAATCCCAAGAAGAAATTTTGGCAATGTCCATTGAGATGGTGTGTCTCATGGATCGAACCTGGCTACAAGGAGCCCACAATACAATAGTAGTAGGAAGGATCGGTTGGATTTATGTAGTTAGATGTTAGGAATACAAAAATTAGTGTGACAGATGTCAGATACTGGAGTGCAGATTAGAGTTGGCAGCTGTGTAGAGGGCACAAATGCATATGTCAGCAGCAGTGCAAAGAGTCAAGTAGATGGTAGCAATAGGTAGCTGCAGTCAGAAGACTCTAATGACAGATGTATTATACTGATTTATTTGTTCGAAGGCTATTCAATTCCAAGAGTTGCAGGTGAAAACAACACTAGAGAAGTGTTGCATGCAGAACATTCCAATGGTACCATATCGGGAGAGATTGAATTCCTTTCTTATTGAGAGGGAGTGTTGAAATTTTCAATAAGAAACAGTGAAATTGGCAACCAGAAAGGACAAAAAGCACTCACACATTGGTGAGGTTAAACACTAGTGAGGTTACACACTGGTGAGGAATGTGGGTGTCTAATGTATTTTTCCCTTAAATAAATTGTAATTTAATCTTATAAATACTTATATGAGTTAACTAAGTCATGATGTTTGAGTTAACTCAATACATTCAAGTTGAGGGTCTAAGATGAGGCATGTCGAGTGATTCTAATATTTTGGGGGTCTAGTTGCAGTTAATGCACTAGTGGGTGCAGGTGTAATTAGTTAACTCAATTAATTGAGTTAAAATCAGTTTAACTAGTTATAACTGAGTGATGAATTAGTGAGAGCTCTAGTGAATTAAATTAGATTTAATTCGAAAGTAGTGATCAATTAGATAGCTAATGATTCACTATTAATAGCTTCATGCATGTCAGTTCTTAGGAAGATCCAGTTGAGACAGAGGTTAAAGGGAACATAACTATTAGTTTTATTTTTAGAGAATTGCCCGAGTGCAATTATAAAGCCATGAGGAAGCCATGATGGATTACGTAATCAAGGAAGACTAATCTTCCTATTTAATAGGGGCCTAATTCTTTAGGAATTTTGTGAGCAAGTTAGGCTGAAGGAAGGCTAAGAATTGGCTATGTGTTTGTCCAATTTTTCCTAGATCAGCGGGAGACAATTGACAGAGTGCTGGAGAATCTCATGAGAGATTAAGCATTGGATTGTTTCATGATTCCTTGATTTTATACAATATATGATAATGGAATTTTGAGCAGTTTCTTTCCCCAAGAACATCTTGTATTGTGTGATTGATCTACTTATTTCTCTTACTTGCATGTGATTGAGTGATCGTGTTTTGTATTCCATAAATATTCTAGAAGGATTCAGTATCTTGTTTGAGTACATCACAAGATCAGATTGAATCCATTGATATAGAATTTCTATATATTTCTACATGGCATCAGAAATTCTATATAATTTCTACAGCAAATGCTCTTAGTAGGCGGATACATGTGAATCATATATTAGTTATGAGTTCCCATGGGATAAATCTATAGGATAGGATATTGCAAGCAGGTCAACAGGATGTCAGGTATATGGAGCTTAGGAACAAATTGTAGCAGTGTACAGGTACAAGTAGTGGTATAGGTACGTGTACACACTACAAGAAAAAAGCACATTGGTGAGGGTCATGCTTGTGACGGGCCTTTAAGGTCCGTCACCAATGTCACATATGGTGACGGTCATTAAAAAACCGTCACTATAAGTGTATATAGTGATGGTCCTTTATGGTCCATCACCAAAGACATTTTCAATGACACTTTTGGTGAGGGTCGTTAAAGGCCCATCACTAATTCTCTCTTTGGTGACACTTCTAGTGACGAACTTTTAATGACCCTCACCCATGCTCTTTTTGTTACTTTTGGTGATGGTCAAAAATTGTTCGTCATCATTGATCACCAAAAACCGTCATTGTAAGTGTATATAGTGATGGTCCTTTATGGTCCGTCACCAAAGACATTTCACTTTTGGTGAGGGTCGTTAAAGGCCCATCACTAATTCTCTCTTTGGTGACACTTCTAGTGACGAACTTTTAATGACCCTCACCAATGCTCTTTTTGTTACTTTTGGTGACGATCAAAAAATGTCCGTCATCATTGATCATTCCAATGAGTTTTTGATGACGCTATGTGCCTGTTAATATATTTTTTTCAAAATATAATGATTTAATACCATTATTGTGGATAATTTTTTATAATATGTCCAAGGCCATAGTGGTTAGGGTTAGTCAATTTTTTAAGAAGTAATAAGCGCGTATCATTTCCCTCAAGTAATGACTAGTCGAATAGAGATTTCCTATGAGTCAACACATGATTCATATCTATTAAGTTTATTATCTATAAAATTACATTTAGATAAAGTTCCACTATTGTGTGTGGGAAATATATTATTTAATACATAATTGAGTTCTGACAATTCTATTAATGAGAAAGACCTAACAATCCTCAACAATCTGGGTACACCTTAAATTAATGCTTTGGCACACACTAACATTTCTTAGCACCCCACATTTCTTGGAACATCTTTGTACCTATAACATCTTGTGATGACACTAATGCCCAAGCACATGGTGGCATGCGCTAGCACAACATGGAACTCTCCTAGCATGTGTTGGCATGTTGCATATAGTCCCTAGCATGCCCTGGAACACCTTGGTTGTATGCATTGACATACATTAACAATTGGCACAAAATGCCACTTGGCATGTATGGGGACCTATTATTAGTGTGCCTAGCATGCCCCTTTTCAAAAAGATAAATTCCTGACTTATTAACCCTCTTATTAGTTCTTCCTTTTGTTGCCTTGTGATGGCAGTGTGGGTGTAGGCATTAAGGAGAGCCTTTCAAACTTGCTTACAATTGTTTCTAACTCCGAAGGAGTTTGATATTATTCCTTATGATTGGTTTCATTCATAAAATTTATGAAATTTGATAAATGAAATGGACATTAAAATATCCTCTTTAAATAATACCAAGCCTTTGTAGACAATATTACAAATCTTTCGGAATCATTCAAAACACTTCAAGCTAATGTTAAGACCCCTCGGAAGAAAATATTTTTACTTTTCAAACAGTGCTTTAAGCCTTCTGGAACATAACATTAGAATGCATTTTAAATCAACCTTTTAGACCCTCTCGGCAATATATTTTCGAACTCTCAGCTCTTAGTAAAATTCTACTAAACTAACATTAAGACCTTCGGAAATATTAAAATTTAGAACCCTTCGGAATCAAACTTTAAACACTTTCGCAATGGTTCCAAACTTCAAACATCTTAATAAAAGTCTATTGGAATAAACATCGGTTCCATACCTTTGTGTTATCCCCCATGTAACTCTCAATGTGAATACCGTAGGATCTCCAACGCCTAAGATCGAACGACAATCGCGTTCAAACAACCCCAGAACTTTATCAACCAGAAGTTATGCGAAATGGGTGGTATTTCACCTATGACATGTCGTGTTATGATTGGATCTCATTCCAAATGAATAAAACTGCCCACCATCCAAAAGCAGTGCGACAACAGTGTAAGTGGTTTCTCCAAAACCACTTAACCTCAAATCTTTGGTTTAAATCGCGCTTAAACACGATTTTTCGCCTTTTCTTCATTCAACTTCAATTCCACATAAAAATATTATTTCATTGTATAACTCAATAAACAGAGACCTATGATCACTGCCAATCTTCAAGTAAAACCCCGAATCTCTTCAAATTCTAGATTTCGATCACAAACAAAGAAAACCAGAACTTATTCAAATTCTCCTAGTATTTTATACAGAGGTTAATACACTCAATTTATACACAGAGAAAATGAATTTAAATGGATTTTAGAAAGGGGATGAACCTCCGGGAAATTTCCAAGTAACCCAAATAAATAAACTCTGTAATTTTATTCAAAACATAGATCAAATTCTCACAATCAATTCTTCCACGGCCAGCTCCGAATTCCTCTGTTCCGGAGGTTACATTTTATAGTTTTGTTACAATGCAACCGACCTCCTTCTGAGGATCAAATTATTATAGTTTAAAAAAAACTCCTAATTACAACATATCTTCGTAGATTTAATCAACTAAACCTAAATAAGCTCAAACAAATCAAAATTGTTCAACCTCCCCTAAATACTAATTCAAGCCTATCTATTACAGAATAGATTTTAAAAAATTGTTGAGGGATCCAACCCTCATAGAAAAACTGACTTTCACCCATCAGTAAATGAATTTTTTGAACCTATCTAGCCACAACATGTGAAAAATCTTTCACATTGCTGGCTAAACTCCAATGCCCTTGCATCACCTTGACACATATTGACATACCCTGGCACCTTGCGCCACATCCTTAGCACCTAGCATGTATTGGCATATATTGGCACTATTAATTGGCACATGATATAATTAGCACACCTTGGAACCCCCAAGCACACTTTGGGAATTATTAAAATGCCTTAATATTCGCTAGCATGCCTCACCAATGCTTACCATACCTTGTCACTCCCTCCTTGGCATGAAAACTAACACTGACCATTAACATTAGTATCTGGCAGTACACGTTCCTTGTATTTATTAACTTCCATGAATTTTACCCAGTGCTCCCTTAATGTTTTTTCCTAGTACTCCTTAACACTCATCAACATGCATTATCACTCTCTAGCACGTGTTGGCGCTTGGAAAGCCTTAGCATGTATGGAATATGTTGAGATGCCTTGGTATTATTTAGCATGGTTTAATATTAAATTTATTTGTGATGATCAATTGTTGGAAATTAGATGAGAAGCAACAAAGGAATACTTGGCACTAAGAATGCAATAAGACTTTGCACTTGGCACCTATTTTCACCTAGTGTTAGTGTGCCTTGCATGCCCCTCTTGGAAAAGGTAAATTGATGACTTATTGACCCTATTATGTGTTCATTTCCTTGTAGTTTAACTTTTTTCTCCCTTTTGTTGTCTTGACAGTCCCTGACACGCATTGAAACACCCTTGCTCATCTTGGCATGCCTTATCACTTGGCACATCTTAGCATGTTTGACATGTATTTCCACTATCTGGCACATCAAGGGGGTGAAGAGAGATGTAGTCCTAAAGTAGGTCGAGTACGAGGGCCGAGTAAGAGTTGCTAAAGGGAGGTCATGATCATCCTCCAAGAGAAAGATCATCATGTAAGGGTTCAGAAGAATGTTGCATACCTTAATGGTCAGTTTGCGCTAGGAAGTAGGATGGCATATTGTTGGTTCTCTTATGGCAGATCAAGCTTAAGAGGTTTCTCGTGAGAATCTGGGCATGTGATTTCAATGGTATCTTTGTGTGAAGGCCGCATCAAATTTTGAAATGTTGAAATTTGCAACAAGAAACAGTGAGATTGGAAACCAGAAAGGACAAAAAAAAATGCACCCACACTGGTGAGGAATTTTGATGCACCAAGAGTGAGGAATGTGGGGCGTCTAATTTATTTTTCCTTTAAATAAATTGGACAATAAATTGCAATTTCATCTCATAACAACTTGTGTCAGTTAATTAATTCATGATGACCGAGTTAGCTCAAGAAATTCGAGTTGAGGGTCTAATATGAGGCATCTAGAGGGATTCTAATATTTTTGGGGTCCAGTTGAAGTTGATGCATTAGTGGGGTGGAAGTGTAATTAACTCAATTAAATGAGTTAAAATCAGTTTAACTAGTTCTAACTGAGTGATGAGCTAGTGAGAGGTCCAGTGAATTAAATTATATTTAATTCACAATGAGTGATCAATCAGATAACTGATAATTCGATATTAATAGTTGCATGCATGTCAGTTTCGAGGAATACCCAGTTGAGACAGAGGTTAAAGGGAACATAACTCTTAGTTGTATTCAAAGAAAATTTCCCATGTGCAATTATAAAGTCATTGGGATGCCATGATGGATTGCGCAATCAAGGAAGACTGATTTTCCTAATTAATAAGGAGTTAATTCCCTAGGAATTGCATGAGCAAGGCAGGCTGAAGTAAGGATGAGAATTGGCTAAGTACTAGATCGAGTTTGTCGAGATCAATGGGAGAAAATTGACAGAGTGATCGAGAATCTCATGAGAGATTAAGCATTGTATTATTTCATGATTCCTTGACTTAATACACAATAAAGATAGAGGGGTTTTGATTAGTTTCTTTCCCCAAATACATCATGTTGTTGTGCGATTGATAATTTATTTCTCTTACTTATATGTGATTGTGCGATCGTGTTTTGTTTCCGTAAATTGTAGGAAGGATTCAGTATCTTGTTTTAGTAGATTACAAGATCAGATTGAATCTCGTTGGTTAGATTTTCTACATGGTATCAGAGAAGGAATTTTTTGGGCGGTGAGTTTGTAGAGAATATCTGAAGATTTTGGTGTAAAATTTTTGAAAACAAATAGAATATTTGGATTCCTTGCGAAAATCTACCCAAATGGAAAAAAAAATCGGTCAAATCATAGCTCGGATGAGGGAGATATCATCGATTTAAAATCAACTCTTTTTAGAAACTTTTTGTAACTTTGGGACAATTACACTGTGTGCGATTCAAGAACCTATATGCACTTGAGGTACCAGATGCATGCAAAGCTTTGAGGAGAAAGGAAGAAGTTAGAGACTTGGTGGTTTAGAGGGAGCATAAATTACCTCTCAACATGCATCCTCATGAGAAGCAGTCTCAGAAGGTTGTGGAGTAGCTGCCACAATTGGAGAAGCAGAAAGGAGACTGAGTGGAAGCGTTCATTCAAGCAGAAACCTCCATGAGGGGGAAATTTCGAGCTAGATGGGAAGAGGGAGCAACCATACCTCGAGGTTTAAGGTGGGGTTATCTGTAGACATAATCCCAAGATAAGAAATTTGGGCAAGGTCCATTGAGATGGCGTGTCTCATGGATCGAACCTGGCTACGAGGAGCCCACAGTACATCAGTAGTAGGAAGGATCAGTTGGATTGATGTAGTCATATGTCAACAAGACAGAAATCAGAGTGACAGATGTCAAATAATGGAGCACAAATAGAGTTAGCAACAATTCAAAGGGCACAAATGCAGATGTCAGCAGCAGTGCAAAGAATCTAGTACTAGACATGTACTGCAGTAGCTAGCAGCAGTTAGAAGACTCTGATGACAGATGCATTATACTGATTCAGTTGTTCAGAGGCTATTCAGTTTCAGGATTTTCAGGTGCAAACAACACTAGAGAAGTGCAGCATGCAGAACATTCCAAAGGTACTGGATGGGGATGGATTGAATTCCTTTCTTTTTGAGAGGGAGTGTTGAAATTTGCAACAAGAAACAGTGAAATTGGTGACTAGAAAGGACAAAAAAAAATGCACGCACACTGGTGAGGAATTTCGATGTACCAGGAGTGAGGAATGTGAGGCGTCTAATTTATTTTTCCCTTAAATAAATTGGACAATAAATTGTAATTTCGTCTCATAACAACTTGTGTCAATTAAATAAGTCATGATGATTGAGTTAGCTCAAGAGATTCGATTTAAGGTGATCAAGGTGGATATTGGTGGCCACCCACCTATTCCACTTTGGCCCTCGCCATTGTCTCTTTCAATTTTTTAGTTTCCTTAATTATAGCACAATTTATTATTTTTGTTAGTTTTTCGAGTCCTGAAATTTTGAAGTCGTTTTGAGGCCCCAAACGATGTTTTTTGGGCATGAAAGGTTTGGAAATTTCATAGAAATAATATTATAAATTGTAGTCCTCGGAGATATCTTTCTAACGAGGTACCATGTGCGTCAAACGAAGATCATATGACCAAGTTACGACCCCGGGAAGTTGGCTACCCAACTAACCCCAACGGGGCCCATAAACTCTTGGTGTTACATCTCCTCAGGACAAGGTTTTGGTTTTTTAGGGTTTTATCTTATTTTAAATAATAAAAATACCCTTGATCCTTATTATAACACAATTCAGAGGAACATAACTATCAGTTGTATTTATAGAAAATTTCCCGTGTGTAATTATAAAGTCATTGGGATGCCATGATAGATTGAGAAATCAAGGAAGGTTGATTTTCCTAATTAATATGGAGATAATTCCATAGGAATTGCATGAGGAAGGCAGGCTGAAGGAAGGCTGAGAATTGGATAAGTACTGGACCGATTTTTCCTAGATCAACAGGAGACAATTGGCAGAGTGCTGGAGAATCTCAAGAGAGATTAAGCATTGCGTTGTTTCATGATTCCTTGACTTAATACAAAATATAGATAGAGGGTTTTGAGCAGTTGCTTCCCTATATACATCTTGTGTTGTGTGATTGATAACTTGTTTCTCTTACTTATATGTGATTGTGCGATTGTGTTTTGTTTCCACAAATTGTAGGAAGGATTCGGTATCTTGTTTTAGTACATGATTACGAGATCAGATTGAATCCCGTCGGTTAGATTTTCTACATGAAATAGAAGAGAGGGTTGATACCATCTTGCCTTGTGGTGGTTAGTAGGCCGCAAGGTCTGTGTTAAATACCAACATAAGTGGAGGAGGACTTGCACTGTAATTTAGAGCCATAACAGAAGTCGACGCAGGCGTAATATTGACTAAGTTAACCCTAGTTTGAGGGTCGACATTGATATCTGAAGTTCATGTCAAGATTCAGTCAAAGATATGCCCAGAATCTATGGATCCATATGAGGTAGGTCGAGTCTCTTATGGAGGCAAGAGTCATGTTTTTTCTATGTGTGGATAGGGTTTGTTCTACAACAATTAGAAGTACATAAATATAATGCCCTAGTTAGGACAATTTCCTAGCATGTTTAGTTCATAAGGTATGACCTTAAGACTGTGAAAAATTTGCATAGAAGAAGATGGGCTGTGACCCTTAGAGCGAGGTTTATTTCTGCAATAAAGACCGCAGATCTGGAAGATGGTTTGCAGATTCAGTATGTGTGGAGACAACATATCCAAAGGAGGGTGGAACCTAAGCAGAAGATTGAGAATGCAGAATAAATGTGCCATATGAAGAATGGATTGACATGCAGAGGAGTTGATTTTGGTGGAATTTCCAAAGAGTTTTAGACAAAGATCCAAAGAAACCTATAAAAAATTAGTAAATGGACTGTCAGTGGCTGATTTGTGACCCTAGTTCAGTCATCTACAAATTGTTAGAAGTATGATAAGAGGAGTAGTTCATATTTGTTCATAAATTGGACAAAAAAGATAAAATTGTCGATACACAAGAACAATGAGCTTGAGAGGTCTCAAACCATTTTTAGGTGGCAGATTTGAAGAGCCTTATATGAAGACAATATTGTGGGCCCTAGATCAGTAAAAATAATTGATTGTGGTTGGGCAGATTGATGGTAGGCCAAGTACAATTGGACGGTTGTTAGGTTACTATCAAAGAAGAGCCCTGACTCTTGTTCTGGTGAAGGACAACAAAATTGGTAGACGGGAAGGTGTATAGGGCCTAAGGATGTGCATATTTTGAAGGACTAAAGTAACATTCAAGTGGGCCAACCAACTAGCCCTAGTTCACTATATTGTAGAGGATTGATTCAGTGAGAAGAAGGGCAGCCTCCATATCCCTGGACTTCTCATCTTGGAGCTGTAGTATGGAAAAAGTGGGCATACCAAAGAGTTGTTCACAAATGGAATTGTGAACAACTTGTTACCACTCAAACTAGTAGTGGATCTAAAAGGGGTTCCTAAGAGGGCAACTGCTAGGACAAGGGAAACGATGGAGGCTTAGCCCATTGTCACCACAGCTAAGCTCCTTGTTCTTCACAGACTTTCACTGATGGGTGGAGTCCTGATAGTTTAGGAAGTCACTTGTAGAGTATAGATCAATGAATAGGTGGGAAGTGACCCTCGAAACCCTTTCCCTAAGATAAAATAAAGATTGGGACTTGCTTTCCTTTTAAGCAAGGGAATTATCTTCTAGGGAGAGAGGAGGGGGATTGAAGGGTTGAGGGAGAAGAATAAGAATTATTAAGGAATTTCTCAATCCCTAAAATCCTTTGGGAACTTGGATTCCCAAATGGTCCTTAATGAAAGGCCTTTGACACCAAATGGGACCACACGGGGCCAAGTGGACCCAGCTCAGGTTCGGGGATGGAATTTAGCAACCAATGATGTTCCTATCCTGTACAAGGTGATGGGAAAGGATCAAAAAAGTGTTTTTACTTCAATAGGTCAAATTGATCCTACTAGGTTCTATCCTTGGGAACACCTAGGCAAAACTTGATCCTAGAGCTAGGGCTTGAGGTATCTAGAGATTCCATCGTCAGAATTGGCCCAAGTTCTGAGGAGAGTGAGGGCACCCAGCAATGCAGTTGCCTCTAGGAGATAAAATTTTTCCTCCAGCTAGATTCCTGGGAAATTGTTGCCCTAGGTGACCTAATGGGGCTAGACATAGGGAATGTGAAAATTTCTTAATCTAAGAAACCATATTGCAGTATCTTGATTTACTTCTCCTACTTAAATTAAGTTACAAGTTAATTTATGAAATATTTAATAACTTAGCGAAGTAAATAGTAAATACAACTAGCAACCTACACATACAGATCAAATACTGAATAACATGCTCATAGACAAAGTGACACATGGATTTTCTGGACAACTATCCCCGGAAAAAACCCAATGTGGGAAAACTGGTGCAGCTAGCTCTGGAGGGTTTTCATTATTATGTAAAATCTAAGTACAACAATCCTGGGCACCAAAATTGGTTAACCCAACAGAGAAATAAAAATGACAGTAATACGCTGCTCTGAATCCCTTTACATCAGCCTAACTGGCCTGCGTCGGCCTCTGCGTTGCTCAATAAGGGCCTGCGTCACACCTAAAGGGCTTACACTGCCCCTGCGCTGCCCTGAATGGGCCTGCGTCAACGTTGCGTGGCTCCTGCTACCCCTGCTAGGCTTTGGTTGGACTGCGTGGCTCCTGCTGCCCCTGTTGCTCTAGCTGGCTGGAATGCTTAAGCAGAAAAAACATAGGTAATAAATAAGGCACTGGCCAAAGGAAACGCATAACAGTCAGAAAAATTGAAGAAATGAAATGAAAATAGATCAATGTCCACAAAAAAATGAAATAGCTCAATGGGACTAGAGAGTAAAAGCTTTGACAACAACAATAAGTGCTTATAGAATTAGCTAAGAGAACATAGGAGACTAATTCATGAGGTTAAAATGTTGTATAATTGTTGTCATGGGAAAACTGTAGAATTGTTAGAGTAAATCTCTGCAGGTACCATTAGTTGGTGATCATCGATAATCATTTCATTTCATCAAATACCCTGATGAATGGGCCTTACAAGCTATTTGCGTAGACCATCACATTAAAAATCCAGTGCCTCCTCATAAAATCCTCTCCTCGTATAATCGACCACCATTACATACGTTTACACCACATTTGGTTTAGACATTTAGTAGGTAGGTAGGGTGCCCCTATCTCCCATCTCCATATAGAGTAATTTGGTTACATATTCTTTCTTCTATGATACTGGTTCCTCTCTCTTAAGTCCTATCTCTTGTCCTTCTTCTCTATCCCTTTTTCTCCTACCTCGCTCTCTCTCTCTCTGTCTATACCCTCCAATCCTGTCACTATATCCCTCCCTCTATTCTTATTTCTACCCCCCTTCCATCTAATTTGTGTCACTATCTCCCTCTCTTACTCTTCTCTACCTCTCTCACTCTCTCTCTATCTCTCCATTCCTTCTCTCCCCTCTCCTTCAGTTTATCTCCATCTCTCCCTTGTGACTCTCCTTGTCTTGCCACCTCTATCAATCTATCTTTATTATTCCTTCTCATATATATCTAGAGTTAATATATATCATGACATATTGGGACCTACAATTGGGTTAATTCCGCCTTGTTGGCAAGGTTAAAATGGTTAATATTTGATAAACAAAATTGTAGATCAAATATTTCATCAAAAAGGGGGAACCATACCCTATCTTCTAGGCTATGACTATCAGTCACTTGGCCTCTTCTTGCTCTCACATGAATGTAGTCTTGCTTGACTGGTACAGAAGAAGGTTTCACATTATCAACTATTTGTTTGGGACAAATTTTAGTTGTTTCAACACTGCTACATTCTTCAAGCTTATCCTTTAAACCATCTTAGTCTTTTGTACTCTCTTCAACTTTGTAGTGCTTTCCATTCCTCTCAGTCACATATGTTTCCTTGGTATGTTAAGGGACAAGGTCGACAACATTAGGATGTTTTTGCAATAAACAAGGGTATTTCCAGGACACAGTCAGGTGGAGCAAGAGTATAAGAGCCAAATTTCTCATGAATGTGGGACACTCGAACTTAAGATTTTCTGGAGTAGTCATGAGGTGCAGTATGGTTATTAAGACTTCATTAGATGGCCATTCTCCGGACTTAAATTGTGTGACAACACTGTGGCTGAGTTTGAAACTGGAGATTGAACATACATTTGGTTTGATTACAATAGAAAATTTCATCAATAAATGTAAAGCAATGGCTAACAAATACTATAAATTAATAAATAAAGAAGACATGGCAACAAGCAACAATACTTACAAAATTGTTACATTGAGACGTAAAGAATAAGAAACTATTGTGCACAAACAGAGACTAATGAAACTATCATCTTAACCCCTAACCCCTTAAACACTAATTCCGAACCCCTAACCCATTTAACCCCCTAAACCTCGGAACCCCTAACCCATTTAACCCCTAAACCATAAACCTCTAAACCCTTAACCCCTAACCCCTAAACCCTTAACCGCTAACCCATTTAACCCCCTAAATCCCTAGTAAACCCCTAACCCATTTAACCCCCTAAACCCTAAACATATAACCCCTTAACCCCTAACCCATTAAACCCTAATTCTCACCCCCTAACCCATTTAAACCCATAAACCATAAACCTCTAAATGCATAATATTAACCCCTTAACCTCTAAATGCATAATATTCCCTTAACCCCTAACCCATTTAACAACTAACTCATTATCCCCCTAACCCATAAATGCTCCTAAATCCCCTAACCCCTAAGCCCTCAATCCCTAACCCCTTAACCCCTAAGCCCCCAATCCATAACCCCTTAACCACTATCTCATTATTCCCCTAACCTCTAAACCCTAAACCTCTAACCCCTAAGCCCCTATTCCCCTAAGCCTTAAGCCCTAATCCCCTAATCCTTAATCCCTTAACCACTAATTAATTATGCCCCTAACCCTTATAATAATCCTTAAAAACCATTCGGATTAGCCATTCCAAACGAGAGCAACAGGTCTAGTTGGGACCTATGATTGGGTTAATTCCCCCTTGTTGGCAAGGTGGAATACCATGAGCAAAACCATGGGTTGCAAAAACCTCTCCTAAATTTACTATTTTATCTCAATTTATTTTAATAATTAATTAATTAATTTCTTTAAAAACTCTTCTCGATAAATCACATAAAATTTTTAAGGTACACGCCTTTCGAACCACTCAATGTGTGGTTCGCCATCAATGTTTTTAAAATAAATTTATAAGAATGAAATTGAATTGATTTTTGAAGCTTCCTTTTAAATCAATTATTGACATTACAAAGAATCATAGAGTGTGCTCAACATCCACAAGAAAAACAATGGGTATGATATTAAAATGATATTTGAAGGCATAATATTAAAAATGATGTTTCGAAAAATGGAGGGCGGGAGTATTCATTTTTCTTTTAAATTTTAGACCTCCAGTTAAAATAACATTTCTCCCACCCAAAACATGTGTTTTTGTTATCTCCCGTTGGCTTAGTAAAAAATTCCCTTTTCTTTGGATTGAACCTTATACTTAATGTGGAGCTACTTCAACCATATTTTCCACCTCTCATAGGCACCTCATGTTCCTACTTTGGCGCACATGTCTCACTAGGAGCCATATTCAACAAAACTTTCCCCACTTGACGAAGGAACTTAACACAAAATGGACCACTTATTCATAAGGGGGGACAATTGATTCAATAGAATTCTAGTGACCACCCACTTGTTACATTGATTCAACATTATTCCACGTCTTGGTAGTTATATTATAATGTTTTAGGTCTCAAACTTCTGGTGCGTTTTTGGGCATTTCCCTTGCATTTTTGGCATTGGTCATAGGGTAAAGACACATAATATGGATTTTATTGGTCCAAGAAATGTCCTAAATGGAATTTTCATGCAAACATTGTAGCCTTGGGAAGTTGATATATCAATTAGTCTCTTTGGGCCCACGTTATTTTTGGCACGCCATTTCCTAGGGCTAGGGTTTTGGATTTTAGAGTTTTTGGATCTTAGGACATCATACTTTATGTTCAAAGGTAGTTTTGACATCTTGTAATGTTTTCTTTTGATTAAGAGTAGTTGACACATCTCTCTTCATAAAGAAGCTACCTCCATTCCGCTTAGTGTGTATCACTTTGCAATTTATAGTTATTTTCTATTTCATCCATTAATAGAATTTGACTTTTGTTCTACTACTCTACTCTTTGCAATATCTTTTCTATGTTTCCATTTATGTTTTTTCATAATAAAATCCCCTTCAAACCTCAGGTCTATCTATGGATTTTTTTTAGTAGAAGCTTCTACCTTTGGATGACCATGGGTCCTAATATTTGAATATTGGAGCAAATTGTCAACTTTTTTATGGTTAAGAACATGTGCTTCCTCATAAGATGTCATAGGTTCAAATTTAAAGGGGTAGAGTATGTACACCTGTGTAGAGTTTAGCAGACTCAAGTCCTTTGTCCTACAAACAATAAGATCACAATAAGAGTCCTACAAAAAATTAAGGTCTCACTAATGTCTTAAAAATATATTATTACTACATATTACAAATATTAGCTCTATTTACCCTAGATTAATCTCAATAGCTATTTTTTTAATGAGAAAAAAAATATGCTTAAAAAATATAAAGTAATGCTATAACATTTTTAAGTAATAAAATTTTACAACTTGTATTTATTTTTAATATGAAAAAACATATGTCAAAAAATTATAACATTTGAACTTTGGTGGGTGTGTGAAACATTTGAACTTTGGCGGATTATAGATTGGAGGGAAAGCTAAGGCACGAGCACAGGGTTCCTGGAGATTTGAGGGTTCAACAGTTTTGGCCATTAAACATTTTTGCGAAAACAAATCTTTCAGAGATTCTGTGCAGTGATGGTTTTCGGAGACCCTTAAACAGGCAGAAAGGAGGGATTTAGGCCACTGTAAGTGTGAATTTAGGCATTCTGCTGCGCTTCATTGTGTTCTCAACTATCTCCATTTAATGCGGACTCGTTCATCTGAGATTTTGGGGATAGTGATTGTAATAATTTTGACTGGTGTTTTGTTTTGATCTTCTGTTATTTTTTGGAACTTAGATTGCCATGTTAGATTTTGGAAGGTCCTTCAAACTGGGGCTGGCATGCCAAAATCAGTAATGTCACATGACCAACCGGTGAGGTGCTTCAGATTGTGGTTGGAATTCTAGTACCTGTTATTTTTTCTTCTGAATTTTATCCAGAAGTTGTAATATGCTTGCAGGAACCAGGGCTGTATTACATATGGCAAGAACCATTACTGAAGTTTCAGAGTGTGCTTCTAAGTTTTTTTATTATGTAATTCTTCGTATGCAGGTTCTATGCTCGACATGGAAGGACGATGGCACTGCTATTTTCTCTGTTGGCTGTGATAAACAAGCTAAAATGTGGCCATTGCTGACTAGGGGCCAGCCAGTGACTGTGGCTATGCATGATGCACCTATTAAGGAAATTGCATGGATTCCAGCAATGAACTTGCTTGCAACTGGAAGCTGCGACAAGACACTTAAGTATGTATATGATGGTTTTTTTGATTCCGTCTCTCTTTGCTTATTTATGTTATGAGGTTTCTTGTAAATGTTAGTGGAGTTGTGACCTTATGAATTTTAAACCCATTTGAGCACAGTGCCAAAAATTTAATATCTTTTAGGCTTTGAGAGAAATAGAAACTTCTCATCTGGCCAATTTTTTTATAAAATTATATGAAATTATTTTTATAAAATTATATGAGATAAAGGGAAAAAAAAATTGTTAGATTAACCCAGGTCCTAGATTAACTACTCAACATTCTTCGCTTACTACCATAGCCTCGTACCTATGCAAACCTTGTTAGAAACAAAGACACCTTCCTTTTAATTTGGATCAGTATTGTATTCTGAAAATCTTCATATAAATTGTGTTGTCCCTGGTGATAACTTTTAATGCCTGGATCTCCTGCTTGCAGCTGTCTATCACTCTCTCCTTTTATTCTATGCACTGCTCCATAGGTACAGGACCAAAGGTTGACTGGAACATCGACAACTTGAAGTTATTTAAGACTGCATCAACCTCTCCTCCAAACTTGAAGCAAATTTTGAAAACTTCCTCAGCCTTTTCCTCTAAGGCTCTAGCCCTGTCGAGACATTTACAAGCTTCAGAAAAACAGATTATTTTCTCCAAGTCACGAAGTTGAGGAATGTCTACCCCCTCATCAGGATACTGTATTTGCCATTGAATGATGTCATCTAGCATATTTAGAATATTCTCCAATTCTACCTTGACAGGCACCATCCTCTTTATATAATCATCAAACTTAGGAGTTTTATCTTTGATGCCTGAATGCTCCTGTAGAATTATTTCTGAACCGTACTCAGTTCCTCTTGGATCTCAAGTGATTTCCCTTTGAAATCTTTAACTGAGTCTAGTTCACCTTGCTGCTGGAATTCTAGCTCTGTAATTCTTTGCTTAGCAGCACTGAGTTCCAACTGAGCAACATAGGCCTTTCTCTTCAGCATGGCAACATTATCACCTATTGCTTGGGCCATGGTAATACTGGCACCTGCAGTCATCTCTCGATCAGCTGTTGTTTCATGAATGAGAACCTCCTCAGTGACAATTTCTGTCCCAACCTTATCATTTTGGAAACTCTCCTGGTGACTTTGTTCTTCTTGTATTCATAATTGAATGTTTTCAATACTACTACTGGGTCAACCATGGTCATGGGGAAAAATTGCTCCTTCTCCATTTCTTCAATCTTACATGGTTCAAATGGAGACTGAGGAGTGGGGTTTATCTTCGGAGACGATGGAATGCCAAGGTGTTCAATCCTTTTATCTTTCCACATAGATTATTCCTTCTTCTTTTGGAGTTCCTTATCTATTTTCCTCGGAAGCTCTTCATCTCTTTTCCTTTGTTTTTCTCGCTGCTTGATTCTTTGCTCATTTTCTAAAGCCAATTGTTTCACCAGGTCATCTTGTTCTGCTTTCCTTCTCGGTTCTTCTGCCTACTTCATTGCTTGATCTTCTTCAATCCTCCTCTTGAGTCTGTTTTCTTCTTTCTCCAATGCTTCCTTCATCCACTTCACCTATTCTAACACCCTCTGGAGCTTTTCAACTTCTTCCTGGAGGTTGACAATTGGTGAAGCATGGGTCTATTTGGCCTTCTTCTGAGGTCCTTGATTTAGCTTTTCTTTAACCTCAATGGATAAATAAGTCTCTTGAATATTTGCTCATTTGTATCCCTCTCATGAGTATAATACCACATCTGGTTGACAACAACGCAGTGACTAATAACCAAATCTTCAAGATCATGTTTCCTGAATCTTATCTCTCCAAAATGATATGATTCAATTTCACTGGCCTCTTTCATGGCTTGGTTGGTGCGATCAAATACATAGTATCTAATCCTGATAGGAAACTTAGGCCATATTGACCACTTTTCCCTCTTAAGAGTACTTGTCATTCGATGAGCAAATGTCTGATATAATATTTCCAACAGAACCACTATGTCTGGAGCATATAAAGGTAGTAGATGAGGAGCTCTCGATGCACCATCTCCATTACACCATTACACCATACACCATGGGGCTCACAAGAGGAGAGATGAAAAAAAAACAATACACCATCAATCTACTCTCAGAAGAGATGAAAATAATGCACCATCAATCTCCTCTTAGGAGAGATTAACATAGTACACCATCAATATCCTCTAAAGAGATATGAAAATAGTACACCATCAATCTCCTCTTAGGGAGAGATGAAATTTGTACACAATTAATCTCTTCTTTGGGAGAGATGAAATTTGTACATCGTCAATATCCTCTCAAGGAGAGATGAAATTTGTACCTCATGATTGCAAGCCTCAGAACCAAATTCCATAACCACATAGGTCTTACGGTAACCCGATGATGCTATCAAACCAATGCTCCCTCTCAAAGGGATCCTTAGCCATTCTAGGCTTCTTACATAATCTTCAACCTACTCAAAAGAAGAAAGGTAGCCATGGTGGATTTCAATACTTCTTTTATTAGTAACATCTAGCTATTCGTCTAGCTTTAGCCAAAGCTTTGAACAAAAGCGAACACCAGCAACCTATCAATGCTATTTCTTTGCTCAACAACATATTCTTGCAACTTTTTCTTCATCAAGGAAGTAGCCATGGGCTCACAATCCATCATGCCACATTCTCAACAAGTATTTTATCAAGCTCATGTAACACTTTCAATCAACTCCCTCTTACACTAAAGAGGTTCTCATCCTTTGTGAGAAATATATCATCAACACAGAGAGAATTTCACAAATTAGTCTTCGGTAGATCAACTTCCTTCAGGACTTCACCCTCATCAAAATGAAAAGTAGTACGTGGTGAGCCCTTGGGGGGAGGTGCGCTGATAATGGGGGGGTTTTCAGCACGACGAGAGAAAGAAAGAAGAGCATGGTTAGCTAAGGGGATGGGGGAAAAAAAAAAGGTGATGAATGAAGGGGAGGAGGTTCTGGCTAGAGAGGACATAATCAACAACGTTTGCTCCTCTACCATGAGGCCTACATGTGAAATAGTGGGAGTTTGGAAAACACGGGAGGCCATTAAGAATCCACAGCTCCTAAATTTCGTCCAAGTATAAAAGATGTCGACCATAGGCAGTAAGGGCCCCCAACGCATCATCATACATCTTGTGAAATCCCACTGACTCTTGATCGATCTCTTGGATGTAGTACACATCCTCAAACCAATTGTGAAGAGGGATCTGGAGGGCTCTAGTGCGGGAGTTTAAGTCACCTAGAAGAATAACCTCCCCAACTGCTGAATATTGGGCTATGTCGACATACAAATCGACAAAGGGGTCCTTGTTAGGTCCGTTATGAATGACATATGATGAAGAAGCAGGAGGGAAGTAACAAACAACAATGTAAATGTCCCTGGGGATAGGAGAGACCCCTCGAACCCATAGTATTAAAAACCGGAACTGGTGATTGGACTGGTGGACCTAATGAACCAGTAACCGGACCAAAACCAATCTAACCGGTACTGGTCAGGTCTAAACGAACTAGTTTTAAAAAAAAACACATTAAATAATTATTTTTTAATAAAAACAACTATTTTTAAGATTTGCAACCATGATTCCAAGCCAATAGAGACAAAATATGCAAAGTTTTCTCATTTATATACCATGTTAAGGTGAATATATCAAAATGACATTATGGCACCGAGCGAAATGCATATCATCGAAAAAATACATAAGCAATGAGGCTCCAAATGACCCATAAAGTCCAAAAACAATGCTACAAGCTATGAGCATTGAGGCCATTGGCCTACATAGTACAGTGACAATCTACTACAAATCTACATATATGATATTACTAAATTCTAATTAATGATCAACATTATCACTTGAAGGTTGAAACTTCTAATCATGATCAAAGTCCAAACTCAGTTGGTTGAACTTGAGTCTCCCGGCTCTCGATTGCCAAACTTTGCAACTGCTCTAGTCACAAACTTCTCTATTGGTTCAGTGACTTGAGTCTCAAGCTTCTGAAGGTATTCTACCCTAATATGCCCTATTACTTCATTTTGTGCTCCACATGGCTTTACATGGCCTCCTATCCTAGCCAAGTGTTGCTTGAACCTGTAAATACCCCCTCTTGCAATAGATTTTTGGCAATATTTGCAAATCATTTTGCTATCAATCATATCACAATGAGCCCATGTAGTATCCTTGCCTTTTGGAGGCATGATGGCTACTACTTAGCTCAAGCAACAAGCTTCAAACTCTATGTTTTTCCACTACTCCAACAAAAACTCAACACTCTCCAAGCTCTCAATCAAACACACAAAATCTCCAAATGAGATGGTGTGAGACACATGAGAGGCTGCCCCTGCTTATAAAGGATTGGAGAGGGTCTCCAAGATAGCTCCAACTCCAACTCCAAGCCTCCAAGATCACTGCTCCAATAAACACTCAACACTCTCCAAGCTCTTGATCAAACTCACAAACTGCAAATGAGATGGTGTGAGACAAAGGAGAGGCTGCCCTTGATTATAAAGGATTGGGGAGGGTGTTTTTGGAGGGAAACAACCCTCCCATTCCCTACAAATCAGCCCTAAACATCCTTTTTGGCCGTCCGTGGGTCCCTACAGCAACTTAGGTGCTGACCGGTCGGTTAAGGACGGAACCGGCCGGTCAACACCGGTTAACCGGATTTTCAGGCTATATGCAGTTGCTGACCGGGGTTTTCAACCCGTTTGGACTGGCCAATGGTTTGACCGGTTTTCGGTTTGAACCAACCGGTTTTTAACACTATGCTTGAACCTGAACCCACATTAACCTCGTAAACTCATCTGAAACCACCAAAGAAATCCTGCTCCGAAAGGAATCTATGATGAAGCAATCAACTCCCCCAGAACCTTTGATACCACCAGAACCCCTCATCTCCTGCCCACAAGTTGAGAACTTATGGTAACCTATAATGTCTGGGAGAGGTCGAACATGGTTCTCATGCATCTAAGTGATGAATAAGATATCCGACAGTCGAAGAGAATCATATAATAGACCTGGCGATGCCCAAAATGACCCATTCCCATTCCAACAATTGATGGAAATGGATGCCCCTTGTTACTTCCCCCAATGAGCTAGTGATTTGGAGGACCCATAACGGGGCTTCCATCCAGGTGGAAAAGTGTCCCGAATCACTACTTTGAGATTCCTGATAACTACCCATTTTCTTGCCTGACGTGTTGCTGTAGCCAACTCCCTAGAGTATTTGAGCTCAACAACCTGTGTTTTAGTGAGATCTTCATCAAGGAAGATCTTACTAGGAAGTGAGAGTAGTTTTCTCTTAGCTCTAAGAGCCTGAAGGTGATCAATTGCCGACCTAAATCGGAGAAAGAGAGTGGAATCGTACCCAAGCCAAGCTCTATCAAGGGTCACATCTTGAAGATCTAGTCTTTCATTGAGGAACAAGGTCCCAACCACCATGGGGTCTGAGGATGTGAGAGGCAAAGGAAGCCCTCTCACTTTGAGGTTCAATTCTCGCGCTTGTCTAGTGCATTCTTCCATGAGTTTAGATTGTACCACCTCCTCAACTGCGGCTAGAGGGGGAGTGAGGGGGGTATCCCTCCCTCTAGAAACCTGTGCCCATGAGTTGATGTGTGTTTCTGTTTCTTATTTAAAGGCCACTTGCTGAGCTTTGATCTCCTCTTGTTTTTTTTTTTTCAGATCGAGAAGTTCAGCGTGTAGATATTCATTAGAGGGGTGGGGATGAACTGCTTGCTCCTTGTTGTCCCTCAATAGCTGCTTCAGTGAACCATTCTCGCCTTCCATTATAATTACTCTGAACCTAAGTTCATCGACCTCTCTTATTAGTGCCTATTTAGAGGATTCAAGGGTTTCTAATCTCCTAAATAGTTCCTGAAAATCTCTGTTGTCGCGTCGAAATCCATAATCAGGCAAGGGTGACAGTTCCGACAAGCTTTGAAAGAAGTCTTCGACACCTATTTCTATGTTGGTAAGAGGTCCTGACGGCGTCATCACCTATGGTTGATCTTGAGAAAGAAGCATGGAATCTTCTAAGAGCCGCTGTTGTGAATTATTGTGGAAGCCCAATTGCAGGCACCCCAAAATTTTTCAACTTCTCTGTGCTAAACCTGGCCGCGAGTGGATCAAGATGTGGCCGGCATGAGAAATCGCTGAATAGGAAGGAAGGCCAAATCTGATATCCAATACTACTTTTGTAGAGTAGAAAATCCAGCAAATAATATGATCTTATCGGGAGCTATAAGCATCCATATTGGCCACAGTCCAGATATCAAAGTGACGTCCTGAATTTCATCTTCAACAACGTCTCCTGCTTTCCACCAGCTTCCACCTGGTAAAAATGGGCATCAATTCACCTTTCAAAATATCTACTTTAATGGCTTGTTCTCTCCGTAATGCTATGTGCAATGGGGCCTCAAACAAACAAAGGAACACTCAAACAACTTCAAGATTTGGGTTGATTTATGAAAGTACTGATTTTTTCCACATGTTTATACAACAGGGAGAGTTGACAACACACCATGTTGTACAAGTTCAGAAATCATGAACAAATCCAAAACAAGCACTTCCTTTCTTCACATGGGCAACTCATAAACCAAAATTCCCGCACCACACAAATGCGTACAATTTTATGCTAGAAATCCTCATCCTGCTCATATGCCATAGGAGAAAGTGAACCATTCATCCTATGCATATCTCATCACTCGTAGGGGAAGGTGAACCACTCACCCTACACACATGTGTTCGCAATCGTAGGGGAAAGTGAACCCCTCACCCTACACACATGTCAACCACCATGGGGTATCACAGGGGAAGGTGAATCAGTCACCCTATGGTCGCTCATGGCTCAATACGTACCCCAAGCCCCCAAGAGCTCCCAAAGCTCAATCTTTAATCAAGGATCACTTCATGTAGGGAATAGTGCCAGATTGCTTTTTGAAAACCAAGACTAGTTCTTGATGATTGCATTGATGACTGGTACATCAATAGGAGCCTCATTTCTCCACCCAGAAACATATAGATGTATATATGAAGGCACACAACTTACTAACAAGCTTCAACAGACATACTGACTTACAACTCGACATTCGAGCAGCAGATATCTTAGCAACACTGAGCAATCCTTGGACTTCTACATTTTAGGATTCCAAATCTTGGTAAAGAAAATACTTAACTGCTCTTACTCCCTCTTACTCAGGGAGACCATAATCCTAATCTTGTCTTCCCATAGACGATTCTACAATATTTCATATGATTAGACTTTCCCCCAAAGTATCCATATGGCAATTTTCTCAGCATGAGATCCGTTTAAATTTGAAGATAATTTATTAATGCAATCAAGCATGGTATGATTCTGGAAGTGAACTTCGAAAAACAGAAATGTCTTTTGCTATACTTGCGGGGAGGGATAAGACATACCTTTACTCAAAATGTAATCATTAGTATCTTATTTATGTTATTTAAATCTCGAAGGTAGCTTTAAAAGATCTTCATCATCAGTAACCAACAATTCATGAGAGGATCATATCATGGACCTATCCTTGTAGTAAATCAGGGAATCTTCCAATCTTACTCCAAAGTCTGGGCTTTTGCTTTTATTCCAATCTGGCTGATCTGTATTCTTTATGTTGTCTTTAACACAATGATTCAATTAATTATCTGGGCTATACTATAGTTGTACCAACATCTGAGTACTGTATTGAATATAAGGATTCAGTATAAGATCTGCATCCTGTTAATCTTATATGGTAAAACATCCTTGGACTTGTCACAGTCAGACAAGTTTTAGTATGAAGATTCTCAGCAAGACATATTTTCAATGAGGCATGGTATGCTGATTACAACTATAGTATATACCTCATCTAGTGAAGGGTCTCAGTGAGCTGATTCATACATACCCTTATTTTAGTTATCATTCTGGGTATGTTTAACCTTGTTAAAGTTTGTATTTAGATCTTCGTTAAGCCTATGGTTAGGGCTTGTCTTTAGTAAAGGAGTTAGGGTATGAAAACTTCTTAACAAAGGCTTCGTATTGTGTCTTTTACCATGGTTGAGTAGCAAGGTTGTGCATCACTACAATCTTGGATTGCAGATCAAAGTGTCATCAACATTTAAAGAAAGAAACCTACAATAATGTAAGACATTTCATCTTGGAACAAGTAGTTTTTCCAGCAAAGGTATTCATCATTAGTCCAATACTAGAGGTGATGTTGTGATTTGTGTGATGTGATAGTGGTGTAACTTGAAGATATGGTTTTTTCATACAATTTGGCTGATCTGTATTATTTATGTTGTCTTTAACACAATGATTCAATTAATTATCCGGGCTATACTATAGCTGTACCAACATCTGAGTACTGTATTGAAAATAAGGATTCAGTATAAGATTTGCATCCTGTTAATCTTATATAGTAAAACATCCTTGGAATTGTCACCGTCAGATAAGTTTTAGTATGAAGATTCTCAGCAAGATATTTTTAAATGAGGCATGGTATGCTGATTTCAACTATAGTATATACCTCATCTTGTGAAGGGTATCAGTGAGTTGATTCATACATACCCTTATTTTAGTTATCATACCTTAACCTATAACCATAACTTCAACATATTGTATTTCTTTCGATTCAGTCAAACTATGAACAATATCAGCAGAATAGATTCCGATCTCCTGTAGCATTTCGATAAAATATCCTTAGTATATCTAAAAATATCCTCAGATTTCATACTGTAACTTAGGATGGCACATATTACGATAATTAAATCACCTATAAATTTAGTAATATGTAGAGTAGCTCTTGGACTACTTATATCAAGATCATCAACCAATTGATGTAGTCTTTTTAAATCTCATCATCTGATAACCTAACTTAGCCAAGAATAATACAAGTTACCTCTTTATTGCAATCCTAGTTAGAAAGCCTTAGAATGGTGCCATAACATGTCTTCTTAGATTTGTCAGAGATATTATTTGGATAAGAGTCTCAGCTCAACTTGGATAGGTGACACAACACTATTTAACAGAGATCTTAGCAAAGAACTGTACCTGATAATAGAGGAGGGTCTGGAAAATTTCTAATACCCTCTTGAAGGACATCTTCACTTTGACACAAAAATCCTTTCTTTGCTGAGGCTTGATCAAACCAAGGCACCAGCTCCCTCTTGGTCAGATGATCCTTCTCACTGCATAAGATATGGAATTGTACAGAGGATCTCGGTCTCTATATCTCAAGTCTGCACTGTATAAAAAATTATAGGTTTATACCAACTCAACTCCATGTGCAATATGTTGTAATAGGATTTTTCTCATTGTATGATTTCACACAGAAATGAATCCTCTAAGAATCTTTCAACGCATGCTCTCAGCCTTATTACCAATCAACACATTCAGGACCTTTTCTTCAAGGAGCAGCAATAAGATCGGCCTATACAACCACCCTTGATAGGTTGGTTTCTTTAGAAGATAGGGATAGGATATATATATGAGACCAGCTTGTAGCTGCTCAAATTTTCTACCACATAAATGTATTAGAAGTGGCTTCTTCTTCTAATGGTTCTTCATGAATGAGCACTTCAAGAGTGCTATAGCCCCTGCTCAAGATGCCAAATTCAAAAGGAGCTACATTTTCTTTTATTGATAGATCAAAAACTTTCAAAAGGTTACAATTATGCTATTCCTGTTATTTCCTTCTTGCTTTAGAATCTTTCTCGAGATAGGACTTTGATTTTCTCAAAAAAAGACTCATTGATTAAGGCCTTCAGTTATTCCAGAAGTAGCTTTGTATAGTCTCAGGAAATCACCCTCATTAAACACTTCAGAGAGGCTGATCTGTGGTCCTTGGTAGCTTAATCACTTTCTGCTTTCGAGGCTTTTCATTTCTATTATTGCAATTACCTCAGAGAATTGTCATAGGACCCCACAATATTGGGCACAGTTCTTCAACAGATAGGGACAACATACATATCAATATATTCATAGGATCAACATCACTATGTTTCTAAAATGATATCTCAACCAAACCTTAAATGTAAGAGATAAAACTTTGAAATGAAGGGCCAAAAAAGTAATCAAACCTTTGTTCTAAGGAAGACTGAGTGATGTTTAAATCATCATCAGTAGATCCATTTCAAGAGTACATAACACTGGTTGAAATGGTGCTTCAACTACAACTGGTTGGAGAGGACTTGTTGCTAACTTCTATTGTCCTATAAAAAAATGGCATGGCTAGCATTCTCTGACAAATCTGCGCACATTTTTCAATATAGTTGGCCAATCGTAGCCACCCCTAAGGATATTATGTACAATTTTCTTTTGCTATGTGATGTTCTCTCTCAAAACTAGATGGATCTATTTGGTCAAGCTTGTTTCTTCATTCAGGCTAACAGATCCAAAACAAAACCATTGTGATTTATCCATCCCAAAACTTGCTCTATGAAGCAGTATCTTGAATATTTTAACCTCAAGGGCCTTTTCTTGTGCTCAGGAAGGTGTCTGGGTCTAGTTACATTCTTAAGGTAGTAGATGATCTCTGTATGCCAGTTGATGTAACTGCATTAACCAAGTTGATTCCAAGAGTTTCTTCATTGCCCTTGGTCAAAATCTTTGTTAATCTCTGACCCTTACTGTTTTTTGTGGGTCTTATCTCTAAATCATATTCTCGAATCTTAGCAACCCACTTACCCCTTGATCCCAAGCAAACATGTTGTGACAAGATATCCTTCACTGTTGGATGAGGAAAAAATGCTATAATCTTTGAAAACACAATGTAGGTTCTAAAATGCTTTAGTGATTTTACCAAAGCATAGGCTTGCTTCTCCATGATGGCATAGTTCAATTTTGCATCCCTTAGCATTTTACTCACAAACGCAATTGGCAGTTCATTTCCCTGTTCATTCTTTTGAAGAAAAACTCCTACAATAGTATAATTAGAAGCAAAAGAAAAAACAAGAAAATATATTTCAAAGTTAGGGCTCACCAAAACTGGAGAATTGACTATAACATTTTTGACATTATGGAATGTTGTATGGCTTGCATCATCCCATATAAAAACTGCATCTTTCTTTATCAACTCTTTAAGGGGTTTTGTGATCTTTGCTACATTCGGAATGAATCTTCAGATGAAGTTTACTTTGCCAAAGAAAAACTGCAACTCTTTCTAATTTCTTGTTATGTATTTTAAAGGCCTTGTATATTTTGATCAAAGACCCAATCTTCTCATTCTCTTTCGAAGTGATTACTTTTCTAGTCTTGATCAAGATTGGATTTGTCACTATCCCTACATTGGTATCTTCATACTCATTTGTTTGTATTGTCTCAATTCTACCTGTAAACGCATTGTCTCTGTTGAAGCTTGCTCAAGATTGGATTTGTCTCTATCCCTACATTGGTATCTTCATACTCATTTGTTTTTATTTTCTCAATTCTACCTGTAAACATGTTGTCTCTGTTGAAGCTTGCTTCCAAAGGAACCATACCTAAAGGGATTTTTTTGGTTGGTCGTTGTTCTATTGAATCATCTTCCCTCATGTCAATCTCATACATTTCAAATTCTTTTGTCTTGTCGAGGAACCCAACTATTTCTACATCACCTTCAAAAACTTACCAATGCTTGATGTTGTCTAGAATTGAAGGTGTGTAAATCGTCTCAATTCGGCCACCTTGGTCTAGCTTTGGACAAGGTTGAATAAGGTGGTTGAAACTACTAAAGCTTCGACTTTTTCAGTCATGGCCTTGGGCACCACTTCTAATCCCAAGATATCAAATTGGTCTATGGCAATTGGTACTTCTTGTCCATATCTTTTCAACCTTTCATTTTTCCAAGCATGCAACCCTTTCACTTGGCATACAATGAGGTCAAAACCACCTATTACTTCTAAAATTTTATTTCCTAGATCTCTAGATGAAGTTATACCAAGAAAAAGTGCCTCATACTTGGCAATGTTGTTAGTAGCTTAGAATTCCAATCTATAGCTAAATAAATCAATACCTTATGAAGAGAGGTTAGGATTATACTTGCCCCATTACCTTGTTTTGAACTTTCAAAATCGAAGTTCATCTTCCACATTCTTCTTGCATTTGTCCTTGGTGCTAGCTCTACTGCATGTATAGTGTATGATCCCATGCTTTCCTCCAAACAAGTGAAATAGTTCTCAAGTTTCCTTGAGCTTCAACATGGTTTTCACTGAAAGGTTATTTGTACAATATAATTGTCTCAACAAAAGGAGTATAATATGAGGATCCTCTTTCCCATATAATTTCGATCTTTGAGATTTTGTAACTTCAAATCATAATGTCTATCCAATTTGTTTCTTGCACGTTGGAAACTTCACAAGTTCAACCAAAGGCATTGGAACGTTCAAAATTGTTGTCTAGCATGAAATACCATAATATGAACTTTTCAAAGTTGATGTTACTATAGTACTCTGAATTCTCTTAGGAACTTCACTTTGAATTTTCTCAGGAGGAGGAGATGGTTCTTCTTGACCTTAATTGGATGTGCCCTTTTTCCTCCTACTATAAAATTATCAATCATGGATTCCCTATACCCCCACAGTCCTTATGAAGAGATATAATGCTGCTACTGGCTACATATTCTAGTGTCACAGAGATGGGCCTTATATTATCATAATAAATTATGTCACAAAGTAGCATCCCTTAGGTTTTCGCACAAGATTCCACTAAACTCTGATTCTTGATGATTCAAAAAGTTTTGTATGTCTTTGTATAGTTCATAACACAAATATACATGTTCTACTTGTCTTAGATATGCTCAGAATTTTCACAAATGTAAATTCTGTCATTAAATTTTCATAAGTGTGACAAAATTTTAAATTCTGTAAATTTTGTCCTCGATGCTAGCTCTGCTACAAGTACAGTGTATGATCCCATACTTTCCTCCAAACAAGTGAAATATTTCTCAAGTTTCCTTGGGCTTCAACATGGTTTTCACTGAAAGGTTCTTTGTACAATATAATTGTCTCAACAAAAGGAGTTAGGATGGTAGTATATGAGAAGTTCATTTGTATGTGTCCATATTTGATGTCCATTTGAATGACAACAACATTCCCTTGTTGCACGAATGTCCAACACTACTGTGTCTATAATGATGAAGACATTAGGGTAAGTTGTTGGATGGAATTGGAGGTTTTTGATCAAACCCACTGAAGGAATATCTCGGGAATCAAATTCACATACATTTCGATAGGGTCTTGAAGTCTTCAAATCCATTTTCTTTGGAACTTCAAGTGCCATTACATTCATGGCGTCTTCAGAGTCTAGCTTAAAGTTATGCAAAATCCAAACTGTTACCACCAATGAAATGAAGAAGGGCTCATGCAAAGGGTTCATACTTGATCTTCAATAGGTTGATGCGAGGATAATATGAGGATCCTCTTTCCCATATAATTTCGATCTTTGAGATTTTGTAACTTCAAATCATAATTTCTATCCAATTTTTTTCTTGCATTTTGGAAACTTCACAAGTTCAACCAAAGGCATTGGATCGTTCACAATTGATGTCTAGCATGAAATACCATAATCTAAACTTTTCAAAGTTGATGTTTTTGTAGTACTCTAAATTCTCTTAGGAACTTCACTTTGACTTTTCTCAGGAGGAGGAGATGGTTCTTCTTGACCTTAATTGGATGTGCCCTTTATCATGAGAAATTCATTTGTATGTGTCCATATTTGATGTCCATTTGTGTGACAACAACATTCCCTTGTTGCACGAATGTCCAACAATACTATGTCTATAATGATGAAGACATTAGGGTAAGCTGTTGGATGGACTTGGAGGTTCTTGATCAAACCCACTGAAGGAATCTCTCAAGAATCAAATTCACATACATTTCGATAGGGTCTTGAAGTCTTCAAATCCATTTTCTTTGGAACTTCAAGTGCCATTACATTCATGGTGTCTTCAGAGTCTAGCTTACAGTTGTGCAAAATCCAAACTGTTACCACCAATGAAATGAAGAAGGGCTCATGCAAAGGGTTTATATTTGATCTTCAATAGGTTGACGCGAGGATAATATGAGGATCCTCTTTCCCATATAATTTCGATCTTTGAGATTTTGTAACTTCAAATCATAATGTCTATCCAATTTGTTTTTGCATGTTGGAAACTTCACAAGTTCAACCAAAGGCATTGGAACATTCACAATTGTTGTCTAGCATGAAATACCATAATCTGAACTTTTCAAAGTTGATGTTTCTGTAGTACTCTGAATTCTCTTAGGAACTTCACTTTGACTTTTCTCAGGAGGAGGAGATGGTTCTTCTTGACCTTAATTGTGCTACTTACTGGATTACTTACAGCTATCTAGGATTTCTTTCACATTCTTTAATGTTTTTTTGTTCACTGGTGATGAAGTTTATGTACTCAGACACACATTCTTGAATGGTCTCCTTTGCATCATCGGAAATATTTTCATGGGTGGGCAGAACTTTCGTCATTATCCCAATGAAATTACCAATGGGCGTGAACCTATCTTGCTCTCTCACAGCACAGTTTTCCCTATCTCCATGGTCAGAGTTGCGGCTGTCCTGGCTTGTAGGGCTCCCAACTTTTGACATCATACCTGCAAACATAAAGAGGCAACGAAGCCATATTTGTAGAAATAAACCCTTAATACTTGTACAAATCAAATAGTTAAATAAAGCTCAGCTCTTCTATTAGAAATCACTCCCAACAGTTTTCAAACAATGCATTTATACGTTTACCTGGAGATTGCTAAGCTTGAGATGCATATTTTCCGTTCACACAAATATCCATTCTATCAAATATTTTAAAACTCTTAAGATATACAAACTCAAGCTTTACAATCTTGAGGTGCACAGGTTCAGACTGGTCTGGTTGGTCGCCAAAACCAGGATAGTTAGCATTGAAATCCAGCGAGGTGATAACTAAAAGCTAAAAAATAAACATGGTCATTTGCGTTTCTTTTCTTATGGGTAGAGAGTAGATGTTAAGAATGGGTAAATGCCTGTCCACTTTTTGAAATTATAGAGTCAAAAACTAAATGCTAGTCATGTTAATCCTATTCTAAAGAAACCAAAATTAGAAAGATGCTATTCTTTTTAATTCTGAAACAACCCTTGAAAAATCACTCACAACAGTTTTCAAACAATGCATTTATACGTTTACCTAGCCTCCATTATGACATCCCTCAAATTTTACGTGAGTTCCTACTACTCATTCATCATGAGTGCCATGAAAAATAATGAGTTGAGACTGCCTAAAATATGTCTACTTGGTACTACTGAGCTGTCAAAAACAATATTTTTTCTCACTGGCCTGCAAACTGCATCTTATTCTTATGCCTGCTGAACATAGATATTGCCCTAGTTCATAGTGATCTCCCTAGTTTTGACATTATACCTAAAAGGCACAATGAAAAGTACCTTGGGCAAAATATAAACAAGTGACGTGATTAATTCTGGAATATTTCTATGATAAAGTCCTTAAAATGGATTGCTAAGCTTAAGATGCATATTTTCCGTTCGCACAAATAGCCATTCTATCAAATATTTTAAAACTCTTAAGATATACAAACTCAAGCTTTACAATCTTGAGGTGCACAGGTTCAGACTGGTTTGGTTGGTCGCCAAAACCAGGATAGTTAGCATTGAAATCCAGCGTCCAGGATCCTAATCCTGTTCCTATAAATGCCCAAATGTCATGAGGGGTGCCAAGTGACAACTAATCAGTCCCAATGTCTAGACCAGTAGAATGAATATGAAAAGCAACAGGTATGTGAATATTTGTGCCTTGGTTTGTTTTCAGTAATGTGCCTAAATATCTATCTCATTGCTAAGCGGCTTGTTTAGATAGAAGCCTGTCAGGTTACCATTTACATAGGGTCTCTGTTTTCAGTTATAAGTTTTTGGAATGTAACTATGTAGCTCATTGTTAATTGCAGTTTGTTTAGATGGAAGCCCTCCAGCTTACCATTTACACAGGGGATTTGGACCAGGTGCAAATAAATAGCTTGTTCATATGGAGGCAAGTCATGTCTCTTAGTTTCTATGTCCATGAAGTCTTCCAGGTTGTCTTTGTTATTGAATAACCTATGCTCTCTTGTTGAGGCTCCTTGTTTGAAAACTGTTCTTACCTATTCACACACTACATTTCATGGTTGATTCAGAATAATGAGAGACAGATTAATGTGCTCAAATTGTTGAGCTCATCCATCTTATTGGGATTGATATTTTATTTACTGCAAAATTTCTGTGGAGGGTGTAGGATGGTGTTACGATATCCTCCTGCTATAAAATTATAAATCATGGATTCCCTATACCCTCACAGTCCTTATGAAGAGATATAATACTGCTACTGGCTACATATTCTAGTGTCACAGAGATGGGCCTTATATCATCATAAGAAATTCTGTCACGAAGTAGCATCCCTCAGGCTTTCGCACAGGATGCCACTAAACTCTTATTCTTGATGATTCAAAAAGTTTTGTATGTCTTTGTATAGTTCAGATCACAAATATACATGTTCTACGTGTCATAGAGATGCTCAGAATTTTCAAAAATGTAAATTCTGTAAATTTTTTCCTTGGTGCTAGCTCTGCTGCAAGTACAGTGTATGATCCCATGCTTTCCTCCAAACAAGTGAAATAGTTCTCAAGTTTCCTTGGGCTTCAACATGGTTTTCACTGAAAGGTTCTTTGTACAATATAATTGTCTCAACAAAAGGAGTTAGGATGGTAGTATATGAGAAATTCATTTGTATGTGTCCATATTTTATGTCCATTTGCGTGACAACAGCATTCCCTTGTTGCACGAATGTCCAACACTACTATGTCTATAATGATGAAGACATTAGGGTAAGTTGTTGGATGGACTTGGAGGTTCTTGATCAAACCCACTGAAGGAATCTCTCTGGAATAAAATTCACTTACATTTCGATAGGGTCTTGAAGTCTTCAAACCCATTTTCTTTGGAACTTCAAGTTCCATTACATTCATGGCGTCTTCAGAGTCTAGCTTACAGTTGTGCAAAATCCAAACTGTTACCACCAATGAAATGAAGAAGGGCTCATGCAAAGGGTTCATATTTGATCTTCAATAGGTTGACGCGAGGATAATATGAGGATCCTCTTTCCCATATAATTTCGATCTTTGAGATTTTGTAACTTCAAATCATAATGTCTATCTAATTTGTTTCTTGCATGTTGGAAACTTCACAAGTTCAACCAAAGGCATTGGAACATTCACAATTATTGTCTAGCATGAAATACCATAATCTGAACTTTTCAAAGTTGATGTTTCTGTAGTACTCTGAATTCTCTTAGGAACTTCACTTTGACTTTTCTCAGGAGGAGGAGATGATTCTTCTTGACCTTAATTGGATGTGCCCTTTTTCCTCCTGCTATAAAATTATAAATTACAGATTCCCTATACCCTCACAGTCCTTATGAAGAGATATAATGCTGCTACTGGCTACATATTCTAGTGTCACAGAGATGGGCCTTATATCATCATAATAAATTCTGTCACGAAGTAGCATCCCTCAGGTTTTCGCACAGGATGCCACTAAACTCTGATTCTTGATGATTCAAAAAGTTTTGTATGTCTTTGTATAGTTCAGATCAAAAATATACATGTTCTACTTGTCATAGAGATGCTCAGAATTTTCACAAATGTAAATTCTATCATTAAGTGCAGCTTCAGACTTGGAATTGATCAGAATCTTGGCTTTTATTCACAGTGATGATTTTGGTCCCTTCTATAGACTATGTACCTTAGTCTATTGGTCCTGTAGCATAGAGTAAATAGCAGACTTTTGATTCATTTTGCACAAGGGTATAGAGATGCTCAGTCCTTTATGTCACAGATAAGACTTGTTTTGCATGCCTTTAACTTCATCATTTGTACATTTAAATGCCTCAGAGACGATCCACATGGTTTTGGTTTCTTTTAACTTCAGATCACAATGAACTTATATCCTTCGTCTCACAGTGCCACAGATTTGCATTGATTACGAAGATGATGGTCTTTTTAGATGTCAAAGATGGATAGTCTCCCAAATGAGTCGAGCTGCCTTATATAGTGTTAGATAGACCTTGTATCGTTTCATGTTGGTGTCATCATTGATGCCTTGAATCTTCAAATATTTGTTGCTATAGTAAGCTTCATATACCTCATAGAAGTGTCACAAAACCTTTTTGTATTTATCGAAGAACAGTACCTCAGATATTCGTTTTTTCCCAAACAAACTTGCTTCAATCATTATGGAAATTTTGGACTTGTTCATACTCTCAGACTAGCCTTTGAACTCAGCAGTAACAGATGTCAGCTACAGTATTTTGGTTACTCAAACTATACAAATAGCATGAATACACTTGGTCTTTTTGATTCAGAAAGGAGCGCACAGTCATGCTCAGATTGCCACTGAAAGTATTGTCACAATAGGTTGTCTTCTTTTAACTGATTTCATATAAGCCATTTGCTTTTTCTTTGAGTACTTTGTAGATTATAAATATAGTGAATTGTATGCTTATCATAGGAGAAGGTGCCTCTGAAATTCACATTAGTACAGGAAACTTACTTCATAAATCAACATAGAGACTCAAATATGTGTACCTATGCCAAATATTTTGTCGACAACAGAGATATGAATTTCATCCTTGATTTACAGAGATAATGCCATAGAGTCTTTGCATGTATTATAGGTCTCTTTTTCTAGCCCTTAATTATTTCGGTCCTTCCTTTATTGATGAGCTCGGTTCACAGGAATATTGATGTCTTTCTTCAACTTGAATCACAGAGGTACTATGCCTCTTTCAATTCGTATTTTAAGGAAAGGATGTCACAAAATTTGTATGATACTTTGCTTAAGGTGCCATAGGGATAAGCAAATAAGCCAACAAACTGTTATCTCCAATCTGCCTTTCCTTCAACCTAGCTCTGATACCATGTTGAGAAATCAAGATGCTTGTAGATTAGGGTAGATTTCTCTTAACTTGATAATTAATTGTGAATGTTTGTTGGCTTCTTGTTACTTATGTTATCTTAGCTAGCTCATGAAAATGTTTGAAGGAATGCCTGAATCAGCTTATGAATTGTCCCAGAGTGATCTGGTGGAGCAGAAGGCTGCCATGCAGAAGAGATCAACTGAGGAAGTGCAAACAGAAAAACATAAAGCAGAGGAGAGGAGTTCAGGAAAGCAGGACAAGAGGAAGACAAGTGGAAGCTATATAAATGGGTCAAGTAAGAGTAAGGGAGAAAATACTAAGCCTTTTCTTCTCAATATATTTATTCCCAGAAGCTTGACACCCCGATTTCATTCTACCTCTAGGTCAATACCCACAAGTTGTTCTCTGGTGAAGAGCCATGATTCAGAGAAAGGATCAGGGAATAAATATCCTGTTGCAAACCTGTATAAGGTAAAGATGTCCTATTCTCCTACTGGTTCTTCAATTAGCTTCTCCAAGGTGTCTCCTAAACCATTTTCTGCCCAGGATGGTCAGTCTTATCAGGTTCTCCCAGCTTCTACCATACATACTGGTTATAATTTTGGCCTTTGGAAATTGAGCATGAGTCGATGCTCATTCTGTTGCGGGTACACTTTCTTCTCCAAGACTATTTTCCAGGTGCTTCTACTGTATTTCTCTTCACGCAACTTCTGAATTTTCAATTTCTGACCATTGAATAGATTTTATCTTAATTATGAACTGGAAAACCCCAGGGTTCAAGCTTAACTCCATGCTTAATAACCACCCATGGCTTAAGAAGTCCACACCAGTCACTTAGAAATTCCGAACATCACAATCTATCTACTTACAATTTCACTTATAACAGCCCTAGTGCCTTGAGATGCTATCTTTTACTCTTAAAATGTGGGAACAAAAGATTATAAATTAACGGGGAGGTAGCACCTTCATTAAGAACTGATTATTTTATTAAACCTATCATTAAGGAGTGGAAAGATGGAACCTTAAAAAGTTTGCTTTAGATGTTTC